>CAJNDS010000280.1:722356-1031377 GCA_905221605.1 Symbiodinium natans
CCTGCCATCGCAGTGTTGCAGAGTCTATGCTTGGTGATAGTAGAGTGAGTACACCTGCAGAGCGCCTGTGCTTTGGCTGTTCAGGTGGCTGGGATGTTTGAGCGGGAGGAGACCTCACGAGCTCTTCATCCGGTAGCCCGCCTGAAACGGCTGTCCAGCCATGCACTTTAAATTGGGAGGATGTTGTCCAGTGAGTTTCCTGGATGAAAATAACATCCAGGTCCTGCTGATGTTGCAGCCACTCTTTGAACTCTGCCCACAATTGTTGGCTGAGTCCACCTGCGTTCCACGAGAAAACTCGCAATGGTTTGGCTTCACGACCGCCTCTAGGGTGACGCCTTCGCGGCTGCCTGAGAGGGAGCTGCGGTACAAATTGAGCATGCATTTTTTCTTGTGTCTCATGGATTACACTGGGTGCAGCTATGCCTGCGCTTGCCTGTGCCTGGCTTAGAGGCAAGTTGATCTCGCGATATGGTACTGCGCAACCGTCCCTTAAGGCTCGGTGACAGGCCCGACGATAGGAATGTTTACGAATTCTACCCTCTGCCATCCGCTTGTTTTGCCTGAAGTGCCGAAGCACGATCAGACTCCCCTCGTCCTGCGGAAAGACGAGAACCCTCACACTTAGGAGTGATGGATGCAGTCTAAGACGATCCTATTTCTCCCCCCGGAATTGGGACCGGGCCAGCTCGTGGATATGCTGTCTGCGGCAGAATCTCAAAAACGCTTGAGGCTAGAGCCTCAAAGTGACCATCAGCTGGCAAGAGCTAGAAAGCCTTGAGATGTTAGAGGGCCCCGAAAACTGTTAAAGAGATGAAGTTCGGGGCCTTGGCCGGTTCGACAGCTACCATGCGCGGGCGGCTTGAGCTGGTAGTGCTTCCACCCCACCACCAACAACAACAACAGCAACAACAACAACAACAACCACAACAACAACCACAACCACAACCACAACCACACCACCAACAACAACAACAACCACACCACCACCACCACCAACAACAACAACAACAGCAGCAGCAGCAGCGGCAGCAGCAGCAGCAGCGGCAGCAGCAACAACAACAAGAAGAAGAACAAAAACAAGAACAATAACAAGAACAACAAGAAGAAGAATAACAACAACAACAACAACAACAACAACAACAACAACAACAACAACAACAACAACAACAACAACAACAACAACAACAACAACAACAACAACAACAACAACAACAACAACAACAACAACAACAACAACAACAACAACACAATGCTGCAGTTGAATCGCCATGTCGCTTCCAATAGCAACTTACACAATTGCGACAATTACTCACACAAGAGGAAAAACGACACAGTTTCGTCAAAGCTGGATCACGCTACACTTCTTGTGACCGCTTTTTTCAACAATTTGCAGGTGTTACGAGCCGCTTTGACAAGAATAGGGAAACAGAACAGAGATTGGAAAACAGGTGAGGCAGGAAGCAAGGAAGGAGCGCG
The DNA here is from genome assembly GCA_905221605.1 of Symbiodinium natans. NCBI lineage: Eukaryota > Dinophyceae > Suessiales > Symbiodiniaceae > Symbiodinium > Symbiodinium natans. The sequence continues at coordinate 723,836 of CAJNDS010000280.1, forward strand.
AGGAGAAGACTGCTCCTCTAAACTTTCATCTTCCTATCTAATGAAATAAGGAATCCTTTCCTCTTCCTTCTGTCTCACTCGCTCCTGTTGTGTCGCTGTTTTTCTCTTTCTGTCCTACTCCCTCTTTCTCTCTCCCTCTTCTTTCTTTCTCTCGCTCTCTCTCACTCCTTTCCCCTCTCCTCCTGCCTTGGCACCTTTGAAAGGGAACAGCGAAGAGAAAAAACATGGCGAAATGAGCGGGAGAAAGGAGGTAGCAAGGGACCAGGACAACTCCTCCTTCTCTCTTGTCGTCGTTCTCTTTCTCCTTTATGTTCTTCTTCCTGGTCCTTCTTCCTTTCCTTTGCCTCCTGAATAATTAAGGACAACAGTAAAGTAAAGATGGGAGCAGGGGGGCCGGACCGTTCAAGCCGCACGCATGTCCGCGTCCAAGGCGCACACAGCAAATCACGGTCTTTCCCGCGTCCAGGCCGCACACACGTCTTTTTAGGGGGTTTTAGGGTTTAGGGTTTAGGGTTTAGGGTTTAGGGGTTTAGGGTTTAGGGGGTTTTAGGGTTTAGGATTTAGGGTTTAGGGTTTAGGAGATTTTAGGGTTTAGGGTTTAGGGTTTAGGGGGTTTTAGGGTTTAGGGTTTAGGGTTTTGAGGCTTCAGGGTACAAGAACACTCGGCCCTGCGCAGGTCCCCAACGTTGCGCGTGCACCTTGGACACAGACGGCGCGTGCACCTTGGAAGCGCGCGCGCATGCACCTTGGAAGTGGCGCCCAGCAGGGGATGGGGGCGATGGAGAAAAGGGAAACAGAATGGAAAATGAAGCAGGAAGAGAGAAGCTAGATAAGAAGCAAACCAACAAAAAAAGGCAGAAGAGGCAGCGCCAGGGCTGCGGTCGGGAACCGGAGCCAGTAAAGGCTCTCGCTACCAAATTGAAGATCGGAGGCTTAAGGATCTTCGGTTGCAGGCTCACAAGGTCCTACAGCGCAATGCGCGTTCAAGAGGCCTTTTCTTGCCTCTAGAGTGCCATCCGGCTCTAGCTCAAGCAGGCCCATTCCCTTGAGGAGCCTGCAAAGGGAGAAAGCGTGAGTGCAGCTAGCAAGAATGCAGCGCGTTCTTCACAATATGTATATATAAATATATCATACGCAGGGGCCTCGTTTCCTACTCTCACTCTCGCCCTTTTTCGGATGCTTTCAGGAGAAGAACTATGAAGAACTCCCATTGTGGCGTTTGGAGGGGAAATGGTGGCAGAAATTTGACCCCGACTCTCTCTTGCTCGCCTTTTCATCCGTTTAGGAAAACGTTTCACAACAGCTCTGACTCGCTTCCGTGCTGACAGTCTTGTGCTCTCTGCGCAGCGCATGCGAGGTGCTTTCGGCCGAGCTCGAAGGCCACCTCCACGCTGCCGCGCGGGATCTTCTCTGTGGCCTCCCGGGGTCCCCACTTCCAAGTGCGTGAAACGCGTGAAACGCGCCCCTCCCCCCCGCTCCCCCACGATTCAAACGCAACCAAACCGACCCTACCGACCCCCCCCCCCCCCGCCGCCCCCGCCCATCAAGAAACAGCCCTGTAACTACACCGTGTCCCGCTGAAAGCAAAGTCCTGCTCGGCCAGGTTCACCACCTCCCCGTCACACCTCACTTTAAAGCGCAAATCCCCTCAAATCACGATATATGAAGTTCGAAAGCATGCCCTGCCCCAACCCACTCGGCTCTTGTTCGCCTCTCCGCTCACTGCTCTACTCCCACGGCTCCGGTGCGCCCGGGTGCCCCCGGCCAGCGCTGGGCCGAGTTTGACCATACGCTGCACCTGCTCCCCAGGCTTGGCTATGCTTGGCTCACAGCTCAGCAAAACACAGCACAAAGCACCCATTCGCAAAAACACGATTGTGTCTCCGTCTTGTGACCTTTGTTGGATTCGTGGTTGGTGCTTCGCAGTGCGTCAAGCTTCTATGAATTGGGATTCTCCACTGCGTATCGTCGCAGTATCGTGTGGTAGTACGCATGATGCGGAGGCTATTCCTACTCTGAGATCATGATTTCTGATCCGGGTGCCACCTCCTGTCCAGAGCGATAATTCGATGGCTAGGAATCTAGGAAGTTCTCATTTTGCCAGATCCTCATTGATGATCTGTGCTACGGGTACCTGACTTAAGGTCAGGCTTGGGCCGTCTCTAGACACCGCCGCCTTCGAAACCGCGAAAAGTAAAAACTCATAGATATCACGCGGTGTCCGCGCCTGTCGCCGCGGCGCCAACTGTCCGGTCCATAACCCTAGGCCAGGAGCAAAGGCGCAGCTGACGAAGCTCGTGCAACGCTTGCAACGCTTGCAACGCGCAATCTGCTCTCGCCTGGCTAGCCTCTCTGAGGGGCTCCTGGGACACGAAATCTCTATGCCGGATGTTTCTTTTCGTTCTTCTTTTTAAGCAGCAAGCTATTCATGGCTATTCTGAAATCCGTTTGTGAGTTTGTTTTCAACAAAAACCGCAGCACGGTGCCGGTGCGGCTGGGGATCCTCGGCCAGCAGTGCCGCGCGCAGCGTCGGCCGGCGCCGCAGCAGCGGCCTCCGAGATGCACTTAAGATTGTATAAAAGTCTTATAATTCTTGAACGCATGTACAAGCGCTCCAAGCGCTCCGCGAGAAGCGCAGCTGTACAAATCAGCGCATGAATCGAGACCCACGAAAAGACGGATTTCTCATCTTTTGCCAGACGAAGCAGGCGGTGCCGGCAGAATGCAGCATGCCTTTTGCATGCCTTTCGCACCCGCGCTGGCATCGACGTCCGCTGCACATCACCGCTCAACTCCACACTGTCCGTGCTGTTTGTACACTACACACTACACACTACTACACACTACTACTTTTCCCATCCTTTCACACATCTTCTTTGTTCTTGGATTTGTCCAAGTTGGCGCTCATTACCTGCAAGCAAATGTCACCCATGCTGACAAATGTGGCTGAGTGCGTTGACATGTCACCAATGACAATCTCAAAAAACATTGAGAAGGGTACTGGAGTTCAAAGTGATGGCTCACTCGCCTCTCGCGAAAGGTCCATGAGCTCGTGCCCGGGAATCCGCCCGTGCTCCTTGCAACTCAGACAAATTACGTTGCCACGACGTGAGATCTCAATCACCAAAACGCAATAAAAACAACAACTATGTTGGTTGTGTTTGTTGTTGTTTTTGTTGTTGTTGTTTGTTGTTGTTTGTTGTTGTTGTTTGTTGTTGTTTGTTGTTGTTGTTTGTTGTTGTTTGTTGTTGTTGTTTGTTGTTGTTTGTTGTTGTTTGTTGTTGTTTGTTGTTGTTTGTTGTTGTTTGTTGTTGTTTGTTGTTGTTTGTTGTTGTTTGGTGTTGTTTGTTGTTGTTTGTTGTTGTTTGTTGTTGTTTGTTGTTGTTTGTTGTTGTTTGTTGTTGTTTGTTGTTGTTTGTTGTTGTTTGTTGTTGTTTGTTGTTGTTTGTTGTTGTTTGTTGTTGTTTGTTGTGGTTTGTTGTTGTTTGTTGTTGTTTGTTGTTGTTTGTTGTTGTTTGTTGTTGTTTGTTGTTGTTTGTTGTTGTTTGTTGTTGCTTGTTGTTGTTTGTTGTTGTTTGTTGTTGCTTGTTGTTGCTTGTTGTTGCTTGTTGTTGCTTGTTGTTGCTTGTTGTTGCTTGTTGTTGCTTGTTGTTGCTTGTTGTTGCTTGTTGTTGCTTGTTGTTGCTTGTTGTTGCTTGTTGTTGCTTGTTGTTGCATGTTGTTGCTTGTTGTTGCTTGTTGTTGCTTGTTGTTGCTTGTTGTTGCTTGTTGTTGCTTGTTGTTGCTTGTTGTTGCTTGTTGTTGCTTGTTGTTGCTTGTTGTTGCTTGTTGTTGCTTGTTGTTGCTTGTTGTTGCTTGTTGTTGCTTGTTGTTGCTTGTTGTTGCTTGTGGTTGCTTGTTGTTGCTTGTTGTTGCTTGTTGTTGCTTGTTGTTGCTTGTTGTTGCTTGTTGTTGCTTGTTGTTGCTTGTTGTTGCTTGGTGTTGCTTGTTGTTGCTTGTTGTTGCTTGTTGTTGCTTGTTGTTGCTTGTTGTTGCTTGTTGTTGCTTGTTGTTGCTTGTTGTTGCTTGTTGTTGCTTGTTGTTGCTTGTTGTTGCTTGTTGTTGCTTGTTGTTGCTTGTTGTTGCTTGTTGTTGTTTGTTGTTGTTTGTTGTTGTTTGTTGTTGTTTGTTGTTGTTTGTTGTTGTTTGTTGTTGTTTGTTGTTGTTTGTTGTTGGTTGTTGTTGTTTGTTGTTGTTTGTTGTTGTTTGTTGTTGTTTGTTGTTGTTTGTTGTTGTTTGTTGTTTGTTGTTTGTTGTGTGTTTGTTGTTTGTTGTTGTTTGTTGTTGTTTGTTGTTGTTTGTTGTTGTTTGTTGTTGTTTGTTGTTGTTTTTTGTTGTTTGTTGTTGTTTGTTGTTGTTTGTTGTTGTTTGTTGTTGTTTGTTGTTGTTTGTTGTTGTTTGTTGTTGTTTGTTGTTGTTTGTTGTTGTTTGTTGTTGTTTGTTGTTGTTTGTTGTTGTTTGTTTTTGTTTGTTGTTGTTTGTTGTTGTTTGTTGTTGTTTGTTGTTGTTTGTTGTTGTTTGTTGTTGTTTGTTGTTGTTTGTTGTTGTTTGTTGTTGTTTGTTGTTGTTTGTTGTTGTTTGTTGTTGTTGTTGTTGTTGTTGTTGTTGTTGTTGTTGTTGTTGTTGTTGTTGTTGTTGTTGTTGTTGTTGTTGTTGTTGTTGTTGTTGTTGTTGAAGCACTACCAGCTCAAGCCGCCCGCGCATGGTAGCTGTCGAACCGGCCAAGGCCCCGAACTTCATCTCTTTAACAGTTTTCGGGGCCCTCTAACATCTCAAGGCTTTCTAGCTCTTGCCAGCTGATGGTCACTTTGAGGCTTTAGCCTCAAGCATTCTGAGATTCTGCCGCAGACAGCATATCCACGAGCTGGCCCGGTCCCAATTCCGGGGGGAGAACTTAGATCGTCTTAGACTGCATCTTTCACTCCTAAGTGTGAGGGTTCTCGTCTTTCCGCAGGACGAGGGGAGTCTGATCGTGCTTCGGCACTTCAGTCGAAACAAGCGGATGGCAGAGGGTTTAATTCGGAAACACTCCTATCGTCGGGCCTGTCACCGAGCCTTAAGGGACGGTTGCGCAGTACCATATCGAAGGACAAATTTGCCTCTAAGCCAGGCACAGGCAAGCGCAGGCACGGCTGCACCTAGTGCAAGCCAAGAGACTAAGGAAAACATGCATGCTCAATTTGCACCGCAGCTTCCTCTTAGGCAACCGCGTAGGCGTCACCCTAGAGGCGGTCGCGAAGCCAAACCACTGCGGGTTTTCTCGTGGAATGCAGGTGGATTAAGCCAGCAATTGTGGGCAGAGTTCAAGGAGTGGCTGCAATATCAGCAGGACCTCGATGTTATCTTTATCCAGGAAACCCACTGGACTACATCCTCCCAGTTTAAAGTGCACGGCTGGACAGCTGTCTCAGGCGGGCTGCCGGATGAAGAGCTCGTGAGGTCTCCTCCCGCTCAAACATCCCAGCTACCCGAACAGCCAAAGCACAGGCGCTCTGCAGGTGTTCTCACTCTACTATCGCCTAGCATAGACTCAGCAACACTACGCTGGCAGGATCTACACCCAGGCCGTGCTCACGAGGTTCACTGCGAAATCCGAGGCCATCCAGTGCTCCTGCTCAACTGCTACCAGTACACCAAGCAACGAGGCATGACGGAGCAGGACCACTATGCCACCCAAAGCAAAGTTCTCTCCTCCCTAAGCAAGTCCCTTACCAACTTGTCACAGCGTACTGTTCCGGTACTGGCGGGCGACTTCAACTCTTCCCTAAAACCAAATCCCCCCTTTGTAGGGGGAGTGGTGCCAGCAGGATCTTCTAAGAACAAGCCGGTTCAAAAGCAGTTCCAGAAGTTTCTTCAGCGAAACTCCCTAGTTGCGCTTAACACATGGCAGGGGCGCAAGGCAAACACTTTCATCTCGCCACAGGGCAGCTCTCAGATAGATTTCATCTTGACCTCCAAATTCTACGCTGCTCAGCTGGCCCGCAAAGTGTGTGTCCTCAAAGACTTCAAGCTGGGAGCATGGCGTAAAGGTGGCAAACACATGCCACTCAGGACGGCAGTACCCCTCAAGAAGGTCTGGAGACACCCGTTCTCGACCAAAACTCAACCGGCAGTCCCTTCCAAACAAAAGTCCCTACTGGCTCACCATGTTAGACAAAACACTCCTCTGGCCCAAACCCTGCGGGAGCAAGTAGCAAAGGATGTCGACAAACTCCGAGCGCAGAAGAATGGCGAGCCTCTTCACCCTGATGAGGTCAACGAGCTTCTTCTCGAACATGCCAAGACTTTCCAGCCGAGGGACCCAGAAGCAGGCAGCTCGGACGCAGCTCCGACAGCACAACCTCTGTGGCGGCTTCATAACCATCGGCAGACCGCACTGCGAAACCTAAAACGTGAGGACGATGTCATAAATAAGATGGCTCGCACCGAGCACCTCAAACAGGCTCAGCGCTCGCTGGACGAGGCAGCCAAGGCACATGCCATCCAGATAAAGAATCAGGCCCGAGAAAGAACTCATCGAACTTTGAAAGAGATTTCTGAGAAGGTCAAACGAGATCCACATGCGGCATATCGCTCCTTAAAGCATGTAGCTCCTTGGTCTCCTGCACCAAGAGTCTGCCTCAGATCGCCATGCGGCCGCATCCTAACTGAGCCTGAGGGACTGGCAGAGTTAAAGAGACATAGTCTTTCCATCTTCTCCTCGCATCCCCCCCTAGCTAGTGGCGTAGGCCAAGCCTTGCCCAAGCTGGACAAAAGTAGTCTGTCCAAAGGCATAGCCTCTATAAAGCCGGAAAAGGCAGTACCGCAAGGATCTGCCCCCGCATCCATGTACCGCCTTTGTGCTTCCACTGTGGCCAATAACTACTGCGACTATCTCGAAGCGGTGCCTCCGCCTCCCGCTTCGACCCATCAGGCATGCGAGGTCACCTCCTGCCAAGGGAAGCGCGAGCCTCAGCATAACACAGCACCAATGAATCCAGCCGAGCCACCCTCGCTGCCCATAACAGCCAAGTCAGCAGACCTTAGCTTCATACCCAAGCCCTCTAAACCAGCCTCTAAGCCGGAGAACTTGCGACCGCTGGGCATCATTAGGCCAGATGGCAAAGGAATAGCCTCTGAGGCTAGGAGAAGACTTGACCCCCTCTTCAAGAAGGCCCACTTTGCTTCCCGGACCTAATCGGAGGCTTCACCTTCTCACTAGATCTCTCTCAAGCTTTTGACAAAACAAGCAGAGAAGCTCTTTTGCGCCCTCCATAGGGAGGCCCAGTATAATCTGCGCTATGGACGAAGCCAGGAAACAGTAACCTCCACAAGAGGTATAAAGCAAGGATGCAAACTGGCCCCCTCCCTCTTCTCCCTGGTCATCACGGAGGCGTTCCGGCTTATGGCCACCCACATAGGGTTCTCTCCAATACAGCAGTTCCTCACAGGCTTCGCAGATGACCTCGTAATTCACCGAGACATCCACAACTGGTCTGATCTCTATGCGGCTCATGACATGGTTAGACTGTTACTGCACTACCTGCAAGAAGCCGGACTAGAAGTGAATTACGCCAAGTGCAACATCATGGTTAAACTGGCAGGTCGCCACGCACAGCAGGCCAAGAAGCTCTTCAAGTCACAGGAGCTTCGCTCAGGCCGGAAGGTCACGGTCTGGAATATAGACGCACCAGAGCAGCCAAGACGGCCAATTCTGCTTTCGCATTCCTCAGTTCTTCCCCCTCTCCCCTCTCTTCCTTCCTTCGAGCTGGTAGACTCCTTCAAGTATCTAGGAGTCATGATCAGCTACTCAAACCCGGAAGATCTTACCTATTCTTTAAGACAAGAGAGAGCGGCGAAAAAAAAGCAGACAGTGCGCAAATTCATTCACAATAAGCGCAGGACAAAAACCGCATCTAGGCTGCTTGTCTGGAGAGCCACCGTCTGGTCCACGGCCACTTTTGGCCTGGAATCCGTTGGTCTCTCAGGTAGGCGGGCAAGGGCTCTCCGCTCATGGCATGCCAGACAGGTGCGAGCGGTAACGCACAACCCTGTGCATAAGACTCGTGAAACTACAGCAGCGCTTTTTGCACGTCTGAAACTTGTCTCTCCCATTCAGCAGCTTCATGATCGCTCCGCCCAGCGCCTAGACTCTCTCCGCAAGCGCCGGAATGCAGCCCCAGCGAGTGAGGTCACCTCCTGCTCAACATCCACGCCGGCCAACGCGAGCTCTTCGCTCCTCACTCAGTCCGGCGCCTGGCCACGTGAAGATATCTTAACTATTCCCTCCACCCTGCAAACGGCGGAGGAAATTGTAGCCTCTTACAGCAAGCTGCTCAGGGAGGCCGACATTGACCCTTCTCCGGACGTGCCCATGCACACATGCTGTGGAAAGGTATTTCGTACTGCGGCGGGCCTGAGAACACACCGGACAGTCAAGCACCCGGCTCCTGTTCCGCCACCCCTTGAATTCTCACGCCTAAAGCACTCCGTGGGAGGCCTGCCTCAATGCTCGCACTGCCAGGCGAAATTTAAAAACTGGCATAATCTACAACAGCACGTTGAGCGCAGAGTCTGCCGACAGGCTGGTTTCAAGCTTTCTAGACCTGAGGCGGCCACTCAGGCTGACGAAGCTCCTTCCAAGGCGAGTGAGGTCTCCTCCAGCCAGGAGCTCGTGCCCTCGTCAGACTGCCGTGCTACTGCCGCACCCTCGGTCCAGCTTACCTTGCAGATGGACACAGTGCCTCTCATTTCGCGCATGCGCACCGAACTGCTGCAACAGGCCGGAACCCAGACCTTCCTCGAGCTCCTCACCGGCCACCTTGGCCAGCAACTCACCAGGACCTGTCTGCTCTGCGACTCGTGGATAGCCTCCACGACAAAAATAGCCTTCCACCTCACAAAGAAACACGGGGCAGAATGGGACTCTTATAAAGCCTCGGCGGGGAATAACACCTCTAAGATGTATGTGCTGACCCGCCTGTCACCCTGTCCTGCCTGTGGCGTGAAAGTGGAGAGCGCCCCCCGACACACGAAGCAGTGCCCGGTCATTCAGCAATTACAACTCTTCTTCTTTCTGCACCCTGACGCCCCTCTTTCCAGAATGCACTCGTCCCTCCAACACACTCAGCTCTCACATCTCTCGCCTCCCACCTCTGGGGTTGGCGCATCTTCTCCTGCGGTCCCTAACCCCGGGCAGAGCACGACAACATCACACCAACACGCATCTCCCACACAGGCTACCCCCCAACCAAAGACGTTCCAACAGCGGACCCTGCAGGCTCCTAATCCCAGGTCCAAGCAAAGCCAGCTTCAGCGATGGTTTCGCCCAGGGAGTGCCTCCCAGGCTGCACAGCTAGGCGCAGGACCTCCTCAGCCAGCACCGACAGACCTGGATGCCTCTGCTCCGCCACCGCCTCCTGCAGCTCAGCCTATGCCACAATTGATTAATCCTCATAACTTGTGCTACGCCATTTCAGTCTTGCAGATGATTAGCGCTCTGAGGGAAGACCCCTCAGTGGACTGGTCGAACCTCCAACCTCTCCAACGGGAACTTCGAGCAAGGGCCTCGCACCCAGTCTCTATTCTCGCACTAGAATCGCTCCCGCATTGTCATCCAGACTGGAGGCTTGCTAATAGGCAAAGTGATGCACTCGAGTACTTGACGTTCTTGTTGGCTAACCACCATGGCTCCTTACAAGGTACCCCCTGGAAGCGAGTCTATGATGCAGACATACCCGACTCAACTGGCTTCTCCCCCCTTCTTCTAACCTTCCCGGAAGGCACCGACCCGACCAGGCTGTCCCAGCCTGACTCCCTAGCGGCGCCCCACTTAGCTTATTCACTGTCCTTTTTTGTGCACGAGTGGCACTCTCCGCATGACTCGAAGGCGGCACTGTTGTATACACCTCCTTATATCTTTGTGTCTCTGCCAAGGTTCACAAATGCCGGAGCGAAGCAGCACTGGAGACTCACGGGCTTGCAGGACGAAGTACAGCTGCCTGCATGGACCGGGCCTCACTCTCAATCCTTTGTTCGCTACAGATCCGTCTCGGGACTCTTTCACATAGGGCAGGAAGCCACCTCAGGTCATTACAGATCCTTCACCTTGCTTCCCTCTCTCCAGGTAGGTGATGACTCCAGCCCAGGCTTCTCGCCTACGAGCGAGGAACGTGCACAGATCGGGTCAGGAGCTTACCTTTTGCTCCTCCAACGCTTAAGTTAAGTCCCGTTCATCTTCGTGTGAGGTCCCCTCCTGAAGGTGAACGGGCAGCGATTTCACTCGTGATACCATGCGTGTCCTCCCCAAGCGCTATGGAGCAAGCCCAGCAGGAGCTGCTGAACAACCCTGCACTATGCCAAGTGCTCTTTAAGAACCTCCCCCATCTTGCCGCTTCATCCATGGCTGCGCGGGCATTTGGCCCTGATGAACGTTCAACGTCCAGAGAACTGGTCCCTGCTCACGACAGGGACAGGCCTCCCAAACAGCGCCGTCAGCAAAAGGACCTGGAGCAGGACGAGGAAATGCCGCCGACTCGGTTGCCCTCACCGTCCAGGAGGCCCAGGAGGACTGGTCGCCGTAATGGCTCCAGACCAAGGGCCTCGCAAAACGGTCTGCAGAAATCAAAGCAGGAGGTCAAACCAACCGCTGACCTCTTGGCCAGCATCATCTTGGCCCTGCTGAATCACGAGGATGAATTGACAGCCTTGCGATACCATCATGGATGGATCTTCTACGCCACGGTGCACCAAGCGAACAGTGTGGTTCCCTCCTTGGCACGGATCCAGCAACAGTGGAAGTCGGACCAGCCCCAGGACCCCCCTGGCACGCCCGTTCGCCACGCCCTGTTCCTCGGTCTCCTTCACGAGCTGCACACTCGAGCCCAGGGCTTCGATCACGTCGCCTACGACAGCACGAACCAGGACAAGGAATCAGCACTTATCTCTCTACCAGGAGCACTTGCCTCCCGAGGTCGACACCACACGGACGAGAAACCTGCCTTTTAGTGGAACTACATGAGATGGGACGCCAAACAGCGGAAGGTAGTCATCGATGCCCAACGCCCTCCTCTCTCGCCCAAGGTTGTCTCCACCCACCTGGCGGCTATGCTCAAGCTAGATCAAGAACAGCTCACCAAGTTCAGGCCGTCCAGACCGCTGCGAGCCAACCTGACGGAAGAAAGGCCGGTCATCGCCTTCCTCCTGGAACTGGCCCTGACCATCGGAGACGACCGTGAGGCAATGCACGCCTTTCGACTTCTAGCGAACAACTCAGTCTGGAACCTAGTGGGGGTCACCATGCGCAGGGAGGGCCTAAGACGGTCTCCACAGATGCAGACCCTCCGTGATCAGCTAGAAGCGCTGCGCACAGGAGGCAACGAGGGCTAAAGTTTTCCAGGACACCCGAGTCGAGGTCCCCTCCTGAGCTGTCCAAGGCCCCCTTGCCCTCCTGGGGGATCTAGCTAGTCACTTAGCCTCAGACAACCCTCCTACTCTCGTGTAGAGGTCCCCTCCTGAGAGAACGAGGGCGCTGATAAGTCAACCTGTTTTTTGCCTGCCAGGAAAAGTCTTTTCTGCACCACACGTCAGGCTTCACTATTGCATCGAACTGCCTTTCTCCCATTACAACTGAGGTCGAGCTACACTTACGTCAGCTGTCGACCAGAGCGAGTCACACTCCAGGCTCTCGCATTGCTTACAAGATGAGAGACTTTCCGCCATGTGCCTGACTGAAGCCCCAACTTAACCCAGCATCAGCCGTTCTGCTCATATTGATCAGTACTGACTGTTCCTCCATCATCACCACGCCATGGCAACCAACCCGGAGGGCACGATTCTTGCCATTGAGAACACCCCTGGCATTCGCACCCAGCCGACGACAAGCCAGGCCAATGTCGCCCAAGCGCTGGTTAAGGCAACGGCACCTCCGCCACCACAGTCATCATGCGGAGCAGGCTGCGACCAATGCCACAGTGCTCCATGTGTTCGACACAAGCCGGGACATCTGTGGCACTGCTGCTTCGGGTGTAGAGACTCCTGGGCGGTGCAACAAGCCCGCTCCAGATACTGGTAGCTATGAGCAGGATAGAGCTCGACTTTTTGCGACCAGCAAGTGAGGTCTCCTCCTGCAGGTAAAACGCAGCTATGTTCTCACAGCTGCGCGCCGTCGACCGAGCCAACAGTCTCAACTAAAACAATCTGCCCTAAATGCATGACAGCACTTAACTTATCTAATGTCTCTCCGCTCCTAAATTGCTGCACAGGCCCCACTGTCGAGCCCAGCACTCAGCCAGTCCTTGTGCATTGCTGAGATAAATGCCTGACCTTACGCGCTGGCAAGACTCTGTGCTCAAAGAAGGTCCACTAGGTCTACAGCGCAGGGCACCTAGGACCATGCCCCCGCGGAAAAGACAGTCGAAAGCTTCGACTCTGCCCTCGTTCGATCTCGCCTCCAACATCTGCACAGAAGCTGATAGGCTGCTGCCTTCGAACTATGTCCCCATCTCGCATAAGAGAATGGACGAGATCAGAAACTACCGCTGGGAGAAGGGCCTCCGTGCTATATCAAGAAGCATGATGGCCCGTCAATCGACAAGGCCGGTCTCGAGCCAGAGACAAGCGGATAAAGAAAGCAAGAGACTAGAAGAGCTGGGAATCAAAAAGCCTGGACTCACTGCAGAGGACTTAGCGGCCCTTCCTACCTCGGAAGTGTACAAGAATCTGTCTTCGCTATCCTTGATCTCGGTCGAAACTTCCCGACCGGCAGGCTCCAGCGTGAGGTCGCCTCCGAGGAGCGGACACAGGAAAGCGAAAACAGATCCACCGATCCTCCTCATCTATGCTCCAGGCAGAGCACGCGAAGACCTTCAAGGTCGAGCCAACACGAGAGCACTCACCGCAACCCTATGCGGGCCAAGGCGTGGGCAGGAAAGAAACCTGCAAGGAAGAGTCGGACTCCGACATACCACCCTGGGCGGACTCGAAGAAGTCGCGCTCATCTCAGTACACCGGTGCAGGAGTTGGACAAAAGGAGGCCTTCATCAGGCAGCCACCTCCACCTCCATCTCCTCCCGCAAGACAATCAGCTCCTGACCCAGGCCATCTTGAAGGCATCGCGCGCCTCACTTCCACAGAGGAGCTCCAGGTCGTCAATCTTACGCAAGCAGCTCCTCCTCCGCGCGAGTTCCTGAACTACCCGGTGCATCAAGGAGTGATAGTTCTTCCAGCAGCCACAGTTCAGGCTCGCGTGGCAAGCAAGAAGGAACAAGACAAGGGCAAGGCGGTCATTCACTCCTTCCCCTACTCCTACCCGCAGGAATTCCCTTTGGAATTGGATGTTCACGTGCAAGTTCGGAAATCGCAGGACGAGCAAGTCAGCATGGTTCTAAAACTGAACCGCACAGCATCCATGAAGGGCGTCACCAGAGCTGTATACAACTTCAAGGGCGGGGAATTCTACTCGGTCTTCAAACTCTCAGTTGTTGCTCCCCATAAGAACAGGCCCAAGACGGACTTCAGGCTCATGAGGCGGAACTTGACTTGGCACACGTTTTCCCAGAGATGGTCCCGACGGTGGCAAACGTCTTTGCTATCCAGCTCAGAGTGGCTTCCGCGGTCAATCCCCTGGAGTTTCCCAAGTCTCCCACGCCGAGTGAGGTCTCCTCCTGGCGGGGAGACTCGGGCCCGCCGAAGTATCTCCTCATTCAGCAAGCCTACGGCATCATGGTGGAAAAGGTCCAGCCGCTGGATAACCTCCCACCGCATCTACGCCCCAGCATGGACGAGTGCTACTTGCTGATTCTCCTAGTACTCAAATCGGCGCTCCTAGGATACTATGTACGAGACTGTGGATGGTCCAACCTGGGCAGACGAATCTCGCCGGACTCCAGCACGGATCTGCCCTTCTTTCTTGCTCTCGACACGTCGGCCTGGCACAAACGCACACCTCCGGCTCCTCAACAAGCCACAACTTCAACCGCAGATCATGTCCGAGGACTCTTCTCGACCCTAGAGTACCTGGCGGAGGACAAGCCGGCAATCCAGGCAGCCAAACAAGCCTTCACGCATCATCAGCGACAGGTCCCTCCTCTTGTCCAGCACTTCTTCTCCCTGCTCCGAACTCCGGTGGGCAAAGAAAAGGCAGAGAGAATCTTTAAGGACACGTCTCTGGCGCTCTCTGCTGATGTGTGGGACGCCTTCAGCTAACCTGCACTATGCAGCCATTTCGTGTGAGGTCCCCTCCTGAAACGGCACGCCGGGACAAGTGTCCGGCACAAGCACCCAAGCTACCTTTTCAACTCTCGCTACGGCACAAAAACAAGCTGACTGGTTTTCTAGGCCGGCTCAATGCGCATTTAGCACAGCACGATGCCTGCGTGCTTCAAGACTAGCTCAGCTCAGGTCACGAGCTCACAGGCTTGGCGCTCAGTCACCAACTCTGCTTTAGCCCACAAACGCAAGGCTGAAGCAACATCTGTGTATGTGACTCCAGTCATTTCCATCCAATGTCGCGTGAGGTCTCCTCCTGACAGCCATTTCAGATAGGCAAATAGCCCTCTCTGCCCCCTGCGCCATGGATCTGGCTGCTCCCTACATCAGGCTTCGAGGCCCGGAACACAGCGTTTGTCTTGAACGCAATGGCCTATTCAGAATGCAGGATCCGGAACCGCGGTGTAACTTCGAACCATCAATCACTGACAACAAAGCAATGGACGACATCCACGCGCAGACCCAGGCCGCCTTCTACAATCGAGTACAATGGACGACGCAAGATCACAGACTGGCATCGGAATGGAGCGCCTTGATGGCCGAGCACCCGGATCATTCCTTCCCCAATTCAGTTGCCTACTGGCCAAAATGGGACTCCACGGTGGTGTTCCGTGATGACTACTGCACGCTGATGCTTGGCACCCAGCGCACTGCTCTCGACATACCTGAACTCAAAGCGCACCAGGTTGATATCATCGTGACTCTCAACGCATCATCGCGCTTCAGGGAGAGTTATGACACAGATGCCGATTGGCAGTTCATGTACCAAATGGAGGGCATCTCCAACTTGCGCTACCACCTCTCGGATGTGCGCATCTCTCGGAACGATCAAGGCTTCCATGATGTGGTGTCAAATCTTGCCAGGACCTGGATCAGGATGATCGACGAAATTGAGGGCCAGGAGTGCAGCCGCACCAAACCGATGGTCATCCTGTTCCATTGTCTTGCGGGCATCAATCGCTCGACTTCTGCCCTCTGTGCCTACCTGATTGTTCGCTACCACCTCACTGCTCAACAAGCGATAGCGATTCTACTCTCGGCTAGGCCAGGTCAACGCTACTGGCAGGAAAGAGATCAATTCCCTCTCGCGCTACACTGGCTCTCCAGAGAATGCAAGAAGTCTGTTCTGGGGTACCTATGCATGGCCTGTGGAGACGCATTCAGACCGACACCAGACGATGACCCTCAGGACATGGACGACTTCGACGAGTGAGGTCCCCTCCTGTCGAACCCCACCTTTTCCTTACGTTCTTAAGAGGCGACTGTACTGACAACGCAAATTTGTGCAGAAAACGCGTGATACCCCTGATCATCTACATCATGCATTATTCGCTTGCAACTGCCCTCTCCTGGCTTCTGCTCAGGTTTCGCCATGCCCCGCCTCACATCGAGGATTTCGCCTCAGCCTCAACCAGCTGAGGTCATCCTGCCAAAGACACATTCAGAGCAGCTCTTTCTTCTCTACCTCAGAGCTCACAGCTCAAGCCATCGTTAGTAGCGGCCCTGAACGAGTGAGGTTCCCTCCTGTTCTACTGCTAACTGGCCATGTCAGCGCCGGAGGAAGGCAATTCACATCGAGAAACCCGACACAGCGAAGACAAGCCCTCCAAGCGACGACATCCTCGCGGCAGGAGGCATCAGGCGGACTCAGACTCCCGTCTGATCACGGAGGCTGACCTGGACTCTGAGGCTTCTTCCCTTCAGGATGATGACGACCTAGTGGAATCCCTGTCAAGGAGCTCCTCGAGACGGACAGCCTCTTCCCGGAACCAGCCCGCCCAACTGGCCCCAGGAGGCCCGCCTCCGCCCACTCCCATAACAACCAAGGCACTCTCGCCGGCGAACCAGGCTCAAACCGTACCCAAAGCCACCCAGCAGGCCTACCAGCCGTCGGGCCCCCCTCCCCCGACTCCGGTTCACCAGCCTTTCCAAGCGCAGGACCACTCAGGCCATAGCCCCCCTCCCATGGCGGAAGGTGCTCCCAGAACCACGGCACGTCCCTCCTCGACAAGTGGCACTTCAACGTCGGGGGCCTCAATGTCTCCCCCAGCCGCAGCTCATCCTCATCCCGCGCAAGAAGCTGCAACGCTAGTGGGCACTTGGATCATCACTCCTGGACCGATTGTCTCCCTTGCTCCTAACCCCTTCAGCCCGTGGTCCCCCCCAGCGCGCACCTCGGTACTGTCTGCCACAGGAAGCCCACTTCCTCCGGGCACAGTCCAGACCTGGATAATTACCGAAGGCCCACTTGTCCCAAGACGAGATCCGCAGGAGTGAGGCATGCACAGAGCTCAATTTTGGCACTCCCTGCGAGTGAGGTCACCTCCTGCTAGGGAGTGCATGTGTCACTGCTTACACCTTTTCAACCCAGCAGTATCTCAGAGACGAAATCCAGCCGCGCATCACACTGCTACCGCTGCCTAGACTTAGTCCTCGACGTACCACACCGAAGCCATGCTCTATGCACCGACAAGCCAAGGTGGGACGCTCTACCACAGACAAAGCCGGCTCCTCACTCTTAGTCTTCCTCTGCAGCACAAACTGCCGTAGCACAATCCAGCTGATTCGAGTTGCCAAGAACTGATAGCTTTCACCAACCCTCTCTCCAGGCTCAAAGGCAGAAAAGCGAGGTCACCTCCTGCTGCCTAGCCCCCCCTCTCAAACCCTGCGTCATGTTGCATACATGCCCGTTGCTCCCGCTACGACCAGACTCATCGACGATGCCAATGAAGTCCAAGCTCGCCGCGCTGAACCTCTTCTGCAAGGCAATGCTGTACACAGGCAAGAGAACCAGTGATCCGGATGCAAACCTCTACCTCTCGGATGAGGCCAAGGGTCTTGCTCGACGTGAGAACTGTATGCTGGCTCCAACCCTGAGACTGGCAGCACGCAGCTACAACTGGATTCGACTTCTCTCCCAATCAGCTCAGCCTAATCTTCCCTTGCTGGCCGAAGCTGAGATGGCATCCCTATTATCACCCACGGAGCCTCCCCCTCATATCAAGCACTACTAGGCGGAACGGAGCTCACTTACCTTGCAGATGATACTCGAAACGGTGCATATCTACACTGAAGAGGAGACCATGGAGCCGGACGACTTCAAGTTAGCCGCCCTTATCATTTCCCAGACTCTGTACAATCTGGGAATGGGCGGGCAAACCGTCAGGGACATTGTCAATGGCGCTGCCCAGCATCTGCGCTGGATCCTACCCAGTGACTCCACACGAGTTCTGAACGGAATACACCTTTGTCTCTTCCCTTCGGATATCTCGCCGTGGCCGCGAGAGGCAGACACCAATCCACATACTCAAAGTGACGAACATGCATTGGGCATCCTCGACGCAGAAATTCACATGCTACAGCGAGCGTCCAAGATTTACCGGACCATGGCCATGGTCGACTTCATGGTCGCCCGAGCAAGAGGAGCACGAGTGCCAGACGAAGTCTGCCCCAGCGAACCCTGGGACGTCCTGCGACAGGATCAAGCCATGGCACTCCTTTCATATGCGGAGCACTTGACGGAACTCCATGATCTCCTGACCACTGATGCGTACCAAAAGATGCGTACAGACCTCCGCCTGGGCAGAACCTGGCTATCGCGACCCATCACAGCATCCGAACTGGCCTCGCTTGAAGCAATATGGCACAATACCACGATACCAGAGAGTTTTGCCAAGCTACACCTCACTCTCCAGCTCAAAGGGCAAATTGCTGCACACCTTCCGGAAGACTCCAGAGCACAGGACAGACTACTTACCATACTCTCTCCCCTGGAGAATGACGTCCTGGACCAGGCCTTCCCCTGGATTCTGGCCTTTAAGATGCTCACGCCTGAGCGCAGGATGATATTCCGATATGCTCTTCTTACGGCAGCGGGCCCCTCGGCAACAGCGCCGGTTACGCAGACCGAGTGAGGTCCCCTCCTGGTCAGCTACTTAACAAACCTAGTCAACTTCTTTCTCACAAGAAGATCGATGATGCCTGCTGCTAACAGACAAAGGAGAATTATTCCCGCTACTCTGCGCCTCTCCCAAACACAAATCTAGACACCCCTCTCCCTCTCCGAGCAGAGCCTCAGGTCCTTAACCAGAAAGAGGGAAACACGCACCAGTGCCAGCGCCTCAGCTCTGCCCACCTTCAGCTTGAACTCTGCTGCGCAACCCTACCCCTGCAGCTTAGCCCGAGAGAGGCCTTCCTTGAATTTCACCTCCTGGTTCCTTACCTTCGGCCTAAAAGCACCAAGGCAGCTGTGTTTGCTCCGGCTAACATCAGAGCCTTCATACGAGTGAGGTCCCCTCCTGTATGAGCCTGACCATGGAGGCCCTCCCTCCGGTACTGAGTAGGGATAAAACCATGGAGGTGCTTCTGGAATCCCTTTTTGACAACTTTTGCAGTTACCCTGAAACACCTCAAGAGCAGTGTTTTCCTTTGGTGCTTTGAAGAGACAGTACACACCGTCAGGCTCAACTTGAGAAGGAAAAGTGTGTGAATGTAGGGGTGTGTGTGTTTGCCCCTAGTGTGTTGTGGTAGCGGAGCTTGTGAACCGATTCCTGTGGTCTCGGGGAGGCTCCTTAGTAGGTGCAGACTGGACCCGATCTGCAAGAGTAGCTGTGGTAGGCGGAGACAAGCCTTCATAGTTCCTCGTGTGATTGCTGGCGTGCAGCCGGCTGCTAGCTGCTGTCGACTGGCCTTTGACCAGCCCGTGATCGTGCTCGAGGGTGCGATTCTGAAGGAAAAGAAGAGGAAAGAAGGAGAAAGAAAGAAGAGCCTTGGGCCATGGAGAGCCAAGGGCAAGGAGAGAATCCAACCTCTCCGCAAGGTGGCGGAGCATCGCCCAGCGCTTCAGGAACGGCTACGGCTTTAGATCCTACAGTGGTGCTGAGTCAGTTGGCCACGGCAGTGGCCCAGCTTGCTAGCGTGAACCAGCCAAAGCCCAATACCTGGTCTGAAAGCAAGTATGTGAAGGCTCCAGAGATCTTCGCGCCGAAAAGCCTCGATGAAGAATTGAGCCAGTGGAGTGAATGGAGCTTTACCTTTAAACAATGGATGTACATCCAAGAAGAGGAGTATCGCAATGAATTTCAGAAGTGCGAGACTGCAGACAGCTTCGTGAGCTTTGAGTCGTATGCCCCCGAAACGAAGGCTAGAAGTATCAGACTGTATGCCATTTTGGCAACATATTTGAGACAGAGGCCCCTTCGCATTCTTCGTAGTGTGGAGAACGGCGACGGTTACAGAGTGTGGAGAACCCTTTCAGACGAATTGCAACCACAGTCACGACCCAGAGCACTTGCACTAGCTCAGGCTCTTGTCCGGTTCCCTGCGTATAAGGAGGGTGGCTCACTATTGGACTACACGTTAGCCTTTGAGAGGTTAGTACAAGAGTACGACAAAGTGGCTGCAGCTCCATATGACGACAACCTTAAGATCAGCACTCTCCTCAGTGGCCTGCCAGGAGATGTCAAGAAGTACTTGCAGCTCAACCTGGACGAGACAATGACCTACGAGAAGATGCGCACGCAACTTCTTCGCTTTGAGAGGTCAACTGCTCTTTGGTCTTCGGAACATTTGCTTCGTTCAGTTGGGATTGAGAAAGATGCAAAGTATCTAGAATCTGGGGGTCCTACGCCGATGGATGTTGATAGGGTGGAGCAAGGCAAGGACAGAAACAACAAAGGCGAAAAGGGCAGAAAGGGCAAGGACAAGGGCAAGGGCAAGTATCATTACCAGCAACATGGCAACAAAGGCTGGGGCAGCTATGGGGACAAAGGCTCTGGCAAGCAGTGGGGAAAGAACAACAAGGGCAAGGACAAGAGTGGGAAGAATGGAAAGAAAGGCAAGGACAAGGACAAAGGCAAGGGCAAGCTTGGTCCATGCTACACCTGTGGGCGAATGGGTCACATTGCAGCTGATTGTCGTGCTGGAGTGCGTCAAGTGCAAGAGAGTGAGAGCAGTACCTCAGTTCCTTCGTCTAGCGCGTCAACAGCTTCGTCGAATGCCTCAACAACCTCAAGTGCCCGAACAATACCCCAAGTTCGCCGTTTGGAGTTGCACACTATGCCCGTGATTGAAGAGATTGAAGCAGAAAGTGAGTTCCTGATCTACACTCCGCCAAGTGCCCCAACATGTCAGTACTATGACCTCTCTGGCCAGGATAGCGAGAACGAGAACTTCAGCGAGATCCGGATGGTCACCTTGGAGAGCGAGGCTTTAGAGGAGACAGAGCCCGAGCTAGCATCTACGAGCACGTTGATGTTTGACATTCACAGTCCACGCAGTTCTGATGGTGAAGATTGTGGTCATGTGCGTGTAGTGCGTGAGCAAATGGTAGGCTATCAGGAGGTGATCCTAGACAGCGGTGCTGATGTGACAGTGCTGCCCATGAGCATGAGTGAAGCTGGAGAGGAGAGCGGGAGTGTTGCAAACATTAGAGACGCCCAAGGTAACACTATCGCGTCGAGCAGTACGAGACGGAATGTGATCTTTGAGATGGAGGGCCTAGATGGCAAGAAGATCTACTTCAAGGATAGAGCGGTCATTGGGAACGTTCGGCAACCACTGATGTGCGTAGGCAAGTTGTTTCAGAATGATTGGTCAGTGCAGCGAGATTCAAGTGGCAGTCATGTAATGGCACGAGGAAACCAAGGGTTCGCAGTGCACTGGGCCAGAAACTCCTTAGCGACACGTTGCAAGATCTACAGAATCGAGTCTGGAGATGATGCGAGCTCGAATGTTCGGATGATTGTTGAGATCCCTGAAAACCTTGAGCGACTCTCAGCCACACCTGGGTGGAAGCTGAGGCGAGATGGACAGCCAATGCATGTGAGCATGTCCAGTGATTGCACAGTAAACCCAGGCAGATCGTATCCGAGTCACATCTGGCCATTCCGAAGTACGTTGGTGCACAAGGGTGAGAGAAAGTATGAGGTTTTCGAGAGTGGCGAAATCTGGGAAGGCAGAGAGGTTTTGCAGACTTATGGCCCCAAAGTGAAGATGATCACGCTGCTGTCCCAGAACCCTGTAGATCCCGAGACACTTGGAGTTGTTCAATCGGAACTCGCTCGTCCACAAGTTCGAGGTCAAGCGAGAGAAGCTGAAGCGCCAGAAGAAGCTAGAGAAGAGAGATGTGAGCGACCAATGGAAGTAGAAGTGGGTGCATCCCAGGCACTTGGTCTTGCAGAGAGTGGTCCACCTGATGGGCCTGAGGAGCGAGCCGAACATCCTGCTGAGGCAGATGTGCTTCCGAGGGAAACTGGGGAAGAGAAGTTGGTCATTAATGGGATCGAGGTCTTCGAAACTTCATCTTTGAGAACGTTGAGGGCAGCGTGCCAGTACATGCGCATAAGCAAGAGTGGTGGTAAAGGAGTGCTATGGGCAAGGCTGCAAGCAGAGATTGCAGATTCTCGAATCAAGGCGGCAGTCCAGGCGTCCGATGCGATGTTGACAGAGTATGCTAGACAGCCTCAAGTGGAACCTCAAGCGGCGCTGCCTGATCAAGCCACCATAGACCTTCATGAAATAACCCACTTCCCTCGAGCATCTTGGTGCTCAGCGTGCTTGTCATCAAGAAGCAGGGAGGACAACCACCCGGGAGCCGAGACGAAGGAGAGAGGCGTGATACACGTCGACTTCATGTTTGGTAGAACAGAAACGCCGGGCAGTGATGAAGAGCATGCGATGTCAACACACATGGTGGTAGTGGATGAGCAGACGAACTTCTGTCTTTGTGTACCAGTAGAATCCAAAGCGGCTCATGACTTGAAGAATGCGACTGAAGAAGTGGTGAAGCTAGGAGCGGTGCTGGGACATTCAGAGCTAGTGATCCGAGGTGACAGCGAGCCAGCCATGATCCAGTTCCTCAAGACCGTGAGTGCGAGCAGATCGAGGCTGGGATTGGGAACTAAGATCGAAGTGGCACCTCCGGATTCACAGCTGCACCATGGGTTGAAAGCTGAGCGCTTCATTACCATAGTGAGATCGATGGGAAAGTGTTTGTTGGCTTCGATAGAAGAAAAGACAGGATGGAAGGTGACTTCGAACCACCCTCTGTTCTATTGGGCCTTTCGTCACGGTGCGTTCCTGTATTCCAGATTTCATGTTCTTCGTTGCGGCCAGACCCCGTTTGAACTCCTCCATGGTAGAGCGTATGCTGGGAAGTTGTGCCCGTTTGGCGCAACAGTGTTTGCCCAAATCCTTCCGAAAACGAATGCCAAAGCAGAACCTTGGAGAAGATGCGTGTGGTTGGGAAAGTCTTCCATGGGAAACTTAAACCTGGTGGCGGATCAGCGTGGAGTACACTATGCAAGGTCGGTAAGGAGGGGTTCCACAACGTATGTGACTGAAAACCTTGTGAGCATGAAGGGTGTGCCGTGGAACTCTGTGTTGGATGTTGTCCCGACCAAGCCCAAAAGAGCGCCCAGAATCAGAGTACCAGATGTGTTGCTTCCCCAAGCGCCTCAAGATGAAGCAGCGAGTGACCCACCTTCGTCGGTGGCTGGTGAACCCGCAGGAGGGATAGGAGGTGGAATTACTCCTGAAGGCGGTTCAGTGATGAGCACGGATTCACCTGAGATGCTTCCTGATGCCGAAATGGAGAATGCGAGTCAGGTGGTAGAGCTTGAGGGATACATGCTTAGAAGAGTCGTGGGCACCAGTCACCCTACAAACCACGAAGATGAGATCGAGATAGAGGGTTTAGAGGTGGACCTACCAATCGAGAGCATGGAGCAGGACTACGAGAAGGGGCTTGAGGGGCAAAGCGTTGAGGATCACGAAGAATTGCCTTGGAAGGGTAGAACGTATGAAGAGGGTCCTCCTCAACTAAGCCAGCAAGAACTGGAAGAGTTGGACAGAAGGATGGATGACGTAGAGTATACCAGGTTGGAGAAGATGGGAGTCCTGAGACCCATGCAACGTGAAGAAGATGGTAAGGGCATGGTGTGTTTAAAGTCGAAGACGGTGCGCGACTGGAGGTTCAGGGGGGAGTGGCGAAGGAGATCGCGTTTGGTGGCGAAGGAGTTTAGACACCTTCAACCGGCCCTTGAAGACCTGTATGCTCCAGCGAGCCTTGGGATCCTCCAGAAGTTGCTAGCGGGCTTGTGTGTGAGTGGGGAGAACCTCGTCATGTACATGGTTGATGTTTCCGATGCTTACCTTATGGTACCACAAAGGAGACCTACATTCATCACTACCTCAACAGGACTCTCCTATGAACTCAAATACAATCTTCCCGGACAGCGTAGTGGGGCGAGAGATTGGTTCATGTATGCAGGGGAGATTTTCGCGAAAGATGGCTTGACGTCGTATCCTGCAGCACCAGCAGTGTATTATGAACCAAAATCCCTTGCGTGTTCAACACACGTAGATGATTTTCAGTTTGTCTCAGGCGAGAAGAAGGCGAGCAAACTGCTGGGCAACTTGAAGAAGTCGGGCCTTAAGCTCAAGATAGAAGGACCGATAGATCCGTTTGGAGGACAAGGGCATTTCTTGAAGCGTTTGTTTCAAGGGAAGGATGGCAGCATCAGGGTGATCCCAGAGAAGAGGTACGTGGAGAAGTTGATCTCAATCCTGCAACTTGAGCGCAGCGCGAGCAAATCGACACCACTTCCCTCAACCATAAGGTATCCTCAAGAAGACCCGCCTTTAGAAGGTTCTGCGTACAGCACGTTCAGAAGCGCTTTGGGTCTTTTGCTCTACATGGCCAATGATATTCCAGAGATCCATTTTGCCATGAGACTCCTTGGATCCAGATGTGCAAGTCCGAGTGAGTATGACCTTGCGATCATGCGACATGTGGGCAAGTACATGAAGGGGAGACCTGAGTGGGTACTCCAGTTGAAGCTCACACGCCCTGGCAGGACATTGGAACAGCGGCTTCGAGAGTGTGACACTGAATGCACCAGAGATCCCGTTAGCGAGCGTGGAAGCTTCAGTAGGTGTGAGCATGACGTTGAACATGAACATGAAGGAGAATGCAGTTTTGGTACAGGACATGTCTTAGAAGTGATCACGGACTCAGATTGGGGTTCAAGGATGTTTGGGCGCAAGAGTGTGTCAAGCTATTCTCTCTACTTGAACGGCAACATGGTTTTCGTGTCCACCAGGCTCCAAAAGTCCTACGCCCTAAGCTCAACAGAGGCTGAGTGGATGTCTTCGTTGTTGGGAGTCGCAGACGGCATCTTTGTCAAGCAATTCCTTGAAACATTCCTTGAATCCGAGGTGAAGCTAGTGCACAGAGTGGACAACTCCGGGGCTCGGGCGCTGGCAGCACGAGAAGGAGCCGGCAAGCTGAGACACATAGACTTGTCTTATTTGTGGCTTCAGAAAGAGAATCGTTCGGGGCACGTTTTGACAAGACCAATTTCTACGTACGCATGTCCGTCGGATCTGGGGACAAAACCTCATTCAAAGAAGCGAATCCTTTTCCTCCTGGGCTTGATGGGGTACGTTGACAACGAGACGGGCATTTTGGCAGGGGGGAAGGAAGTGAAGGAGTACTTAGTCTCTGCAGCGATCAAGCAAGGCCAGCAAAACAACATCTTGAGAGTTCTTCTTGCTAGCTATTTAGCTCCTGTAGCAATGGGCTCCGGGATTGGTGAGCAGTCCGAGAACAATGCAACGATTGTGCTCTTTGTGATCAGCATTTTCATTGTCATGATCATAAGGGGGTTTTGTGCAGCCACGTTGGGGTCAAGAGTACAGCAGCTCAAGTTCGTCAAAATCTCTGTTGGATGAGACAGCGGTCGTGAAAGTTCGCGTGACGGTGGAGCGCAAAGAAGAAGGACACCAATTGTAGCTGCGCCTGCGTTTCCAGACGTGCGCGTTTGAGAGTTTGGGCTGAAACGCATGGTTTTTTTCCTGCAGAGTTGGACAGTTTTGAGCATGGAAGATGAGAAGAGTGAAAAAGATGCATACGAAATGCATATAAACCTTCGAAGAGGGTTTAGGATGGGTTTAGGATGTGTACAGCTGAGTGACAAGCCTTTGGACTAAACCTGTTGGTCCACTACAGTAGGTAGAAACTTGCAACAGGGAGCAGGAGTGAAGCTCTTGCGACTTTTGAGAAACCTTCGAACGAAGGTTTTAGGTTTGAGGAAAAGTTGCAAAGGCCTTGCGCACACGTGCGAGCACTTTGCGAAAGGGTCACCAGGATCCTCTTTTGCAGTCCAGACATGGTAAGCTTTGAAGGCTACCACGTCTGAGGGGGGTGACAACTTTTGCAGTTACCCTGAAACACCTCAAGAGCAGTGTTTTCCTTTGGTGCTTTGAAGAGACAGTACACACCGTCAGGCTCAACTTGAGAAGGAAAAGTGTGTGAATGTAGGGGTGTGTGTGTTTGCCCCTAGTGTGTTGCTTTTCCTCCCGCTTCCGGTTTACCCTGCATCCTCCCTGGGAGACCACGAGGCCAGCACTATACAAATGGCATCTACACGCATCCCGGCAGAAGACGCCCTCCGGCACTCGGACCGTCAGATACGCATAGCTTCCCGCACCTGCAGCTTCATGAAACTGCTCACGGAGAAGATCAACTGGAGACTGGGCGACCTTCGACTCTACCTCCCCAAGACTGCCACTCGACAGCTAGCAGCCAAACGTAAGCACGAGGAAATGATGCTCCACGAGCCTCAGGAGAACACTCTGACTTACATTCGGCGGCGTCAGCTCATCTTCATATCTCAGGCGATCAGAGACTATACAAATGATGGCCCAGGCCAAAACTCTTTTCAGCTCGAAGATGCGGAGAATACCGCACTTCGAATTTGGACGTACCTAACCCGCCACTTTGCCAAAGGAGAGATCAACTTTATGATAGACACCGCCTTGTCGCATCTCCACCTCCTGATGAAGTCGGCGGCACCATGTCTGATGTCAAGCATGGAGCAGTCGCAGCCGTCCATGGCTCCGGGACAAGGTCAGAGTTATTTTCCCCCACATCTAGGCCTACCCGAAGACAAACACTTGGATCTCCAATACTTCGACCTTCAGGCACTCAGGCGCGCCTCGACGATATACCGAGTACAGCAGCTTCTCAAGATATCTCACTCAACCCAGGGCGGAGAGTCGCCCGTCACCAATGGCTGGCGCTTCCAGCAACAAGCGCAACACCTCGACTCATTGCCCTATGACAAGCATCTCCAGGCCTTGCTGCCACACCTCCCGGACTACCAGGACAAACTCCGAGAGAACCTGGTGATGTACAGGCAATGGCTCCTACGAGACATCACTGAAGAGGAGACGGCCTGGGCCCGTGACACACTTTTAGAGTCGGCAGTCTCGAGAGGAGAACTCCGCGAACTTTTCGAGCATGCTCTCCTCAAGCAGGTAAACCATACACTTCAGGCCAGTGCTGAGTCTCCTCGCCGTGTTGATTCTACTCCGAACTTCCAAAATAGCATGGCTCTTCGCTTCTACCAAATCATCAATCCTTTACATGACGACGTCTACGAGGAGTACAAGCCGTTTGCGATCGTCTATAAGATGCTCACTCCCCCGAACCGCCAACGGGCTCGATCACTTCATCGTACTTTGTTGCACGAGAGGCACCAGTCCTTCCTTCGTCTTTTTGAACCCTAGCCTGCTAGCAACTTTGCTTGTGAGGTCACCTCCTGCAAAGTAGAGCACCAGGTTAGCAACGTCTCTGTCTAACTAGGACACCAGCAGCCTTTAGCAAGCCAAGATAAAGCAGCGGAAAAGTCTCCATCTCCAACTGCAGCACAGTCCCTTCTCACTAAGATCACAGCGGCATTCTCCGGCAATGAGGTCTTTCTGCAGATAGTTGGAGCCTGCTGCAGAGCCAATGCCTCAGCCTTGGCTGATTCACCTAGTAACACATTCAAGTCTGCAGCTTTCTGCTTTCATTGAAGCTTGCCACAGCCGGGCTCAGCCTCTCCACACAGGCTGGCCACGTGAGGTCTCCATCCAGCTAGCAAACAAGCCATGCCTTCACCGTCTCGCGAGATTCTGCTCGAGATTCTCCTGAAGTCGCTCCACGTCCCACTGACCATCTACCTACCCGACGGCATCAGTGAGCACATGGCCACATCAGCCTCAGCAACAACTCATCTTGCCCCGAGGAGGCTCCTCTTCACTACAGAAGACCTTGAACGCACGGCAGAACGAAGCATGCGAGTAGCATCACGTCTCTGCAGCTTCATATGTCACTTGGATCGGTACCTGGCTTGGCGCGAGGGCAGACACACAGCCCTGCCCCTAGAGGCTAGCCCACATATCTTGGCAGGTAAGCGCAAGCACATTGACGACGAGCAGCCTTCGACGCACCTACCCAGGAGTATGGGGCCCCTCCAGCGCCAGCAAATCATGTACCTCACCCTCATGATCCACAACTACACAAAAGACGGCGAAGGCTCGCCGTCCTTGAGCACGTCTGAAGCTGATCAGGCTGCTGCTTTAACCTGGCATTATCTTACCGGGAAGCTCTCGCAATCAGAGCTGAATGCCATTCTGCTCCGCACTTTGGAGCAAGCCAAGGTCATTCTGAGGTCTGAATTCACTCCAGCACATCAACGGAACCTACTCCAGCTGCATCCCCAAACGACGGCGGAGACCTGGCAAGGCCATGCATATTTCCCCCTAGGCCTCCGGCTTCAAGACCCACATCAGCTTGATCTTGAAGCATATGATTTCAGAACGCTCAAAAGAGCATCACTTCAGCTTCGCCTACTACAACAACTGCGGACTATTACGGCCTCCACACCTACATCGGCCAGCGACCAGATCCGAGATGGCTGGGATTTCCTTGAACAAGACCGTGATCTCTCAAAGCTTGACTACGAGGACTACCACACCAAATTGGTTTCAATGATCCCGCACTATCAGGAGACACTTCGAGAGATCCTGACACTGTATCGCCTATGGCTGTCCACCCCTCTGTCCGATGAGGACTTCCATTGGGTGCGAAACCTGGTAGTGAATCAGCTACTACCTAGAGATACTCTGCATCGCTACTTCGCTGACAGTCTCTGGCAACAAATACGACACAGATATGGAGGAGACCAAGGAGATTACGAGCAGGCACAAGGAGTCATCACAATTCTTTCCCCGCTCCACGACCAGGTCTATGATGACTATAAGAACTTTGCTGTGGCGCTGACACTGCTCCTCGTTCGACATCGTCAACGTCTGAAACAGACGCTAGACGACAAAATTCGGGGCTAGGGACCATCCGAGCACCACAGACTTCCAAACGAGTGAGGTCCCCTCCTGTTCGCTGCACTATCTTCCCAAATTGCGGGGAAAAAGCCTGTAGCTCCAATCTTTCCACGTCAAGCCTCACAAGCACAGCTCTTCTCGCAAAGTTTTCCCTCAGGTTCGCACGAGTGAGGTCCCCTCCTGGCGAACTTCCACCTAGGCCCATGGCAGACCTTCACCCCGTTCTCAGCCGTGAACAGGCAATGGAGGTACTTCTTGAGTCTCTATTCCTACCGCTGCCGGTTTACCCTACAACTCCATCTGGTGCCGCCGCAGCAAGCAATCTGGACCTGGCATCCTCACGCACCCCTGCGGGAGAAGCGATCCCACACTTGAACCGCCAGATACGGATAGCCTCGCGCACCTGCAGTTTCTTGAAGCTGCTCGCGGAGAAAGTTCACCGGCACATGGGAGACTTGCGGCTCTACCTTCCCAAAACTGCACCTCGAAACTTGGCCGCAAAACGGAAGCATGAAGAGATGATGCTGACAGAGCCTCGCTCTCCTACTCTGACGTACCATCAGAAGCGCCAGCTCCTCTTCATCTCTCAGGCGATTCGAGACTACACCAACGATGGCCCTGGCCAGAACTCCTTCCAGCTCGAAGATGCGGAACCTACCACCCAGCGCATCTGGACGTACCTGACGCGCCACTTCGGCCAAGGTGAGGTGCACTTTATGATTGCTAACGCCCTGTCGCATCTACACCTTCTCATGCGATCGTCAACTCCACGCCTACTCTCAGGCATTGAGCAGTCACAGCCATCGTATGCTCCAGGACAGGGCTCGGACTACTTCCCCGTCAATCTTCGTCTGCACGATGACAAGCAACTGGACCTTCAATACTTCGACCTGCAGGCGCTAAGGCGAGCCTCCACAGTATACCGGGTGCAGCAGCTGCTCAAAGTCTCTTCTTCCGCCGAAGGGGCATCGCCAGTTAAGAATGGATGGCGCTTTCAACATCAGGACCATCACCTCAATGGTTTGTCCTACGACCAACATCTCCTGGCTCTGCTGCCTCATCTTACTCACTACCAGGACCAAATTCGCGAAGATTTGGTCACGTACAGGCAGTGGCTGCTTCGAGAAATCAATGCAGAGGAAGTTTCTTGGATTCAATCCTTGATCGCGGACACGGTTATCTCGCGAGGTGAACTACTGGAGCTCTTCGAGGATGCCCTGCTAAAGCAAGTCAACTCTGCATTTCAAGCTAATGCTGGCATTCCTAACCCTGAGGATCATTCTCAAGACTTCCAGAACAGCATGGCCCTCCGCTTCTATCAAATCATCAATCCGCTCTATGATGACATCTACGAAGAGCACAAGCCCTATGCAATAGTGTTCAAGATGCTCACCTCCTCTCATCGTGGACGGCTTCGGTCCCTCCTTCGAGCTCGAGAAGCTGTCATTCTGGCGTCCCCACATCGGACAACCAGCCTGGTTCCAGTATGCGAGTGAGGTCGCCTCCAGCAAACTGAACCATCAAATCCCTAAGTTCCTCTAGTCCGAATTCTGGACTTAACCACACCTCCAGACCACTGCTCGCACTGCAGAAGAAAAGCCTCCATGCCTTATAATGCACAAGCGCCAGCCTGCTAAGCTGATGCCCCCCAGACTCGGCCTGCCCGCCAGCTTGCCTGCTGAGGTTGAGGACCAATCTCGCAGAGAAGTGTACAGAAGCGCAACCCGCCTGGCTACAATGGCCAGGACATCGAAACAGACCAGGTCCCGAACGAGTAGGTCACTTAATTTTCACCCTCGATGCCCGCCAAGGTGCGGGACATAACCCGCACATGCGTTCGAAATGAAAATGAAATGTTGTTGTTGTTGTTGTTGTTGTTGTTGTTGTTGTTGTTGTTGTTGTTGTTGTTGTTGTTGTTGTTGTTGTTGTTGTTGTTGTTGTTGTGTGTGTGTGTTTGTTTGTTTGTTTGTTTGTTTGTTTGTTTGTTTGTTTGTTTGTTTGTGTGTGTGTGGGTGTGGGTGTGGGTGTGCGCGTTTGTTTTTTCGGGTGGGGGGTTCCGAGGGCTGGGGGGTGCGCCTGTGCGTGTGTTCGCATGCGTGTGTTTGCGTGCATGTATTTGCGTGCGCGTCTGTGCATATCTGGTTGTTTTGTTCGGGCTCTTGTTTTTGCAGCGTTGACGGTACGCCCCAAACCCTCCCCTCTAAGCTGAGGTGCCACTTGGCCGGTGTGCTGCTGGGATGCTTGGCACGGGACCCAGACCGCCGAACACACTCAATCAAACGCGCACGAAGCGCGTGACGCCCTAGACTCTGCAAGTACACCCGAAAGGCTCGAATCCTTCACCCTATGCAGTGATCCCGAGCCCTCCACTCGAAACTTTAAGCCCTACTGTAAAACCTACAATCGAACCCCCCAGCGCAGCCTGATCCAGGCAACCCGAGGGCCTGTATGTGGAGTCCCCCCCCCCCACCCCTCCGGAACCCCCAGCAACCTGAACCCATGCATCCACACAGCCCAGCAAGCCTCAGCCAACGCCCCAAGACCCCTTCACTACAGAACAACGTTAAGCTCAAACCCTCAATTCCAAAGTCTGAGTCGTAAACCCGAAGCCCTAAACCCTAAAGGTTAGGGCATGCGCAAGTCGCCTCATTGCGTGCTTGGGGGCTTAGAGGGTGTAAGGCTTTAGGGCCTCCCCTGAAATCCTAACCCTGAACCCTAAACCTTAAACCCTAAACCAAAACCCCAAGTGATGCCGGAACCGTGACACCCCCGTTCCGGAAAGCTACCTCTTCACCTGAGGACACAGAAGGGTTTTAGGGTTTAGGGTTTACCCTGCAGGGCTTTAGGGTTTTAGGGTTTTTATGGTGTTAGAGCTAAGGTTTAGGAGACGCCCTAAAGGTTTTGGGTTCCGGCTAAGCTCTAAACAACTGAGAAGCATTGGCACCACACGGGCTTCACTCGCAAAGACCCACCATTGAGCAGAGAAGCTTGGTGCATTCTGGTATTCTGGGTTTAGGGTTCAGGGCTTAGGGGTTAGGGTTTAGGTAGATAGGTTCCCTCATGGCTTGGTTATGAAGCGCTGGTGATGAAAGCATCGTGTTGGGACAGGTGAAAGCTAAACCTTCCAACCCTGGGGTTCAGGGCTGTAGCGTTTAGAGCTTGTGTTCAGGGTTTGGAGTGTAAATCCCTTCCCCTGATTTGTTAAAGCCCCTCCCGCAACCATTGGAGTTCTGGTCCCTTGCGCCCCCTCCCCCCCCGGAACGAGAAGGTTTCGGGGCTTAAGCTTCGGGATTCAAAGGGGGCTTTCTGGGTTTAGGTGCACAAGCCCTAGAGCCTAAATAAAATGCAAACCCAAAAGCCGAGGCCTTTGCAGCCTTCCCTAAACCCTAAACCCTAAACCCCAAACCCTAAACCCTAAACCCTAAACCCTAAACCCTAAACCCTAAAACCCTAAACCCTAAACCCTAAAAAAAGCAAAAAGAGAGAGACACTGCAGGTGGTGCTGGTAACGTCTGCGCCACGGACTGCAGAAAATGCAGCGTGGAGCCTTGCATTGCAACTTGGGTTTAGGATTTTGGGGGTTTAGGGTTTAGGGTGTAGGGTTTAGGCTTTAGGGTTTAGGGTTTAGGGTAGAGTTTAGGGTTTAGGGTTTAGCTGCCCCGCAGCCGCCGAAGATCATCCCCAAAACCGACCCAACATGGAATGTTTAGGGTTTAGGGTTTAGGTTTTAGGGTTTAGGGTTTAGGGTTTAGGGTTTAGGGTTTAGGGGCCATGATGACTCAACTTTTGAAAGGCCCGCAAAAGAAGGTAATTGTAGGCATTTTTTGAAACATCTCTTTCCTTCAAAGGACGGGGTATCACTTTGTGTGTGTGTGTCCACAAGCCCTGAAGCCTTGTCATCAACTTCATTTGCGTAGTTCTGAATTCGGACGGGTTTCTTTCGTGGTTTGTATTTTGGGGTGCCTACAGTGTGCCTACTGTGTATAGGACCTCAAAAGGGACCCTAGTTCAGAGTACCCATTTGGCTTTGATGCTGGCTGTGTGGCGCGATCCTGCGGCAGTCATTGAGGAAGGATTTTGTGAGGCAGAGGTTGGGGGCACAAAGCACGGGAGGATACGGTACGTGGGTTGTTCTAGCATAGGTTCTCTTTGCGGGGGGATCTCCTCATGATGAAAAGATCTTGTCCCCCCCCCCCCCCCCGAATGAATCTCTTTCAGTGAGCACGGTGACGTCCAGCGCCACGGCAGCACATAATGTGCTGCGCCACGGCAGCACATCACAAGTTGTGACTGCGTCTCTTCAGCCCGAAACCCTCACTCGGTAGCCCAGCGGTACCCTTTTGCCTGTTTTTGGTTCTAGGTTTCCCGAAACCCTAAACCCTATAAACCCTCAATCCTAAGCCCCAAGACGCGGGAACTCTTAGCTATAATCTGGTTACAGTACGAACGAGACCCTCAGTGAAGGTCTGAGGTTGAAGGGGGGGTACAAGGGGGTAAGAGGGGTTAAAAGGGGGTAAAGGGGTCATGGGGGGGGGTTGGTAATAAGGGGTTTAGGGTTTAGGGCCTTTAGGGTTTAGGGCTTAGGGCTTAAGGTCATAGTGGGGGTAGTTTTGGGTCTCGGCATGAAGCCCTGCTCATCCGCGAGCTTTCGGCTGCTCAGGGCCCGGCTCTTGCTACGTTTGCAAGTTGGGGGTTTACGAACATACCGGACTCCGAATTAAGGCCCTATTTTATAGACCCCGAATAGGATTCCCCTATAACAAGGACCCCAATAAGGTACCCCGAACTTCGCAAACCTTCAGATGGCGGGGGGCGGCGTCTCAGTTGCTGGAACTGTGGCTTGCGCCGCGTCTGCTGCTCTTGCTGGGGCCCTGGTCGGCGGCCATCCGGAAGGCGGCGCGCTGCTGGCTGTCGTGCTCTGGAACATGTCTCACTTGAGAGAACTCCCCGACCGCGCCAGCGTCATCGTCATCGCATCGACCCTCGGGGCTCTCATCGGCCTCTGCTTCTGCAATCTTGCGGACTTGAAGGTCCCAGTCCAAGCTGACTACTAACCAGTTGGAGTGGCCTTCGCGCCACATGGACGTCCTGGCTGGAACAGCGCATGGTGGGCGTTCCCAGGCGAGCCAACCCAGATGTCCCTGAGTGAAAGAGTATCCCTTGAGGCACATTTATATGAAGGATCCCTGTCTCTACATAGCATACATACATACATACATACATACATCTATACGTATGTGTGTATGTGTGTGTGTGTGTATGTATGTATGTCTGTATGTATGTATGTATACGGCCAAGCTGAGAGTGTGGAGGACGCGAGGCAGGAGCAAAAGCAGGCTTTCGGGGTTTAGGGTTTGGAGTTTAGGGTTTAGGGTTTAGGGTTTAAGGTTTAGGGTTTAGGGTTTAGGGACCCGGATAGTCTATAATACGCCCCAAGCCACGGAGTTCTTCATGGGTGCGTGTTGTTTTTTTTTGTCTGCCTTGGCGGGTTTAGGGTTCAGGATTCAGGGTTTAGGGTTTGGGGTTTAGGGTTTAGGGTTCAGTGTTGGAGCTCAGGCTCAGAGGCGAGGGAGTCAGGTTTCAGGGAACCTTGTGCCAGGGTCAAGAACACTAGACACGAAGCACTGACAGTTGGGATGACATCTAAGAGGGCCTTATTCAGGAGCAGGCTTTCAGAGGGTTTGAGAAGAGGGCCAGCCTAGAAAACGCCTAGGACCCCCTGCCCTAAGCACTGAACCTCGAAAGCAAGGAACATCAACTTCGAGACGAGGTGCGGCGTGCTGTTCAGATGGCGGCTTAGGGGATCGGGCTTGCGGTTATGCACCTAAATGCATCATACTAAATGAGTCTACTACCACAAACGTGGCCATTTGTTGTTCTGAAGGTACCCGAAGCCCTAAACCCGAAACCCGGAGCTGAAAGCACCCCCAAGCCCAAAGCCCAAACCCCAAGCACCCCAAAACCCTACACCCTAACCCTAAACCCCAAACCCCAAACCCCAAACCCTAAACCCTAAACCCGCAAGCTTCAACCCCACGCCCTCAAGCCTAATCACCTCTAGGCCATGTCCTGGGCTCTACAGGATTCCTCAGCCTTCAAGAAATACACAAGACTGGGATGACCAGCACTGCCCTGATTTCGGTCGCCCTGATACATATATATATATATGTATATGTATATACATTTTTGGTCAGCCCCCCCCCCCATGATCCACACCTATGGTTTTCCTGTCTTCGTCTTTGTCTGATTTTCTGTTTTTTCACCGGAAAAATGCAGTAAAAACTGCACTGGAATACAAAAAGCTCTATTATATTATCCTCTATAAAAACACTAGTGTTTTTATGTGCATTATGCTTCTGAAACTTGTGTTATGCGGCTCTATAAAATTTTAGAAGGGTAGCCATTTAGAAGCTTAAGGCTTTTCAGGGTTGGTTTTAGGTTTTAGGGGTTTGTAAAAATTTAGATGATCTGTGGAAGGCACCGGGGCTTCCCCAGACCATTTGCAATTTTAGAGATCCTTAAAAGGGGCAGCCCTTTTCAAATTTGAAGGGCTTTAAGGTATTTAAAGCCTTTCAAAATTTTCAAGATTTAAAGGATCTTAACAGGCTTTAAAGCCCTTAACAACCTCGAAACGTTTATCCCTTAAAAGCCTAAAATTCTTTAAAATTTAAAACGGGCAGCCGTTTAAAATTAAGGAAGTTACGGATTTTAGAATTGAACATCCTAAAATCTTTAAACTTTAAAAGGACAGCCATTTACAACTGTAAGAATTTCAGGGTTTTACGGATTTTAAAAATTTTATATTGTCTGGGGAAGGCACCGGGGCTTCTCCAGACCATTGGCAACTTCAACAATCTCTAAAATCCGCAAAGTGCAGCCACTTAAATACGTAAGCAATTTAAGGTCTTTAAAAGGCTTAAACGGCTTAAAACCTTCATAATCCTGAGAATGCTTAAACAGAAGCTTAACGATTTTATAAGATTTTAAGGATTTTTAATGTTTAGGTGGGTCTGGGGAAGCCCCAGTGCCTCCTTCCCCAGATCATGTAAACTTGCAAAAACCCTCAAACCCCTTAACCCTGAAATCCAACCCCGAAACCCTTAGCTCTAAACCCTAAACACTCAGCACCAGACCCTAAACACTAACCCAAAAACTTAACACTAAGCCCTTAGCACAAACCCCAAGCACTTAACATGAAACCCTAAACACTTAAGCACTAGACTCACTAGACCCTAAACACGAAACCCTAAGCACTCAAACACTACACCCTAAAAACAAAACCCTGAACATTACACACTAAACCCTACACACTAAACCCTGAACACTAGTAAACATCCTTAACACCCTAAATCCAAAAAACCAAACTGAAACCCTTCACACTAAACCCTAAACACTCAGCACTAGACCCTAAACACTGCCCCTAAAATCTTAACACTAGGCCCACAAACCCCAAACACTTGACACGAAACCCTAAACACTTAAGCACTACTAAACCCTAAACACTCAGCACCAGACCCTAAACACTAACCGTAAAAACTTAACACTAAGCCCTTAGCACAAACCCCAAACACTTAACAGGAAACCCTAAACACCTAAGCACCCCTAAAAACTAAACCCTAAACATTACACACTAAACCCTACACACTAAACCCTTAACCCAAAAAGAACCGAAACCCTTAGGACTGAACCCTAAACACCAGCGTAAACACTAACCCTAAAAGCTTAACACTACGCCCTTAGCACGAACCCCAAACACTGAACACGAAACCCTAAACACTTAAGCACTAAACCCTTACTAAACACTAAACCCTAAACACTTAAACACTACACCCTACAAACTAAACCCTAACCATTACACACTAAACCCTACACACTAAACCCTAAAGCCTAAACAGAATGATTTTTTAAGTTGTCAATGGTCTGGGGCAGCCCCGGTGCCTTCCCCAGATCATTTAAATTTGTAAAAATCCTTAAAACCCTTAACCTAAAACCCAAACCCGAAACCCTCAACACTAGACCCTAAACACTAACCCTAAAAACTTAACACTAAGCCCTTAGCACAAACCCCAAACACTTAGCACGAAACCCTAAACATTGAAGCACTTAACCCAAAAACTAAACCTTAAACATTTCAAACTAAACCCTAAACATTAGACACTAAACCCTAAACCCTAAACAGCAAACCCCAAGGCCAGAACCTCGAGCCCTACTAAATCTAAACCTGAAACCAAAAGCCCGTCGGGGTTTCAGATGCTTACTGTTTGGATTTCAGAGTTTAGGGTTTTATTTGGGTTTTAGCCGAGCCGCTTGACCCTCAACCCTAAAACCTAAACTTAACACTCAACCCTAAACACAAAACACTAAACCCTGAAACCTACACACTAAACCCTAAACACTAGATTTCTAGAAAAAATCTGGAGTACCCGGGCCCCGGACTCCAGACTCCAGATTTCCAGAAAAAATCTGGAGTACCGGGACCCCAGACTCCAGACTCCAGATTTCCAGAAAAAATCTGGAAGTCCGGACTCCAGATTTCCAGAAAAAATCTGGAGTACCCGGGCCCCGGACTCCAGACTCCAGATTTCCAGAAAAAATCTGGAGTGCCCGGGCCCCGGACTCCAGATTTCCAGAAAAAATCTGGAGTACCCGGGCCCCGGACTCCAGACTCCAGATTTCCAGAAAAAATCTGGAGTACCCGGGCCCCGGACTCCAGACTCCAGATTTCCAGAAAAAATCTGGAGTACCCGGGCCCCGGACTCCAGACTCCAGATTTCCAGAAAAAATCTGGAGTACCGGGACCCCAGACTCCAGACTCCAGATTTCCAGAAAAAATCTGGAGTACTCGCGGCCCCAGACTCCAGATTACAGACTCCAGAATCTGGAGTCCAGAGTCCCGGTACTCCAGATTTTTTTTGGAAATCTGGAGTCTGGAGTCTGGAGGTGCGGAAATCTGGAGTCTGGAGTCTGGGGGTACTCCAGATTTTTTCTAGAAATCTGGAGTCTGGAGTCCGGGGCTGGGTACTCCAGATTTTTTCTGGAAATCTGGAGTCTGGAGTCCCCCCCCCTCCCAAAACCCCCTTCCCGAGGCCAAATGTGTGGATCATGGGGGGGGGGGGGCGAGCTATACATTTTTTCTATATAACATACTATATACATATATATATATATACTATATATATACTCTATATATATCTATATACACTATATATACATGTATTATTTGTTTTCTTTCTTTGTTTTTCCACCTAACCCTTGAACTCTAAACCCCAAACCCCAAACCCCAAGCATCACTTCGAAGGTGCCCCCCCCCCCCCCCCCTCGCTCCTCATTATTTCTACTACGTTGGCTTTGAGATTCTTGGGGCTTCCCTCAACCCAAGACGCTAGGAATCCCTAGGATTTTGTTTAGGGTGATCGTAGCCCTACCCCCTGTACCCTAGACCCTAAACGCTAAACCCCGAACTCTAAACCCTAAACCCTTGCGAGGCACCAGCCGGAGCAGTACTTCGGACGCTGGGAGAATCACACGTATTTCCCTTCGCCCCAGGCCGCCTGGGGCTGCCTTTCGGATTCAGGCCCTCTTGAAACCCTAAACACTAAACCCCTAAACCCCTAAACCCCTAGTTCCCTAGTTCCCTGAACCCACTTGCAGGCTTTGGGTTGTCCCCTCACATGAAGCAGGGTTTATATTTCTGTTATTGGTGAGTGTACATAAGGTTCCTTTTTAATATTGGTGAGTGTATATACCGGGTGTCCTTCTGGGGGTACAAGAAATATATACCCCACATGAAGGTGAGGTCTTGCATCTCAGGGGTAGCTGCTCCAAGTGGAGGATTGCCTCCCAAAAACGGATTCAGGGAACTTTGGGTAAGAGCCAAGGGCGCCCTAAACCCTAAACCCTAAACCCTAAACCCTAAACCCTAAGACCTAAACCCTAAACCCTAAACCCTAAACCCTAAACCCTAAACCCTAAACCCTAAACCCTAAACCCTAAACCCTAAACCCTAAACCCTAAACTAAACCCTAAACCCTGCCCCCGAAACCCTAAACCCTAAACCCTAGACCCTAGACCCTAGACCCTAGACCCTAGACCCTAAACCCTAAACCCTAAACCCTAAACCCTCAGCGTAGGATGAGTAGCACTCGGTTGAGACAGCGCTGGAGAGTCGAGCCCTATAAGCCCTTAAGAGCACCGGAGTGTTGGGTAAAAGCTGCAGAACATGTGTCCAAGATTCGGTTTCGGGCTCAGGGTCAGGGTCTCTTTCGCGGATGCAGAGTATAGGCCCTTGTTCCCGTTTTTTGAGGCTTTTGGGTTTCCCTTGTAAGGCCCTTCAAACCAAACATGGCACCCTTTTTACTCCTAGGCTACTCTTGCATTGGGTTTAGTAGACCCTTAGGTTCCTGGTAACTTAGAGCATCCAAGGGCCGTTACATGGTCCATGGTCCCTTAACTTCATTAAAGGGTTCTGAAGTATGGGCCTTCTGGGTCGTATAGGGTACGCAGGGGTATAAAATTATATGGGTTGGTGGTCGATTTAAGAAGGGCTTCTGTTTTCTAGAGGCATGTATTCGGGGTTCGTTTTTAGGGTATCTAGGGGCTACATTGAGGCAGATAAAGCGGCCACCGCCCTTTAAGAAGGTATGTAAGGAAGGGCCCTTACTTCATGCGCTTCCCCACTACCTGCCCCCCGTAGGTTCCCCCTTTCAATAACCTTAATTAGGCCTGCTGGTTTCAAATTAGCCTTGATTCTGGGGGGGGCGGGGGACCTAGGGGGGGTAGTATAGAGGGGGGTAGTAACTCGTGATGACTAAGGGACCGCCTTTACAACACACACCCTAAACCCTGAACCCTGAACCCTAAACCGTATATAAGGAAGGGCCCTTATCAAGAAGGGACCGTGTAACTACCCTTAGAGAGGTTTGGGTTTCAGGGCTTAGGGTGTCGCAGGATTGGCGGGCGTTCTCCATCTACCAGCTGATTACCGATCGTGCCTTGGTAAAAAGCTTCGATCACACCTGGGACCCAGAACTGCTGAAGCCAATTAGCATCACCTTAACATTAAAACCCCTAAACCCCTACCCTAGAGCCTGCAAAGCATTGGGCTTTCCGACGGCCGTCAAGCTTTTCACCTTGAAACTCTGCGGCCAAGAGCTGCTATACCCCCGAACTCCCCGAGATGGGCCGCCGACCTCGGGGGTGGGCTGAGAAGCTTGCGGCCGACTTGGGCCATCAAGCATAAACCCTAAACCCTAAACCCTAAACCCTAAACTTGGGCCATTAAGGTTTGTGTGTATTGAAGAGAGGTTCAGCAGAGGTTCGGCCTTCGCCTGGCGTCCGTTCAGGAGACCTGCCGGTCGGTCCCTGCACAAATCTGGAGGTTCATGGTGCTTCGTAAACCGTAACCCAAGTAGACTTGTACTTCTAACCCAGTCATAACCCCTTTTAGGGTACTTAATGGGCACATGTGTGTGGGCTATAACTACACTTATGATGGGTTACTAAACCCTGAACCTCCAAGTATGCTCCTTCTGAAATGCAGAAAAGAAATGCTGTGGGGACCCTCCCTCCTGGTTTAGGGTTTAGGGCTTATAGGATTCAGGGTCCGGGGTTTATAGGGTTCAGAATTTAGGATTCAGGTCATTGGATAGGGTTTAGGGTTTCACTTAGGGTTTATAGGGTCTCGGATTTAGGATTCGGGATGCATAGGCTGTGCAGTTGGAGTGGCCTTGGTGTGCCCCTGGAGCTCTTGGAATGCTCGGAAGTTTGGGGTCTGCGCTGGCAAAATGGACTACCCCTAAACCCTAAAACCTCCACCCTAGAATATCGGCAGGGGGGTTCCCAAACGGTTGTGCTTCATACAGATATTTTTCTGGTCCGACACAACCCTAAACCCTAAGCCCCAAGCCGCTGAGGTTTTGTTGATGGCGATCCCAGGTGCGATGGTAGGGCCCGGGTGGATCTAGGGATGGAGGGGGTACGGGTTTAGGGTTTAGGGTTACGGGTTTTCCCTAAACCCTGAACGGAGAACCCTGAACCCTAAACCCTAAACCCTAAACACCTACGACTGGATTCGGGTTTAGGGTTTAGGGTTTAGGATTTAGGGTTTAGGGTTTAGGGTTTAGGGTTGTGATTTCCCTAAATTCTGGTCCTTTTGGGGGTCCTTCTTATAAGGAGGGCCCTCTTATTTAGGGT
Organism: Symbiodinium natans; assembly: GCA_905221605.1. Lineage (NCBI taxonomy): Eukaryota > Dinophyceae > Suessiales > Symbiodiniaceae > Symbiodinium > Symbiodinium natans. The sequence goes on from CAJNDS010000280.1 coordinate 764,483, forward strand.
ACCCCAAGAACGGACCCTAATCTTGAGAACTGACCAAGTGATACCGATACAGCTACTGATGCCACTAAGAATGTGAAAAGAAAAAAGTGCCAGTACCAAGTGGAATAGCATGAACAATAGTCTGATTCATCATGAAAACAAGGGGCGTTGCTCATGCTTTAAACCTGAACCTGAAACCGTCATTCGTGTCTTAGGGACATTGTGGGATTGAGATGTAAGTTTAGGGCTTCAGGGAATCGATTCTCCGACCTGCTGGGTAGGAGTTGACCTCGTAAGCACAACCTTTCTGGTGCTATGTGGCGCCCTTTCTTTAAGGTGGGGGGAGGGGGGGGGGGGTTGGGGTTCCTCTTTAGGTTGGCATGTTCCTCCTGGGTATACTAACAGTCCTTAATGGGATTATAGTACCCCCCCACTATAATCCCTATTAAAGACTTAGTATAAGGGTGGAACATCCCAATCTTTAGGGTTTAAGTAAGTCGTCCATGTTTTGGGGTATGGGGTGGTTTAAGATTTTAGGGCTTAAGCGGGCTAGGCGCTAAGTGGATGTTGACATGTCTAAGGGTAGCTTACATGGGCCCGACCGGTGGTCCCTTACCTCCCTTGAGTGGGAGTACACGGGAGGCAATCCTCTGGCTCTAGTTCGGGGCCTGCTGCAGGGGGGCACATGGCTTGAACTCATTTTTCTTCATCCGCGAATCGGAGCCACGCACGCTCCCTGGGCTGTCGCAAACCTAACGGTCGCAGCGCAACGCCTCCCGCAAGCGATCGACCCACGGGCTGCCATGACACTCCCTAAGCCCTACAGACCCTAAACCCTAGACACACAGGAGAAGTGCTTCCTTGATGCCCCAAAACCCAACAACCCATATTTCCTGGCTGCTATAGACGGCTAGCGGTCACGTTATGGCTGTTATCCGGCTCAGACTCGGGCCGTGTGCAAGTGAGGTTTTGGAGAGGCGTGGAGTTTACGTAGGCTTAGGGTTTAGGGGCTGTTTGTTAAAAAAGTGTACATTGGGTGCAGGGCTCTGAATCCGCAGGGATGTGTTGGGTTTTGCCTAGGGAATGGATCGTGGCCAGGTGCTGCGATCTCCTTATTGAAGCCAAAGACGTGAAGCCTATAGTTCTCCTTGGACCGGAACCCTGAAGCGGCTTGTCGCACCACGACGGCTGCGCTGCAGCCGAAGCGGTCCACGTACTCTATGTTGCGCCGACCTCAGAAGTAGGGCTTCTTCAAAGAACTTTTGCCAATTTGACTGCTCTGTCCATGAAAATGCTAGACTAACTGTTAACAACATCGCGAGCTCGACCTGACAGGAACAACGAGCTTTTCGACGGTGGCTTCGACGTCCGCGACATGACCTACCGTCACGGAGAGATTGCGCTGAAAGCTAGTGTAAGTCTAAGGCGGTCAATTTCTTGGCGTGGCCCCTGTTGTGACAACAGTTTGTGCACACCCGGTTCTTTCAATTTCCCTCAATTCGTACGAGTTTCCTTTTTCTTCCTCGTGACCTCGAGAACCGAAAGGCCAGGACCCAACATCTGCCGCACAGGAGGAGATTTCGCGGGCATGACGCAGAAGCTCCACTACATCAAAGGCGCGTCGGAAGTGCTTGGCAGAGTTCACCCGTGCTCGGGTTATGTGGGCGTAAGGTTTTGGAGTGTCATGGCGTACTCAGCTGCCATTAGGCTAAAATAGTCTTGAAAACCCCAAAGCCTGTAAGCCTGTGAGCGACTTGGTGTGCCTGTCGCCTGGATGGTCCGCAGGCATCCCAAACCCTAAAACCTAAACCCTAAACCCTAAACCTTAAACCCTAAACCCTAAACCCTAAACCCTAGTTACCCTCAACCTCAGCAGTTTAAGCCCCAAAACCCAGTCCTCCGGGAGGCCTAGGCTGTCGCGGAGTCTGGATCTCGCCAATCTTCCAGAACGGCCGGGGGACCCTGTTCGGGTTAGGGCTTTGTTGAGGGATTTAGGGTTTAGGGTTTAGGGTTTAGGGTTCAGGGGAGTTAGGGCTTTTAGGGCTTATGGTTCGAGGGCGCAGGGTTAACAAGTTAAGGGTGTGGGGGGGGGGGGCGGGGGGAGGGGTCATGCTGGTATGGGGGGTTTTCAGGGGTGCAAGCTTGGCAGTCGGGCCTGGATTTGGAAGTTATCTCCTGCAGATATGCTAGGGGGGAAGTGGGGTCTTGGGAGTTCGAACACTGGACACGCGGCGGTTGCTTTCATGACCCCACACCCCAAGCCCAAAGCCCTAAATCCCCTCGAAACCCTCAACCCTATAAACCCTAAACTCCAGCCCTAAGCCCTAAACCCCTGTACCCCAGTCCCTGAACCCTAACCCCTAAATTCACAAGCTTGGGCTATCAGGGTTTGAGGTTTAGGGTTCAGGATTTTAGGGTTCAGGGTTTCAGGGATGAGGCATTGGTCTTCTAAGGGCTTGAGGTTTGGGGCTTTGGGTTCTGGATTCAGGGTTTTTGGTTTTGGGTTTAGGGCTTCAGGTTTGAGGTTGGGGTTTATGGGTTTAGGGGTTTAGGGGTTTTGGCGGTTTGGGGGTTTGGGGGTTTGGGGGTTTTGGGATTTTGGGGTTTGGGGGTTTTGGGTGTTTGGGGTTTGGGGTTTAGGGTTCAGTCAGTGAGGGCTCAGGACTTTACGGTTTGTAATTTGGGGGTCTCAAGCTTCCTGCTGCAGCCGTCCCAGGCTTCAACAGCTACCACCAGCGACCTGCCCTGATGTTGTTGGGCCGGCAGGGCCAGTTAGACACTTTTTTTGTTGCAGTTTAGGGTTTAGGGTTTAGGGTTTAGGGTTTAGGGTTTAGGGTTTAGGGTTTAGGGTTTAGGGTTTAGGGTTTAGGGTTTAGGGTTTAGGGTTTAGGGTGGGGGAGGGCTGGTGAGGGCCGGGTTCGGGGTATTCTGAACACGCTGAGCTGGAGCATGGTGACTCCCCAAGCCCCAAAATGCCCAAAAGCGATGATTTGGGAGGTGTACGCCCCCCCCCCCCCCTTCCCCACATAGAAAACATAAATCCCGGAAAGGCCTCTTGGACATAGATTCTTTCAACCTCCTGTACCCGTTGGGGTACTCTGCATCTTTTTCGGTCAACCCCGCCTCGCCGAGACCCTAAACCCTAAACCCTAAACCCTAAACCCTAAACCCTAAACCCTAAACCCTAAACCCTAAACCCTAAACCCTAAACCCCTCAGGTACGCCCAGCTGGACTTCACAGCACTGGACAAGCGTCTGGGCACTCTGGAGGACTTTCAGTGGGTTCTAGACACATATAAAGACTTGTATGAGTTTATACAGATTTATACATACACGTTGAATCAGAATATCCATCCTACAGATGCACATACATTAAAGGCCATAAGCAAGAAGTATCTATCTGTGTATGAACAGAGTATGGGTTGCAAGGGACTTATGTTGGCAAGAAAGCCCCGCAATAAGAAAGGAGCATGCCACAGTTCTTATGGTCAACTTGCTTCGGACTCACTAGGCTTTGTCAAGCGAGATTTCCCAGAGGCTTTAGCCCCAAAGCCCAAACTGAACCTCACTGAGAAAATCCTACATGACCCTGTGTCAGCCCTATATAACCTCCATGCACCCACCTTATCATCCGGGATTGGTAAGCCCTGAACCCTAAACCCTAAACCCTAAACCCTAAACCCTAAACCCTAAACCCTTCCAGGAGCTGCGCGAGCTGACGACCACGGCGCACGACCTTGGGATGTACGTCATCGTGGACGCATCTGGGCTGGAGTCTACTGGGTTTAGGGTTTAGGTTTAGGGTTTAGGGTTTAGGGTTTAGGGTTTAGGGTTTAGGGTGTTTAGGTGCCCACTCCCCTGGAACCCTACTCGATCTCACCTAACACCCTGAACCCCAAAAGCCCTAACAACCCCAGAGGCCCTAAAAACCAACCCTAAACGCCAAGCCGCAAAAAGCCCCAAAAACCTCAGAGCCCTAAAGCCCCAAAATCCTCAACCCTGAAGCCAGGGTTCAGGGTTGAGGGCTTGGAAGACCTTCATCGTTGAAACCATGGGGAACCAGAAGCCCGAGCTCACAAGGCCCCAGCGTTGACACAAATTCAAAGAAAAGCATGAAGAAAGAAGGAAAAAAAGCATGACCGATAACAAGTAGTAGGTACTCTTAATATTAAGAATACCAAGAATGACCATAGTCATACTGCTAACAACAACACTACCAACAGTAACTCTATGTTTATATGCATGCATGCATGTATGCATGTATGTATGTATGTAAGTATGTAAGTATGTGTGTGATCGTAAGCATCTGCAGATGCATGGCTACATATGTAGTTCCCGATTTGTATATATTTGACACAACCCACACACCTTTCCAGGGCAGTCGGGGCATGAGCACCGAAGGATGGCTTCAGCATCCTCCCGTCAGACCTTCCAAAGCCTTGTTTAGGGTTTAGGGTTTAGGGTTTGGGGTTTGGGGTTTGGGGTTTAGGGTTTAGGGTTTACTTTGCTGAAGACAAGCGTACTCGAGAAAGGGTGCACCCAGAACCCTACCTAAACCCTGCCCACCCGAAACCCTAAACCCTAAACCCTAAGCCTTAAACCCTAAGCCCTAAGCCCTCAACCCTAAACCCTAAACCCTAAACCCTAACCCCTAAACCCTAAACCCTAAACCCTGAACCCTCTGCAAGGTGGTGATGAACCACATGGCCAATGAGTTCTACTTCGAGGGCCACGAGGAGAGTGAGGCGCCCTGGCGCTTCCACGAGCCGCCTGGACTTGGTGAGTTTTTTTTTTTTTTTTTTTTTGGGGGGGGGGGGTAGGGTTTAGGGTTTAGGATCTAGGTTGAGGGTTTAGGACTCTGGGATTACGGCTCTGTGAGTCTTTTTTTTTGGGGGGGGGGGGGGTTAGGTTTAGGGTCTAGGGTGTAGAGATTAGGGTTCGGGGTTTAGGGTTAGGGTTTAGGTGTAAGGGATTAGTATGGTTTAGGCGGTTTAGGGTTGGGCGGTTCAGGGTTGGACGGTTTCCGGGGTGAAGGGTTTGGCAGCTTAGAGGGTTTGGGGGGTTTAGGGGGTGTAGAGGATTTAGAGGGTTTTGGCTCCCACAACGCCAAGTTTTCCTTTACGCCCCCGAGCGCATCCATCATCGCTCCCCCGAAGAGGTTTACTTCGCCCAGGGCTCTTTAGGGTTTAGGGCTTTAGGGTTAGGGTATAGGTATATTATAGGGTCTAGGGTTTAGGGTTAGGGTTCAGGGTTTAGGATTGAGGGTTAGGGTTCAGGGTTTAGGGTGTAATTAGGGGCAAGGGGGCCAGCCCCCAACTCCAAAACCCGGCGTGTGTTGCAAATGTGGGAGGGCCGCCGAGCTGAGGAATTACAACGCCCGAGAGTATCAGCACCTCGCCCAGCACGAAGCCGTGTTTTTTCACAGGGTTCATTCGAAGGGAGAACTCACAAGACCGAAAGTAGCATATTGCAGTTTAATAGGGTTTAGGTTTGGGATTTGTCGGGTTCGGCGATAAGCATGGTCATCATGAAGCCAGACATTTGTTTGTGGGGTTTAGGGTCTTTAGGGTTTGGTTATAAGCAAGGATACCCCAAATAGACAAGAATCCCCTCAAAGGGACCCCCAAAAGGGGGTACCGCGAAATCTCTCCTTAGTAACGGCTATCGTCAAGGGCTATGAGGGGTTTCGGGCTTAGGGTGCACTGAGCGCCTTGGCATAAGGGACTCGGCAGTTTTTTTTCGAAATTTCGCCCCATGTATGCCCACTCCGAACCACCAGCGAGAGACCCACAAACCCCTGTACTTGTGCTACAGTGCGGAAGCTCACGAAATCGACCCTTACCCAGAAGACCCCTCAAGCCCTTTGCTTCAGGCTCTTCCCGCGAAAAGCGCAAGAAATGCTGCATGACACGCCCAAAGGGCCACTCAGACGGTGTTGGGTTTCAGCGTTGGGGCCATGGGTTAAGGTTTCGGAATGTCCGGCCTCGGTTTTTGAGGGGAAATTTGGGGGGTTTGGGTCAAACTATAAAGGTTTGGCAGAGGCCTTTTGAAGCCAAACTCACCTCGCCCCAGATCCCACATGCTCCGACCCCAACCCGAACCAACTGTGACAAGTTTCGGGCCCCCATGGCGACGAGAGGCACGGGTCAAGTCTTGCCGGGGGGGGGGGGGGGAGGGAGGGGGGAGAGGGGAGGGGGGAGGGGGGAGCGGGGCGTTGAATCCACAGGACTCCTATGAACCACTCGGTAAGAGCCTTCAAGTCAGGAAGCAGCCCTACGTCGACTTCTACTACGACAACAACTGGGTGCCTCGTCGGGACATCGCTCTAAACCCTAAACCTTTAACCAGACACTTCGCACCCTAAATCCTACAGCTTAACACCCTACCTGAGTTGAGGGTTCGGGAGTGGAGGGCAACAAAAGTTGGAGGAGGAAGCTTAAGGGTCTATGGTTTTGGGTTTAGGGTTTGGGGCTTCAGGGCTTTGAACGCTTCCAATGCTTTCAGGGGGAGTTTTGGAAGGCTTGGAGGGCTTGAAGGATTTGGGTTTTTGGAGTTTAGGGTGCAAGTAGGATTCGCCACCCCCCTCCCTAAACCCTAAACCCTAAACCCTAAACCCTAAACCCTCAACCCTCAACCCTAAACCCTACACGCTGAACCCTACGTGCAGTTCCAAGCTCCGGTTTCCTGATGCGCTTGGCAGTCGGTGGTCGGGCTCTGGAGATTGTTGGTGGCTTTGGGGGTGGAGGGTTTGCTTGCTTGGGGTTGGCTTGGGGTTTGTAGAAGCTTTAGCCACTTTAGTCCAGAAGACGTGATTCACAACAATTTCGGCTTACAGGCTCTTGAGGGTTGAAGGTTTAGTTGGTTGAGGGTTTGGGTTTGGAGGGTGTTAGGGTCTGTCTAATGAGGAGGTTGGGGTGTGCTTCAAGCTGTTTTCGAGCCGATCTCGTGGGTTTGCAGCGGTCTATACTTTGCCTTAGATCTTCACCTAGTAGTACCCCAAGCCCCAAGCAAAACCCTAAGCCCCAAACCCTGAACCCTGAATCGTAAACCCTAAGCCCTGAACCCTGAATCCTAAGCCCTTCCCAAGGATCCGAACGCAACGTACAACGGCACACTGTACGGCCGCTATGGCGAATGGGTCGACGACGACGGCTCGCTGGGCCTAGGGACCTACATCGACTCGGACTTCCATCACAACGGCCCCACTCCCCTGCTTTTTTTGGGGGGGTTGAGGGTTGAGGGTTGAGGGTTGAGGGTTTAGGGTATATATAAGAAAAACTATCCCCGTGTTTTAATTGTGTTCTTTGTTTTTAATGGGGTTTGTTTGTGGGGGAGGTGCTCCCCCGCGTTATTTGGGGGTTTCCGAAATTAGGCGGGGAGGGTCCCTATTTTCGTAAAACCCCATGTGTGCTATTTGCTGGTTTTTTTTGGGGGAGGTGCAGGACGTGAAGGTTTGGGTTTGGGTAGTAGGGACCTTCTTAAACCCTAACCCTAAAGCCTCGACCCTAAACCCTAAAGCCAGGGTTTGAGGGCTTGACGTCTAGGCTCTGCGTGCCAGGCGATCTGAGCGACTACTTCGATCCCTGGCAGATCAACTACGGCAACTCGGGTTGGCTTTTGGGATAGTTCTACATTTTCTTTATTTGGTTTCTAAAGGGAGCCCATATGTACATATATACATATGTATGCATAGATATATATGTATATAAATATATATAAGGGACCCTATGTATGTATAATTATGTAAGTATTGTTCAAAAGCTTTCAGCGCCAACCCAGGCAAGATCTACGGCACCATGGACGACCTGAGGCTTGAGCACGAGCGGGCGCCTGGGACCTCTAAGCGGGCTTAGGGAAGTGCTCCTAAACCCTAAACCCTAAACCCTAAACCCTAAACCCTAAACCCTAAACCCTAAACCCTAAACCCTAAACCCTAAACCCTAAACCCTAAACCCTCAACCCTGAACCCTGAACCCTGAACCCTGAACCCTGAACCCTGAACCCTGACTTGAGGGCCGAAACTCCCGATCGAGGTTCATTCCCTTCGGGGGCGTCATTGCGAAGTCGCTCCAGACCCTTCAAGACCCAAAAAACCCTAAGCCTTGGGAGTACTCGAACAGTCCTGAATCGGGATTTATCATCGGGGGGATTACAATCCCTATGAAGGACTGTTAGTATAAGGGGGAACATCCCCACCTAAGCCGTAAAACCCCAAAACCCTAGAACCCTAAATCTTGTGAGACATGCTGCCTCCCTGGACCTTGCACCCTTAAACCCTAAACCCCAAACCCTAAACCCTGCACCACCCCAACCCCTAAACCCCAACCATAAACCTGAAACCCTACACCCGTGAACTTCGGACTCGAAGGTGCAGAAGAAGTACATTGCAATGACCAAAGCCCTGATCTCGAGCGCAGACATCGATGGCTTCCGCGTGGACACGCCGATGCAGGCGGGGAGGGAGGGGGGGGAGGAAGGTTTAGGGTTTACGGTTTAGGGTTTAGGGTTTAGGGTTCAGGGTTTAGGGTTTAGGATTTCGGGCCGGCTGTAGAAAAGGCGTTTAGGGTTCGGGGTTCAGGGTTTTTATGGTTGGGGCCTCAACTGCCCACTCCCACAGCCCAAAAGCCTCACATCCCCCAGCCTGCACCCTACTTGGAGGTTCATGGTCCTTACTAACCAAGTATAACTGTACTGACAGCTGTACTTATAACATCTTACAACCATATTAGGGCACGTAGGGGGATTATAAGTGGGTTATAAGCACAGTTATACCTTGTTACTAAGTACCATGAACCTCCAGGTTGAAGATTTACTGTTTCATTTCAGGGGTCTTGAGCTTCTCACTTGAGGCTCGGATGGCTTCGGGTCTGGCCTTTCTGTGTGAAGCACAGGCCATCACCCAAACCGTGTGTAAGCCTAAGCCTCTAGACCCCTAAGCCCCTAAACCCTAAAACCTCACCCTAATCCCTAACCCCTAAACCCTAAACCCCCAAACCCTAAACCCCCATGAGGTACCTTTGAACTTCTACAAAGTCTGGGCGCCGGCGATGCGAGACTTGGGATCCAAGTCAGCCTCTGACAAAAACTAAGTTTTCGTGTATATATATGCTCACCCCCCCCCCCTCGACAGACCCCGGAAGCGAAAAAAAGGCTGAGGGCGCGACGGACAGCATGGCTGCACACAGTAGCCAGACCCGTTAACACACAACAGGGCATTTGTACATATATGTATTTTCGATTGATACGGTTCTGTGTTGGCTATGAAAGATGCAGAGGGATGTGAGAAGGACGCATACTGTAAGCCGAAGGGGTAGCATTCATAATCGTATTTCGGCAGAAACACAACACAAGCGAGAGTGCACGAAATAGCACCTTTATAGCGTGGCTGCAGCTGCAGGGGAATCCTCAAAATCTAATGCTCTGAGTCTTTCGGAGCGTCGGCTAGCGAGACGACAGCGCGAAGCTCAGTAGTTAAACAATGCCTCCAACATCACTCCCGCGCTGGTCCAGGCGTTCTTGGTTCGGAACCAGTATGTAAACTGGGCGGCCCTGATTTTGCGTCGGAGAATCAGATTGCCAGGTGCTCGACTCGTGTGCTTGATGTGTGTGCGAACATGCCCCCAGAACCGATCGATGATCTGCGTTCCGGACTTGACCTTGAGAGTCTTTTTGTTGGGCAGCTTGAGATTGTACACTTTGGTGTAGTGCGGCTTGACCCAAACGACCTGTTTATCATAAAAAACACATAGACATGTATGGAGTGCAAGATAATATAGTTTTGTTATGAAAAATAAAATAGCTAATGTTTTATAAGATGATTTAAAACCCGCCTTCTTGTTGACAATCGTTCTTTTTTTCTTGTGCACGACATTACAATGGCAAACTCCAGGAAGCTTCAGCTTGTATGCCCTGGCTCCATCTGTGTGCAAAACCACATGACGATCACTGAGAAGGGGGGTCCCAATCGCACGCCAGTCATACTTTCGGATTGGCCCTGGTCCTGGCGCTCGTGGCTTAGTGACAGGGGGGTTCAAGCGAAACAAGCGTAGCGATGCTGGCCTGCCCCTTTCTACCAAACCACACCATTGTTCCCATCTGACGACTTTACCTTGGCCATCAGTGGCATCCTCCAAACCCTTCCCCAAATCGACCTCGTCAGCCTCAACATCTACCCAGGTGGAGTCATTGGGGCGACCATAGGTAATGGACTTTTCCTCTTGCTCCACATACCTTGCCCGAGCCACATCTAAATTGTTGTAGATGCGCTCCACGGGCTTGTGATCGACGTCCATGATAAGGTGTGCGGAGTTAATGGGAACACCGGCGACGGCTGCGTAAAGGATGGCGGCCTGAGCCTTCAAGGGGGTGACCGAGTTGCCGTTCCCGCGAAAGAAGATGGGGTGAAAGTCGTCCACTTGCAAGTACTTCTTGCACCGCTTCCCACTACACTGATACATCCAGGACTCACGAGACTTCACGAACTTTAGCTTGCCGATTGTTCCCTCCCCACATCGAGGACAAGTGCAACCCTGCCAGTCCGGTAGTATCTTGTCTTTCTGGAGTGTCTTGACCAAGTCAAGGTAGGACATGGTCATGAAGGAGTGAATGGAACGACCCCACCGTTGATTGTGTGCTCGAAACTTTTCGGAGACGTTGCCATGACGAACGTAGGGGACGGAAGTGAACGTGTTCTTCTTGGAAGGCTTTTTCAATACAGCCCGCATTTTCCCGCGCTTGGGAGCGGGCCAGGGAGCTTTTGACTTCCTCTTGGTGCTCTTGGCATATGACTTTTTGGCCATGGTGCTACACTGGTTTGTACCAGAAGTGAAACTAAGGACCTTTTTCTGGTCTATACAAAACTGAGGCGACCACACAGGCAACATCTCTGAGGGTGCTTGCAATGTATTTCGTTGCATAGATGTCAGTTCGATTTTCTGCGGCGGCAAGGCTTCTGTCAAAACTGCGTGAGGCTGTCTTCGTGAACGGGCTTGCTTTCATTTCACAAACAAAGGTCTTATAAGAAAAGTATGGGGCTTCTAGCAATCTAGTTTAAATGTTATATATGAATATGTTAATTCTGATCTTGAGGAATACGTGTTCAAAAACCCTAAACCCGCACGCCTAAATCCTACACCCAACCCCCTAAAAATTTATTGAATAACAGAGTAATATCTTATGGCTGAAAGGCTAAAATAAGTATAGCAGCCCGTCAATGCGCTCATATGTGATCTGTCATTGTGTGAAAGACTTACGACTCACTGCCGAAGGATGCCACATCCATCTGGTCCCCAGGCATGTCATCCATGATTTCCTCTAGGTCCCTCTCAAGAGTAGACAGGGCACCCCCTTCCTCGCAGCCATCTGGCGCTTCGCCCACCCTTGGAATTACGTCATCCCCATCCTTCGTTTCCTCGACATCAGAATTCTCATGAAGATGAAGAAAGTCAGGGTTGCGAACTGCGAGATCGTTGACCTTGACCTTCTTAGGAGACGGCGATTCCAAGTCGATGGGTGCATGGAGAGACTGTGCTGACAAAGCCCTTGCCCATGTGATGCGCTCACGCTTGACGCGAACTGCTTCTAACAGTGGTGCAGGCGGAGGGACAGCGTCTGGACTATCATGCCGACGAATGGCCTCCTGCAGCCAAGTGTTTTCCCACAGAAGACGGCTCTCCTGGTCTGCAGGGGGGGGACCTTTCTTTCTGAAGTTTGCGATGATGTGCTTGGAGGACGGCTTGACGAGATCAGGGAGAAGCCAACTCATGCGGTTCACGTCCTTCTCAATGGGCCCTGGAAGACGCCAGTACACGGATGTTTTTGACACGAGGATGAATGCTGAGCGCTTCAAGATAGCCATGATGTCCACACTTGACATGTCTCCTTGCGAAACCAAGAGAAGAACATTACAAAGGCAAAACGCAGAACAGAGAATAGTAAAGAAGTCAATGTATAGAAATAGAGCATCCTTATGAAATCACGAGAATAGCATTCCAAGAGCAAGACAAACAACATATGGTGTTGAAGCATTTATACTTCTTATCTGTAATTTTGAAAAAAACACAACTATATATAGACAAGTTTCCCAATGCCGGACGAATGAGCTTGATGAAGGTATCGTGGTCAATCACAGGGTCTAGACCTGGCTCGATAGGGGGTTCATGTGCGGGCTCATAAGCATTGTCAATGACGACACGAAGCTGGTTCTGCTTGAATTTCGCAGCAGTCCAGCGCTCACGGGTGAGGGTCTCAGTGTCTGCCACATCAGAGAAAGCTTTTTTCTTTTTGACTGGCTCTAAGCCAATCTCCCCGTCGTCATATATGGCAGAGACTTCCTTGGAGAAGGGACACCCGCGAAAGTAGTCAAAGTCACTAGCACTGCGATAACTGCCTCGACCACCATGATAGCGAGAGAACATCATTGCGATCACCCTACCCAAAGGGGTTTTCCCTTTACCGGGCTCGCCAAGAATCCACAGTGCGTGCTCGCGAAGGTAAGGGGCAATTTTAGAAATGATGTCCTGGATTGCATCTTCGAAATCGGAAATGATGAGGTCCGAGCGAGTGATGAGCTCAGCCATTGTGGCATCCGTAGCGAGACTGTCGAGGCAACGCTGAACCAAACCATCCCTCCATCCCTTGATGGGCGTATTCCCGCTGATGTTTTTCTGAATCCAAAGTAGCTGCTTCAGATTCCCCTTGTCCCGCTCTCCCTCATCTCTGATGTACTGAAACCCTTTATCAAGTTCCTCCTCCGATTTCTCAGGGACGGCTTTGTTGCCCTTTCTCATGTCAGGAGCAAGTCCAAACATACGATATTGCGTACCTCCCATCTGCTCAAGCATGAACTGCAAGGCTTTCTTCGTGTTCTTTGCATTCTGCCCCCACACAATTTCGTAGAGGGTCCCGTAGCCTGCCTCGTGGATGAGGGGCAACTTGAGCTTGTCGTCTGGGACGTAGAAATGCTTGACAATGCATGTTTTCCCGTTGGACTGAGGCAGGAAGAAGAGCTGCATGACGTATTTGGCTTCGAGTTTAGTTTTGAGGCCCAAGGGAGGAGGCAGTCCATCCCATGCCTGGTCCCGAAGAATAGGCCCTAAGGCATCGTGATTGATGACTCCTTCGTGATCAAAGACGATGTCGAAGAAATGTTTGATTGTGACCGCACGACACTCAAGATGACGAAGTGGCAGCACCAGTGGACTGATAGACCCAAGTGGCATAGGCCCGACGCGGACTGGTTGAGGAAGTTGCCGAATCAAGAGGTTCGCGGTGGCTTCGATCGCATTTGCGAGGCTTACATTCTCGGGATCCATGACGAGAAAGCAACGCGTGGGGGCGTACAAGAAGTAACTTGATATGTGAAGGCACTATGTCAGACAGCATGCACATATGGACGTGTAGTGCAGCAGCAAAGCGTTGCGACATGTGTGTGTGGGCAGAAGCGCAGCATCAAGCACTTTTCCTCGCACTTCCGTAAGCAACTCCAAAAGCTGTTGCTAGCAGAGCTCTCTGTGTTTTTAAATATATTTCATATTTCTCATGAGTGCAGAACCCCTAAAAGAAAAAACCCAAAATTCCTCGAGTTTCCAAAAATCCAAAAATCCAAAAATCCCAACCCAAGTTTCGGAATTTTGGAAACTCGAGGAATTTGCTCAAAATCCAAAAAAACCCAAAATTCCTCGAGTTTCCAAAAATCCAAAAATCCAAAAATCCCAACCCAAGTTTCGGAATTTTGGAAACTCGAGGAATTTTGGGTTTTTTGGATTTTGAGCAAATTCCTCGAGTTTCCAAAAATCCAAAAATCCAAAAATCCCAACCCAAGTTTCGGAATTTTGGAAACTCGAGGAATTTTGGGTTTTTTGGACTTTGAGCAAATTCCTCGAGTTTCCAAAAATCCAAAAATCCAAAAATCCCAACCCAAGTTTCGGAATTTTGGAAACTCGAGGAATTTTGGGTTTTTTGGATTTTGAGCAAATTCCTCGAGTTTCCAAAAATCCGAAACTGGGGCTGGGATTTTTGGATTTTTGGATTTTTGGAAACTCGAGGAATTTTGGGTTTTTTTGGATTTTGAGCAAATTCCTCGAGTTTCCAAAAATCCGAAAATCCAAAAATCCCAACCCAAGTTTCGGAATTTTGGAAACTCGAGGAATTTTGGGTTTTTTGGATTTTGAGCAAATTCCTCGAGTTTCCAAAATTCCGAAACTTGGGTTGGGATTTTTGGATTTTTGGAAACTCGAGGAATTTTGGGTTTTTTTGGATTTTGAGCAAATTCCTCGAGTTTCCAAAAATCCGAAACTGGGGTTGGGATTTTTGGATTTTTAGATTTTTGGAAACTCGAGGAATTTTGGGTTTTTTTGGATTTTGAGCAAATTCCTCGAGTTTCCAAAATTCCGAAACTTGGGTTGGGATTTTTGGATTTTTGGATTTTTGGAAACTCGAGGAATTTTGGGTTTTTTTGGATTTTGAGCAAATTCCTCGAGTTTCCAAAAATCCGAAACTGGGGTTGGGATTTTTGGATTTTGGGATTTTGGAAACTCGAGGAATTTTGGGTTTTTTTGGATTTTGAGCAAATTCCTCGAGTTTCCAAAAATCCTAAACTTGGGTTGGGATTTTTGGATTTTTGGATTTTTGGAAACTCGAGGAATATTGGAGTGGTGCTCTGCCCCCCCCCCCGCTTCCTGGACAGATCGGAAATACAATTCCGGGGTCTGTCGAGGGGGGGGGGGGTGACCATATATATATATATATATATATGTACGCATTAGAACTCACGTATACATACATACATATATATATATATGTGTGTGTGTGTGTGAGAGAATATATTTGTATATATATATATATGTGAATATTCTAGTTGTGTATATATGTATGTATGTATATTTATAATGAATATATGCCTGTGTGTATATATATATATATACAATACACACGGGGTTAAGTACATACGTCGTACGTTTGTCATGTACATGTTGGATAGCTTGTATGGTGCTTCGCTTTTTTGGGGGTTCACCGAAATTCTAAACTGGCTCACGCTGCAGGCCTGAAACTCTAAGAGCTGGCCCTAAAACTCCAAACCATAAACCCTAAACCCTGAATCCTAAATCCTAAAAGCCAAATCCTTTGCAGCCGGTTTAGGGTTTCGGGCTTAGGGTTCCCGAAGATTTCAAAAGCCCAAGCCCTCCGAGCTGCCTAAACTCCATGGACGTTCTGTAGGCCCTATAAGCTACAGTTTGCCGAAGAACCTCCCCCCCCCCCCCCCCCCCCCCCCCCCTCCCCCCTCCATTTTCCTCCTTTTTATCTTCATTTGTTTGGAACAAGGGGTCGCCCCCCCCCCCCTCCCCCCCCCTCCTTTTCTTCCTTTTTATCTTCTTGGTTTCTTTGGGGGTTTAGGGTTTAGGGTTTAGGGTTTAGGGTTTAGGGTTTAGGGTTCTTCAACAAGGGGTCTAAGGGGGGGGGGGCTCGGCTCTTGGGTTTTCCGGCTTTGGGCGGCTGCGCACGCGAGTTCGAAGCCTCCTGGCTGCCTGAACTTCAAACCTTACACCCTAAACCCTAAACCCTAAACCCTAAACCCTAAACCCTAAACCCTAAACCCTAAACCCTAAACCCTAAACCCTAAACTCTTATGACAAGGAGAGCACGCCAAGTCCCTGGGCAAAGAGCGCTTTGGCATTTTCGGCGAGTTCTTTGCCGCCTGGGTGCAGAGAGAGAAGTTGGCGAGCGGAGGGTTAGGGTTTAGGGTCTTTTAGGGTTTCGGATTTAGGGTTTAGGGTTTAGGGCTTGGGTTTTTTTAGGCTGGAGGGGGTGATTTGCTTCAGTGGTGCTTCTTACCAAGGTTTAGGGCTTTCCGTTCTTGTTTTCCAGATCCTCATCCCAAACCTTTACCCTCTCCAAGCTCGTTTATGCTAAGCCCTCCTGACCCTAAACCCTAAACCCTAAATCCTGAAGCCCGCCTGACCTTACTATCGGTAGGGTTTAGGGATGGTTCGGTCTAGGGCTTAGGGTTTAGGGTTTAGGGATCAGGGGGTGTAGGGCTTTGCAATAGGTAGAACTAGGGAGACCTCTCATAGGGCGCCACCGCTTTTCGGGCCTCTTCTTCCTGTGTTTTTCTCCGCAGGAGTCCCCCTAATCGTAGCTCCGACTAGAATGGTTTAGGCATTAAGGAGTTTGGGGTTCAGGGTTTAGGGTTGATGGCTGTGGGATTTCTTGTTTCACTGCCAGTTTCCCTTGCAATAAACACGTCAAGTCAAGCACAAAGCGCAAGCCCTTTACCGAGAACCCAAACCCCCGAGCCGGAAAACCTGAAGCCTTTTATCGTTTAGGGTTCAGGGCTTAGGGCTTAGGGTCTGAACCTGAAAGCCCTTGAAACCTGAAAGCCCTTAATGCCTAACCCTAAACCCTAAACCCTCAACCCTCCACCCTCAACCCTCAACCCTCAACCTAAACCCTAAACCCTTAACCCTTAACCCTTAACCTTTAACCCTTAACCCTTAACCCTAAACCCAGCACCGAAATCCGATTCTTAAAGAGAGGGCCCGCCCAAAACAATCTCGAGAGCCACCGAGGTGACTGCAGAGAGATATGCAGCCAGGCTGTTTGCTATTTAGGGTTTGGGGTTTGGGGTTTAGGGTTAGGGTTTCGGGTTTAGGCTTTAGCCGAGTCTTGGGTTTTTGGGGTTTGGGGTTTAGAGAATTGGGGTTTTGGTTCCGGAGCCGGGGTTTTGGGGTTTTAGGGTTTAGAGATTTGGGGGTTGCCGGTTTAGGGGTTTAGGGTTTAGGGTCTACCCCAGAAACCCTAAACCCAAACCCAAAAACCCGAAACCCTAAAAACCCTAAATCCTACAAACCTTTCAGGCGTTTCGGGGTCTTGTTGGAGGGCGCTAGTGTTTACAGAGGTGGAGGGTTTAGGGGTTTAGTGTAGGGTTTCGGGGGGTAGGGTTTCAGGTTAGGGGTTAGGAGTGTAGGTGTAGGGTTCGTTCAAGGTTTGTGGGCTCGGATTCGGATTCAGGTGGCACGAGGCAGAGAACCTTTTGTCCCGAACCTTCTGACCTTTCGCTCTCTTTCAGCGGAGGCGTGGGGTGCAGGGCATGGGCGTGGTTGGGGGTTGGGGGAGCAGAGTGCCCATGAAGTGTCCTGAGCCCTAAACCTTAGTTTCTCCCAGCCAGCGTTGCTTGCGATTGTATCCAAGTAAGCGAGCTCAGCTAAGGCAACGATGACTGGCAGAGGCGGGGACTGCCGTTTAGGGTTTGGGGTTAGACCCTAAACCCTTAACCCTCACCCCTATAGCGTTTGGGGCTTTGAGGTCAGATGGCAACCCCAAACCACTCATTGTCGCCTCTAGGGGGTCGAGGTCGTACCACAGGCCATAAGACTGGTTGTGTGTTGAGCAACTTGCATGAAGCTGCCGTAGCAAGGGTACTACCTTTACTGTAGAACCCTAAACCCTAAACCCTAAACCCTGAACCCTGAACCCTGAACCCTGAACTCTAGGCGTAGGGTTGGCTGATTGCCGAAGTTAAGTTCGTCACTAGCAAAGGTCACGAGGGCAGAAGCTTTCCTTTTTTTGGTCCTTGCCATTTTGCGCTGGGGGGGGGGACGGGGGCTTGCAGCTGAGTTGCCAAGGATGCGCACTTAAGGATCACCACCCCCCTCCCCCCCAGGAAAAGAGAGAAGTCAGATGCACTATTTCCTACAAGGTAACTGCAGTTAGAGTGAAGTGTGGGGTTTCTTTCGGCTCGTTCTATGTTAGGATCTGCAGGGTCGGGGGCCCCTACACGGAAGTCTGCAGCTGAGGACCCTAAGGCAGAGTCGGTACCGCACATCCTACACCCAAAGCCTATAGGCACGTGTACACTCAGATCGGATGTCTCTCAAAGATGTGAGCATGATCGTTGCGACTTGGGGTGAAGAGCTTCTTGCTACGTAGTTCCTGGAAGGAAATTTGGAAAATAGGTACCGTGTACCCCCTTCAAGCGATAGATTATTCCCTAATTCCCTACGAAGAGCCAGGAACTTCTAAGATTTTTTCAGGGAACGGGGGTTCATGCGGGGGTAGGGAACCCCAGGAAGCCTTAGGGAGTAGTGGGGTGTATTGGGGCACCCTAAACCCTAAACCCTAAACCCGAAACCCTAAACCCTAAACCCTAAACCCGAAAGCAAACTCCGGAGGCAGGGACAACACCATGTACGGTCAAGACACCTTCATCGACGGCATCGCCACCCTGAAGGGCGGCATCGTGCTGCGCGGACGCAACAGGTTCGGGGTTTAGGGTTTAGGGTTTAGGGTTTAGGGTTTAGGGTTTAGGGTTTAGGGTTTAGGGTTTAGGGTTTAGGGTTTAGGTTTAGGGTAAGAGGATATTGAAGGCAGGTGGCCGCTTGCC
Source organism: Symbiodinium natans (assembly GCA_905221605.1). Taxonomy (NCBI): domain Eukaryota; class Dinophyceae; order Suessiales; family Symbiodiniaceae; genus Symbiodinium; species Symbiodinium natans. The sequence continues at coordinate 782,841 of CAJNDS010000280.1, forward strand.
GGTAGCACAGGAGACCTGTTGGGCTTGCTTCAGCTGCCGGATGTGGCCGACCTCAGGTTTAGGGTTTTAGGGTTTAGGGTTTAGGGTTTAGGGTTTAGGGTTTAGGGTTTAGGGTTCAGGGCTAAGCCCCACTGCCTAAACCCTGGCGGGACCTCTACCTGGCCGCGTTTACCCAATCCCTCTTGGGAAGCCTCTTTAAAGCCTTCGGATTTAGGTATTGGGGCCCTTTTTTGATTGGCATGCTAAACGCAGCGGTTAAACCCCGCCAGTGACCCTTTCGTTGGTACCTCTTCCTCCCTAATCTTCACACCCGCAAGCCCTGAACCCTAAATCCCCTAAACCCGAAACCCTAAACCCTAAACCCTAAAACTGAAAACCCCTAAAGTCTTGAGGTATCCCTACTACTGGTACATCTTCACCTCCATGGTCTACAACGACCCGCAGTACGCCGACGGCCTTGCGCTACCTGGCCGTCGAACCTAAAAGTCTCCGTAGAGCCCTTTAGAATCCCTGTTTGGGGTTTAGGGTTTAGGGTTTGGGGTTTAGGGTAGAGGCCTCAATCCCTGCAGAACCCGAACTTAGAAACCCTGGTGTAACCCTAAACACGCCAAATGCCCAGTCAACTTGTTTAAGGTTTGAGGGTTTAGGGTTTTGGGTTTAGACAGATCCCCTAGACTATGTGGAACCTGATGACGCCGTGGAGTGGGTTGATGCAGTGTTGAAGTGACTAAGCCCCTAAACCCCTAAATCCCACAGTCCCTCAACCCCAAAATCCCTAAACCCGTTAACCCTAGGTATGCTGTAGTGAGGCGACGAAACCCCTAAATCCCCAAATCCCTGGACCCCTAAAGCCCTAAACCCCTGAGCCCCTCAACCCTAGGTGTTTAGGGCTTGGGGCTTGGGACTGTGGAGCTGATTTGTGTCTAGGCTTGGTGCGTTTCTCGGAGAGTTGGGGTGTAGGGCTTAGGTTTTAGGAGGTAAGGCCTAGGGCTTATCCACAGAAGCATCTTCTTTGGAAACATCTACCAGAGATTGCCAAGGCCCCAACAGGGGACATGGAGACTCATCCGAATCTCCTGTAGGTTCTCCTAAACCTTATGGCCTAAACCCGAACCGAGACCCTAAACCTTGGGGTGTTCCCCCTTCTACTGACAGTCCTAGATAGGGATGATTACAGGGGGGTACTTTACCCCCCTATTAAGGACTGTTCGTGTAAGGCGGAGCATCCCAACCTGAACCCAACATGCTAGCCCAGCATGTGGTCCACCCTCTAGGTTGGGTCATTGTTGAGAACCACTCTGCATGTTTATGAGTACTTAACCCGAACAAATGATCATGTTTGAATAGTGCCCCCACCCCAACAATGGTGCAGTCGAGGTTGGCCTACAGGGAGGAGATAAAGGGGATCCGAAGTATAGGCCCTGTAGAGCGTAATATTTATATATCAGGGGACCCAAACGCAGGGCCCAGACCTCGGACCCTCCCTAAACTCCCCCCCCCCCCCCTAAAACCCTAAACCCTAAAAACCCCTAAACCCCTAACCCTAAACCCTAAACCCTAAACCCCTAAACCCCTAAACCCCTAAACCCCTAAACCCCTAAACCCCTAACCCCTAAACCCCTAAACCCTAAACCCCTAAACCCCTAAACCCCTAAACCCCTAAACCCCTAAACCCCTGCCCAGACTTCGGACCCTAGAGTGGTCCACCCCTAGGTTGGCCTACAGGGAGGAGAACAGGATGATCGACATTTACGACCCGACGACGGGAAGGAAGGAGCACCTGGGGCTTGCCAGATGAGTCTTCTAAACTGAAACCTTGAAGCCCCAAAACCCTAAACCCTAAATCCCCTAAACCTTAAACCCTAACCCTAGACCCTCGACCCTAGACCCTAGGCTTCAGAACCCTCCTAAACCCTAAACCTGAGACCCGAGACCCTAGACCCTAATCCCAATCATGCGGGTTTCCCGTACCCTGACTGAAACCCTGGCCTTGTTGAGGGTAAGCCCCAAACCCCAGACTCTACACCCTATTGCCCTCTACTGCATACCCTCAATATAGCCCTAAAGCCTGGAACCCCTGAGCCCCATTCAGGTTTAGTCTTCGGGTTTCGTTTCATAGGCCCTAAACCCTAAACCCTAAGCCCTAAACCCTAAGCCCTAAGCCCTAAGCCCTAAACCCTAAGCCCTAAGCCCTAAACCCTCAACCCGAAACCCCCCCCCCCCATCCGAACCTTAGGTTTTGGGGTGGCAGGCTCGGCTCGCAGGGATGGATGTCCTTGGGCTTCCCAACGACAGTTTAGGGTTGAGGGTTTAGGGTTTAGGGTGTAGGCGTTAGGGTTTAGGGTTTAGGGTTTAGGGTTTAGGGTCTAGGGTTTAGAGCTTAGGGTTTAGGGCGTAGGGCTTAGGGTTTAGGGTTCAGGGTGCTGAAAGGAAGGCACCTCAGTTTCAGTTCTTTAGTGGACTGGCTGCACTTTTTTATTTTTCACGTAGCTCTAGACCCGAAACCCCATTCCCCAAGAAGCAGAAGCAGAAGCAGAAGCAGAAGCAGAAGCAGAAGCAGAAGAAGAAGAAGAAGCGGAAGCGGAAGCGGAAGCGGAAGCAGAAGCAGAAGCAGAAGAAGAAGAAGACAAAGAAGAAGAAGAAGAATAAGAAGAAGACGTAGAACAAAAAATCTAAGTAGAACAAGAAGAAGTAGACGGGTCTGGGGCCCCTGAACAGTTCACAGGGGCGCATGTACGGTTTAGATTGGGGTTCCGGGTTAGGGTTCTGTAGTGCTTCAGGGTTTGCGCTGAGAGCATAGGGGTCCCCAAGCCTGTCAGAAGCTTTCTCCGAAAGGGGTAACCCCCCCGTTTGTATTGGGGGGCTGTGGGTGACATCTAGCAAGAGTCTGAGGAAGCCCATCTGCGTCCGACTACTCCCAGGGGAATGGCCTACACCCTAAACTACCCCAAACCCCAAGCCCCAAACCCTGAGCCCTAAACCCTCAAACCGAAACCCCAAACCCAAGCTTTCAGGTTTATAGGGTTTAGCCAGCCCACCGAGGTATGCTATGTGGACCTTCTGCAACAACCATGACAACTGGCGAATGCAAAGTATGGCTGGCAGGCGCTTTGAACCTAAACCCGAAACCCGAAACCCTAAACCCTAAACCCTAAACCCTAAACCCTAAACTAAACCCTAAACCCTAAATCAACCCTCAACCAGAAGGCTTGAGCGGCTGATCTCAGCTATGAGCCCTTCTGAGTTGCAAGCTGCACAGGATTTGATCCCATCATGTGGATAAGTCCAAGGCCCTACAGGGCCCTTAGAAACCACCCTAAACCTCAAACCCCAAACCCTAGACCCTAAACCCCAAACCGTAACCCTAAACCCTCAAGCCCAAAACCCCTAAACCCCCGAAACCCCCGAAAGCCCCCTTTAGAACAGCGACAAGTTCATATTGGGCTTTGGGTCTAGGGACCTTCTAACTCTTTTGCAAGGGATCCGATGTATGGGCCCTTGTTATGTAAGGTGTATATAAGGGTGATATAACAAGGGACCCTAGTTTACAAACCCTGAACCCTGAACCCTGAACCCCCTGAACCCTAAACCCTAAACCCTAAACCCTAAACCCTATACCCTAAACCCTAAACCCTAAACCCTAAACCCTAAACCCTAAACCCTAAACCCTAAACCCGAGAACGAACCCTAAACCCTAGATTTGGGCTTAGGGGTTGAGAATCCTCTAGGGCCACCCCCTCGCTCTGGGTTTTGGCGCAGGTGTCTTGCTCGAAAGAACCCGCCTTCCCAGTAGGCGCAGCTGAAGTAGGGGTTCGCCTGCTGCCCTAGGGTTTAGGGTTTAGGGTTTAGGGTTTAGGGTTTAGGGTTTAGGGTTTAGGGTTTAGGGTTTAGGGTTTAGGGCTAGGGTTTAGGGTTCCCATGCTGGGGAGGTTGCATCGCGAATCCCCTAAAAACCCTTGAGTGCAAAAGCCAAGCACGGCTGCCCTAAGCTCGAAACCCTAAACCCTAAACCCTAAACCCTAAACCCTGAACTACCAGGGCTCACTTCAAAATGTGCCTGGCGGTGATTACCTTCTGGCCGGGGGTGCCCCTTCACTATGCGGGCGCCAGGGCTGCAAGAGAGAGAAAGGGTTTAGGGTTTAGGGCTTAGGGCTTAGGGTTTTAGAGGGGTTTAGGCTTCAAGAACCCGACGCCTATCTGTATGGTTTGGGGTTCAGGCTTGAGGCTTTCGGGCTTAGGGTTTTGGGGAAACCTACCAAAAAGTAGGTTTGGGGGGTTCTGAAAAACGGGGTCTTTGGACGTGGCTTAAGGCGACTGGGTAGTTGTCTTGGTGGGGTGGGCTGGGGTGGGCTGGGGGTCTAGAAATGGGCGTTGGAGAGGTCTTGGGGCTTGGGTCTAGGCTAGGTCCCTGGTCAGGTTCTAAACCCTAAAAACCCTAATTAAACCCTAAACCCCTAAACCCCAAAACCTCTAAACCCCTAAACCCCTAAACCCTAAACTCCCAGAAGTGTCCGTCCCGTGTGGTTGTCGCGCCCAGGGGATGAGCAAGACTTCGACACTCCTGGCTCGGCCTTGGATGGCTGGGCACGCGAGGAGACAGGGATCGGGGTTTAGAGTGTATGCGTTTAGCATTTTTGGGCCTTTGTTTAGGGTTTAGAGTTTAAGAGTTCCGTGTCTTACGGTTTCGGTGCGACTCAGGATTTAGGATGTAGGGCTGCAGGCTAGTGCCTATCAACCCTGAGAATGCCACTGGGGGCATTCAAGAGCCTGGTCGAAAAGCAAAAAAACAAATTCGCCCCCCTAACGCCTCCCGTAAAAGCCTACAGCCCTGGAGCCTCCCGATCTCCAAAGCCCCACAGGCTGCAACACCCTAAAGCCCCTAAACCCTAAACCCTAAACCCTAAACCCTAGACCCTAGACCCTAAACCCTAAACCCTAAACCCTAAACCCTAAACCCTAAACCCTAAACCCTAAACCCTAAACCCTAAACGCTAACGTCCCAAAAGCCTAAATGCAGGAGCTCAGCGCGTCCCTTGCCTGGCGCGCCCTGCCCACCGGACCAGGTCTGGGCTTGAGAATTGGTTTAGGGTTTAGGGTTTAGGGTGTAGGGTTTAGGGTTTAGGGTTTAGGGTTTAGGGTTTAGGGCTAGGGTGTAGGGTTCAGGCTTCAGGGTTCAGGGTTTAAGGTTCAGGGTTTAGGGTTTAGGGTTTAGGGCGCTGGGGCACGTGTAGGCTGTAAGGCATGCAGGGTTTGGGCGTTGAGTGGCTTAGGGGCTCAGGGATTTGGGGATTCATGGTTTAGGGTTTAGGGTTTGGGGTTTAGGGACTTGATCTGGTTTTGCCGAGGTTGGCAAGAGCTGCTGTTGTTTTTGGACAGGGTTTCGTCGCCTCCTAACACTAACCCCCCCACCTCCAAATTTATAATTAATGCTCCCATTACAGTGCTTTTCAGGGTTTCAGGGTTTCAGAGTTTAGGGCTCTAAACCCAAACCCTGAACCCTAAACCGCGCGCGGAAAGGTTTTCAGATGGCCAACCTCGATACTAGGAATCCTTAAGAGTTAAAATGCTCATTCTGCTGGCAAGTGTCTCTTGGGGACATCTTTCTCAGGTGCCCAAACTCTACACCGCAAAAGACCTTCACCCTAACTCCCTAAACCTTAAGCTGTGAACCTAAGCCCCAAACTCTAGACCCCAGCTGGGGTTGGAATATGCCTGTCAGGTGGGAACCCTGCCGAGGGAGACAACTTCGACTCACAGCTGCGTTGTGGGGTTGCAAGCCGCCTGGGTCTGGGGTTTAGGGTTTAGGGTTTAGGGTTTAGCGTTTAGGGTTTAGGGTTTAGAGTTTAGGGTCTGGTTTAGGGTTTAGAGGGCGTCGGAATGTTGCTTTGACCTTACAAACCGAGGCTGAGCTTCAGCAACCCATAGGAGGTAGGAAATAGCCCAAAACCCCATAAGCTCTAAGCCCTAAACCCTTCAGGGAGCCAGCATGTGTTCAATCATTGGGCGCCCGCTCACGGTGGCTTAGCTTGCATCGCCGGGCGACGCTGCCCTGGCGTCACGCTTGATTACCAGGCACTTACGGCGTTTGCACTCTCAGCTGTTGAGACTCGGGCTCAAAGGCTTACTACTGTTTGCTTAACAACCCCGCAGACCTGCGTGCGCATGCCACGTGTCTTGAACTCCCCGAAAGATTACACCCCTCAACCCCCTAGACCCCTCTCAACCTTGCCCTAAACCCCAAACCCCCTAAGGCCTAAACCCTAAACCCTAAACCCTAAACCCTAAACCCAGGATATGACCAAAGCTTCGTATCGCTACATCGCCCGGCTCAACGGTCTGAGGGAAGCGTGGCAGGGCGGCACGGGGAAGCTCTGGGCTTAGGGATCACAAAAAAGGGGGGGGAGGGAGGCTAGGGTTTAGGGTTTAGGGTTTAGGGTTTAGGGTTAGAACCCGGACATGGCCCCGTGGAGTCGGTTGATGCAGTGTTTAAGTGACTCAGGGTTTAGGGTTTAGGGTTTTGGGTTGAGGGTTTAGGGTTTCGGGTGTAAAGTGTAGGGTGTAGGGTGTAGTGTGATACAGGAGCCTACGCACTGACCCACATGTTCCGCTAGCATGCAGGAAATGCCCACTTTAACAAGACAGGATCTTATGTTAGGGGCTTGGGTTTCAATGGCCCAAGAATAGAGAAGACGTGGAACGTATCGTTTCCTTGATACAACCTAAGTAGTTCAATCTTTTGATCTATTCAAGAAGTTGTTTTCAATGGGCACGACCTGTCCCGATTTTAGGATTTTCGGGGTATTAGAATCATGCGCATTCGTTACTTTGGTGAAGTATTGGATAACGATGTAAATCAGAAGTCAAGGAATATGCAATGGCGTTTTCCTTCAGCAGCTAGTTCATCAACCTGCTTCATGAAACCTTGTGTCTGTTCTATCCAAGTGGCTCCTATGTTAGGGGGCCTGAGGGTTTGGGGCCCTTTAATACTAATGATAATACGCTTACAAGACGAAGAGAACAGAGTGAACGCAGTAAATTAATACGGTTATAAGTGAATGAAATAAGCGCATGAACCGTATTATTATTAGTGCGTAAACTCCTGAACGAAGTACAGGAACAAAGTGAATGCAGCATATTTTGTATTACTAAGGAAATCTCATTTACAATCACATCCTTGTCCTTTGATCATAAATTATTTTTGGAATGTGTGTTTTTATTAGGAATTTCTATTTTATTACAAATTATTACAGGAATCTTCTTAGGTTTACATTATACATCAGATATTAATTCAGCATATTTTTCTCTTTTCTTTTTAATCGAGAAATATATTATGGATGGTGTTTACGTTATCTTCATTCTAACGGTGTATCATTTGTCTTTCTTTTTATATTTCTTCATCTTGGAAGAGCTATATCTTATGCTTCATATTTTTGTAATCCAAATGCTTGGTTTTCTGGAAATATTATTTGCTTCTTCTTAATGGGAACAGCATTTATGGGTTATGTTTTACCTTTAGGACAAATGAGTTTATGAGGAGTTACAGTAATTACAAATTTATTATCTCCATTTCCATCTTTAATAGAATGGCTTTGTGGAGGACATTATATTTACAATCCAACATTAAAGAGGTTCTTTGTCTTTCATTTTCTATTTCCATTTCTTCTTTGTGCTTTTCTTCTTTTTCATATTTTTAATCTACATTTTCTATCTTCTAATAATCCTTTAAGGAATTCCACTAAATATAAAATAGCATTTTTCCTTTCGTTATTAGTAAAGATTTCTATGGAAAGATATAAATTCTCTATCTATATCTTCTTCAAATTCATTTCGGCTTCTCTTCTTTCTCACAACCAGATAATGCATTAGAAGCATGTGGATTACTTACTCCTTTACATATAGTACCTGAATGGTATTTCTTATGCCAATATGCTATGTTAAAAGCTGTACCAAATAAAAATGCAGGATTCATTATCTTATTTACTTCTATCTTCATCCTATTTTACTTTATGAGAAGTCTTTCAATGTCATTCTATTTATTTTATAATTAAGACGTCCAGTAGATTTAATGGTGCTTTTGGTTTCTTTCACTTTTTCCTTTTATTTGGATAGGTGGTCAATTTCCTGTAGACAACTTTCTATCTTATGGTCGTGTCTTGACAGTACATTATTATCTTCTTTTTTTCTGGTGTGTACTTCGTTGTGTTCTTTCGCTCAGTATATTCGCTCTTTCACACACTTCGTACTATGACCCCACAAAGCCTAGGAACTCTAGAACACCTAAAAAAACCCAGAAGCCCCACACACCCCACAAACCCTTATAAACCCTAAACCCTAAACCCTAAACCCTAAACCCTAAACCCTAAACCCTAAACCCTAAACCCTAAACCCTAAACCCTAAACCCTAAACCCTAAACCCTAAACCTAAACCCCAGACCCTAAACCCTCAAAAGAAGCCCAACCTTGGACCTGGCTACGCGTAACTCGGGGAGGGCTTGGTGGGGGAGCGGGCTGAACCCTCAATCCTAAACCCTCAATGAACCCTAAACCCTCAACCCTCAACCTACAAACCCTAAGCCCCCAAACCCTAACCCCTCAATCCTGAACCCTCAGCCCTAAACCCTAAACCCCCAATCCTAAACCCTGAACCCTAAACCCTCAACCCTGAATCCTAAACCCTGAACCCTGAACCCTAAACCCTAAACCCTCAATCCTAAACCCTGAACCCTGAACCCTCAACCCTAAACCCTAAACCCTGAATCCTAAACCCTCAATCCTAAACCCTAAACCCTAAACCCTAAACCCTAAACCCTTAACCCTGAGGTATTTTGGCAGCTTCGGGAGTGAGGCCTGTGACCAGGCACCAGGGATCTCACCAGACACCTCTAGGACTCGTGGGGCTTAGGGTGATGAGTTTTAGGGTGTAGGGTTTAGGGTTTAGGGTTTAGGGTGTAGGGTTTAGGGTTTAGGGTTTAGGGTTTAGGGTTTAGGGCGAGGAGGTTTAGGGTTTAGGGTTGTGGGCTTTCGGGGTTATGGGGTTGAGGGCTTCAGCGCGAGGAGTTTTGGGGGCTGAGGATGTGGGGTTATGGGGGTTCAGGGCTTTAGGGTTTGAAGTTTTGGGGTTTCAGTCTTTAGGGTTTGGGGTTAGAGGGTTTATGGTTTGGGGTTCGGTGGGTTTGGAGCTTAGGGTTTTGGGTTTTGGGGTCTTGGGTTGTAGTGCTTGCGGTGTTAGACTTTGGGCGCTTAAAAGGCTTAGGGTCTTCGTGTTTAGATGTTTAGGTTTTGTGGGGTCACAGGTCTCAGGCTGTTGAGGTTTATGTCTTGGGGTTTAGGATTTTGAGGTTGGGGTTTAGGGGTGTGGGATCTACTGTTATGGGGTTTTGGGGCTTAGGTTAGGTGTTCTTGGGTTTTACAATTTAGGGCTTGGTGTCTCGGGGTGACACTTACACGGCTTCACCTTAAGGTGTAGGATTATTTCCCCAAAATCTGAAACCCTCGGCCCACTTAGCCTGGAACCCTGAACCCTCTAAAGAGGGCTTAGCGCCTAACATAAGCTACCTGTGCGGCGGCTGTCTGTGTCTGGAAAAGGGCGGTGCTTTTTGGTAAGCCGAAGCCCTGCAACCCCACACCCTAAACCCACAACCCACAACCCTAAACCCTAGACCCTAGACCCTAGACCCTGGACCCTGGACCCTAGACCCTAAACCCTAAACCCTAAACCCTAAACCCTCCCTCCTAGCCACAAGAGCAAGAAGCCCTTGGGGTTTTCGCGGCTCATGGCCCCTGCGCCCTGGAGACGCCTAAAGCCCCGAACCCCAGAGCCGACTCGGGTTCAGGTCTTAGGAGTTCAGGGTTTCAGGGGTTTTGGGTGTTAGGGTGCGAGGGTGTCGGTGTTTTGGGTTTTTGGGTTTTTGACATTTTGGTTTTCGAGGTTTTAGGGTTTTGGGGTTTTAGGGGATCTAGAAGTCTAGGGGTTAGGGGCTTAGGTTTCAGAAGCCCTGGAACCCCCGAGCTCTTGGCAGGTGCTCACGCCCGAGCCGCAGATCCAGGATGTCTTGGTCTTTGAGCGCGGCTGCAGCGGGTTGCTTGGCGACTGGTGCCGGGGTGTAGGTTTTAGGGTTCAGGATTTAGGGGTTAGGGTTTTAGGGTTTAGGTTTTAGGGTCTAGGATTTTGGGGTTAGGGTTTAGGGTTTAGGGCAAAAAAACCCTAAACCCCAAAAACCAGAGGGCCTGGGATTCAGGGCTGGTTTAGTTCAGGGCTGGTTTAGGTTTACCGAACGTAGCCCCGTGCACTGAAAGGTGGGCATGCATTTGGCAAAATGATGGGGGGTAAAACCCTATACCTTAAACCCTAAACCCTAGGCCAAAAACCCTGGCTTGTTAAATAATCAGCTAAAGGCAGGAGTTCAGGAGTTGTGGTTGACAGGGTGCGCGAGTGTGTCTGGGTTTTGCATTTTCTGTACCATTCTTTGCTTCGGCTTGCTTCGCACTTGTCTAGTGCTGTGGGCAAAAAGTGTATGTTTGTCGGTTACCGGGTTGTTGGTTTGTAGATTCAGAAGTTGCTAGGACAAAGCCCTAAAGCCTTCCACCCTAAACCCTCAACCCTAAGCCCTAAGCCCTAAACCCTAAACCCTAAGCCCTAAACGAATGATCAGGGGGCTTAGGAACGTTCTTGCTCAGCCCCACTGTCCATGACCTCTTTGGGCTTTCAGGCTCAGGCCTTGGACCGCAGAAGACTGTTAGGGTTTAGGGTTTAGGGTTTAGGGTTTGGAGGATTAAATCCCCAATGCCCTTTACCCGAAACCTTCGTTATTCCGTCGCCGGGCCCTCAGGACGACTCGCGTCCTGCTGCTGGCCAGCTTCCATCAAAACCGCCGCCTGGACACAGCTAGGGTCTAGCCCTAAACCCTAAACCCGAAACCCGTAAACTCTGAAAACCCGAAAACCCTGAACCCTTAAAACCCAAGACCCTAAACCCTAAAGCCGTAGCCCCAAGAAGGGCATTGAATTGGGGCTCACGGCGTTGAGCCACCAACCGGTCTCTCCGGAGGTTGCAAGTTGCAACTTTGGGGTTTAGGGTTCAGGGTTTAGGGTTTAATCAGGGTTTAGGGTTTAGGGTTTGGGGTTTGTCTGCAGCCCGGAACCGAAACCCTAAACCCGAACCCTAAACCCTGAACCCTCAACCCTAAACCCTAAACTTCTTCCCGAAGGCACCAAGAGCGTGATCGTCTCAACGCCATGGTCTCCTGGGACGCAGGTCCAGGATGCCCTGGCCGAGCAGGTGCAAAGTAGCCCTAAACCCTAAACCCCAAACCCCAAACCCTAAACCCTACACCCTAAACCCCAAACCCCAAACCCCTAAAGCCTAACAGACCGTCGGCCTTGGGGCCTTTCATGCTTTGAATGCCTCATCCTGCTCTTCAGGGAGCAGGGGGGGGGAAGGGTGCGAAGGTGTTGGGTGGCAACTTGTAGGTTTAGGGTTCAGTTCAGGGATGTCAGGTTTAGGGTTTAGTGCTTGGGGCTGAGTGCTTGGGGTTTAGGGTTTAGGGTTTAGGGTTTAGGGTTCTGGGGTTTCTGGTTGAGGGGTTTCGGGTCCAAGAAGCACATCGCGGCGGAGGTGTCTTTGCTCGTGGACGTGAACGGCCAGGTTGCCTACGACCTCAAGCCGCTGGAAGCCATCGTGCTAGCCGCTTGTCCTAACCCTAAGCCCTAAGCCCTAGACCCTAAACCCTAAGCCCTATTTCGGGTTTTGGGTCGTCCCTAAACTCAAAGCACAGATCCCAAAACGGGACCCTCATTTAGGAAAATTCCCATATTAGAAACCCTAAACCCTAAACCCTAAACCCTAAACCCTAAACCCTAAACCCTAAAACCTGGGATGACGTTGCAGCTACTCTCAGCCCCAAACGGACCCAAGGTGCCCGCGCCCGTGGTGATCCTGCCGCCGGCTTTTCGGTCGGAGTAGGGTTTAGGGTTTAGGGTTTAGGGTTTAGGGTTTAGGGTTTAGGGTTTAGGGTTTAGGGTTTAGGGTTTAGGGTTTAGGGTTTAGGGTTTAGGGTTTAGGGTTTAGGGTGTGTGGAGGTATGCGAGGGTGAGGGGTCTAGGGTTTAGGCTGTACAGGGTCTGGGGCTGAGGGTCGCAGGTTTAGGGTCTGATATGAGTTGAGGGTGTGGGGCCTAGGGTTTTGTGAAGTTGCGGGTCTGGGGTGTAGGGTTTAGGCTTAGGGTATGACTAGGGTTGTTGGATGCTGGCCTTTTGAGCTTCGGCTCAAGGCTTTGGGGTGTCGGGTTTCGGGTTAAGGGTGCAGGGTTCAAGGTCTGGGGGGGCTACGATTCCGGGGTGTTCACCCATGATCTAGGTACATGTCAGGGATTCGTGCCCTAGAGGCTATACGGCCATATCGGAAACCGCCTAAACCCTAAGCCCCCCCAACCCAAGCTTGCCTGACCTTCACTTCAAGTCCCTCCTGCTGTTTGTGCGTTTTTTCACTAGGGTTTAGGCTTTAGGGTTTAGGGTTTAGGGTTTCGGGTTTAGGGTTTCGGGTTTCGGGTTCAGGGTTGAGGGTTGAGGAATGATGCTTGGGCTCCTTCTTCAGGCTCGTTTAAAGAGGGCTCAGCGCGAGACCCCGCACCAGTGATGGTGCGGAGCAGTCCTTTGGAGGGCCACCTGCAAGGTGCTTTCGGCACACCTGACACGCAGCCACTTGAAAGCCTTTAACCCTAAGACCCTAAGACCCTAAGACCCTAAGACCCTAAGACCCTAAGACCCTAAGACCCTAAGACCCTAAGACCCTAAGACCCTAAGACCCTAAGACCCTAAGACCCTAAGACCCTAAGACCCTAGACCATAAACACACGCACACACACGCACACACAGATCTCGATCCTGGAGTTATCGCTGGGGTTCCACATGGTCGGCAGGAATGGGCTGAACGAGACAAGCCGCCTACGTGCCTTTTCGTAGTAGGGAATACGGCAAGTAGATATCCTACTCTGAGGTTCATGGTACTTGTTAACCAATTATAGCTGTACTTATAACGCACTTATAAGCCCCTTAAGTGCCCTAATATGGTTAATAAGTACCATGAACCTCCAAGTATGTAGTCCCTTGGAAGGCTGATGTAGGGGATACAAGGTACGGAACAACCCAACTTCCTATGGAGAACTGGTAAGCTAAGATCTCCAAGCCGAATATAGGGGTCGGAATAATTACCTAATATTATTCCCTTATGGCCCCTTTATCATTCTACCACAATCATCCCCAAAACCCTATTCTAACTATGAAGGCCCCTCTATTATTTGTCTTAGTTTGCCTAAGAAACCTCCGAGATTTGATCGTAAGAGCCTGAAAAGACAGTTGGTATGGAGCTCTGAAGCTTGACCAACAGCCACCTAGACTCGCACAGAAAGCCTGAAGAAGGGTTTAGGGTTTAGGGTTTAGGGTTTCGGGTTTAGGGTTTAGGGTTTAGGGATTCCGACGAGGTTGTCCTGTCTGTGACCCCCGCCCATGGCGCCGTCGTGAAGTGGCCCACAAGCGACGTCCAGGCCTTCGGTTTCAGATTTGACCGTGTAGGGTTTAGGGTTTAGGGTTTAGGGTTTAGGGTTTAGGGTTTATGGTTTAGGGTTTAGGGTTTAGGGTTTAGGGTGTAGGGTCCCTCTTGGGGATGCTCTTTATATAGCACGGCATAGAAAACATTTGCCTCAGAGCGAGTGTGTGTTTTACGGTGCTGTACGATATAGGGAGCCCAAGCTAGCATCCCTAAGCCCTAAACCCTAAACCCCAAACCCTAAACCCTAAACCCTAAACCCTAAACCCTAAACCCTAAACCCTAAACCCTAAACCCTAAACCCTAAATCCTACACCCTACACCCTACACCCTACAAACCCTAAACCTGGAGCCCTAAGCCCTGAACCCTTCCTTCCCGGGCCTTGAAGGTGAGCGTTCGAGCCGGGCTCTCAGACGCAGGGCTCGCAGCCCCCAAAGCTTTTTTTTTTTTTTTGGTGGGGTTTAGGGTTTAGGGTTTAGGGTTATAGGGTTTAGGGTTTAGGGTTTAAGGTTATAGGGTTTAGGGTTTGGGGTTTAGGGGTTTAGGGTTTATGGCGGGTGGTTAGTTTTGTTTTCACCACCCTCATTGTGGGGCTGTTAGAGTTCGTTACTCTTGGGTCTCGACTCCTTTCTTTTCGGAGATGGCTTTGACTGTAGGGTAGCCCCCTAAACTCTAAACCCTAAACCCTAAACCCCTAACCCCTAAACCCTAATCCCTAAACCCTAATCCGGAAACCAAGATCAAGTTCGACCGCGCCATGCACCCCACCGTCTTGAATTCGCTGCGGCTGAACGACAAGGCGCCCGGCATGGGGGAGCTCGTGGCTTTAGGGTTTTAGGGTTTAGGGAGGCTTTGGGGGTGTCGGGGGGTCTTTGTCTTCGCTGTCCTAACATGAAACCCCGAAATTCCTGAACCCACGCATCCTCCTCCCTACACCCACAAGCCTGGCAGGCTGCCGCAGGCACGACACAGGGCTTCCGCTGCTTCAATCCGACTTCCTGCCGCGGGGCCCGGTGTTGGGGTGAATCTAGGACCCGGAGTAGGCCCTGAGAAGCCGCTTGAAACCAAAAAGGTCGCCTTGTTCATTCCTAGGGTTACTCTTGAGCCTAGCAATAGGGTTTAGGGACTTGGGTGTAGAGGTTTGGGATTTGGGCTTGGGGTTCACAGGGTTCACCAGCAGGGACCCCACATGCCGAAACCCAACCCCCAAACCCCAAAAAAACACGTCTCGCCGAGGCTGCTGGGATCACGTTGCTTGCAAGTGAGGAGGAGATAATGAAGCCTGAAACCCCTAAGTAAACCCTAAACCTTAAGCCCTAAACCCTAAACCCTAAACCCTAAACTTTCCAAGTGCCCCTGACATTGCAACCACTACACCTCATAAACCTGAAGCCCTATACCCTAAAGCCGTATAAAGGTTAGCACTGAGGCCAAAGTGTAAAAACGTTCACGATCGAACCCTGAACCTGTAAACCCCTAAGGCCAGGGTTCTGGGCAACTCAGCTCGCCCGTACTTACTGCTCCACAGCAAGAGCCTTTGCGAGCGTTTGCGGCAGACATTTCGGGATTCCGATCTCACAAGAACTGTAAACCCTAAACCCTAAACCTTAAACCCGCAACCCAGAACCGAGGTGACGAGGTGATCTCGGAGATCAGTGCCCCCAAGCTGCAAGAAACCGTGGAACCTAAGCCCCCCAAACCCAAATAGGCTTCAGGGTTTAGGGCTTAGGGTTTAGGGTTCGGGGTTTAGGGCCTAAATCGTGAACCTCAGCGGCTTGGTTCCTTCAGAGCCGCAAACCTATAGTTTGTGTAGGCTATTGCTATAGAACCCCTTCTAAGTGTCGTAGGGTTATCTCCAAATTGTAAGGCTTTGCGGCCTCTTCAGGTTGAGCTCAAGGGTTTCGCGTGTGTGTTGAGTTTTTTTTCGGTGGGCCGGGCTTCGGGTTTGGGGTTTAGGGTTTAGGGTTTAGGGTTTAGGGTTTAGGGTTTAGGGTTTAGGGTTTAGGGTTTAGGGTTTATGGTTTAGGGTTTGGGGCTATAGGTTTGGGGTTTAGGGTTTAGGGCTACAGGCTTGGGGTTTAGGGTTTAGGGCTATGGGGTTGGTATACGGCTTCAGTCTTGTCGCTGTTTCTTCAAGAAGTGTTTGGCGCTTTTTTAATCGACTCTGTAGTCGTCTGGGCGCAGCTCAAAAACTCTCGGGGGCATTGGCGGCTGTAGGGTTCAGCCCAGGCTATCAGCTCAGTCCTTCATAACGGCCCTAGACCCTCACTGGCCCCTAAACCCTAAACCCTGAACCCTCAAGCCTGTTGCTTGTAGTGTTTTTTTCAATGGGGCTGCGGTGTCGACCGGCGGTCCTAGTGAGGGCACCTACAAAGGGGGCGTACCGTACCCCAGGGGTTTTCGAGTGTGGGGGTGTATGGTTTAGGGTTCGGGGCTCAGGGTTTAGGCCCTAAAGCTCTAAACCCTAAAGCCCTCAAGCCCTAAACCCTGAAGCCCTAAACTCCTAAGCCCTAAATCCTCAACCCGAAGCCCTAAAGCCCTAAACCCTAAGCCCTAAACCCTAAACCCTGAACCCTAAACCCCAAACCCTAAACTCTACCCGAAATCCGGTAGTTTTGAGACACCGCGCATCATCCTCCGGAGGCGGCTTCGGCGGCTGACGGCTTCTACAGTGTCGAGGTGTGGTTCAGGGCTTAGGGTATCTAGGGTTTAGGGTTAAGGGTTTAGGGTTTGAGGTTTAGGGTTTGGCGGTTAGGGTTTCGGGTATTGAGGGTTTAGTTGCGTGTGATGTATGTGGATAGTTCTCTACATTGGGGTCCCTTCTCTTTCTAATACGGCACCCTGAAAAGAAGGATTCCACACCCTAATTCGGAGAACTGCCGATGTGTGTGTGTGTGTGTCCAACCCTGTAGCCAAGGGTTTCAACCGTCGACCTCATTTCTTTTGTGCAGGGGGGCAGAGGGGGTGTGGGGGGGCTCTGCCCAACGAAGCTCCTCCCCACACCCCAGGAAAACGTACCTGCTTGTCTGCGCCTGGGCCCCGTTGTGGGCAGCTGGCGGGACATTCATTTCATTTCCCCGTCAACACCAGTTTGAAACATCAGAGGTATTCAGGAGCATGATGTACTTCAGTGACAGCAGGCTTAGCCTGTCTAAGCTGATGTGGCTCGCAGATCGGAGGTACCAGTATTGGCTGTCAGGAAGGTTGCTTGAGTGTGTTCCAGGCAGTGTAGGGCTAGTCCCTACGTCTTTCAGAGTGCTGCCTGCGGCGGGGTGGCCCGTGCAGTATCCTGCAGATTTCGTCATGACGAAGCAGGGACCCATCCTGCAGACTTGGATGATGTGCAGGGCCGTTGATGCTGTTTGCTGTTTGCTGTTTGTTGTACGGTGGTATTCTGGCGCAAATCAGAGGTCTTTATGACTTACCCTCCTGCAGCCATCAGGTGTTGACGTTTTTTTCGAGTAGTGTAGATCCCGTCCTTTGTTCTCCAAGCATGTCTTGGTCTGGACAAAACTGGAACTCCCAACAGCAGCAGCCGCGTGAGTGGCAGAAAAAAGAAGTTCTTGCTACGACAGCTGGCAACAGGACGATCAGAACTCAGTGAGCGGGATTCGTTTTTTCCGAAAGGTGCAGACGTCGAGCGTGTGCGTTTAAAACGCCGTCGTCGGAAGCGGTAGTTTTGGCTTGTCCTGTTGTGCATTTCCCGCGGGTCCGCCTAAGGCGCCGGCAGAGTGGGCCGCATGGGTCCATGGCACAGATGTAAAAGGTGCCCAAGGCATCCTAGCGGTGCAATAAAGCCTTTAGGCAACTTGGCCTTCTTGGCTTCGTGTGTGTGTCCAACCCTGTAGCCAAGGGTTTCAACCGTCGACCTCATTTCTTTTGTGCAGGGGGGCAGAGGGGGTGTGGGGGGGCTCTGCCCAACGAAGCTCCTCCCCACACCCGAGGAAAACGTACCTGCTTGTCTGCGCCTGGGCCCCGTTGTGGGCAGCTGGCGGGACATTCATTTCATTTCCCTGTCAACACCAGTTTGAAACATCAGAGGTATTCAGGAGCATGATGTACTTCAGTGACAGCAGGCTTAGCCTGTCTAAGCTGATGTGGCTCGCAGATCGGAGGTACCAGTATTGGCTGTCAGGAAGGTTGCTTGAGTGTGTGTGTGTGTGTGGGGTTGGCCTCTGGCTGATATTGGGGATCCTGGTCTGCCATTGAAACCCATTGTGGTCCTATTGGGGGGGGGGGGGTGGAGCTTGAGCGGTGTGAGTGGCGTGTCCGCGGTGTGGCAACGAAGCTGCGCGAGCACGAATAGCGGTTTCCTGTCCATGTCTTCAAGTATTTCCTAAACACACACACACACACACACACACACACACACACACACACACACACACACACACACACACACACACACGCAATCAGAAGCTGCGCATCAGAGGCCGGGTCAGGGAGTGTGTAATCGGGTTTAGTATCACTACATCCTAAGCCCTTTGCTTCTCATGACTGCGTGCTACAGTAGCCTGAACAATTACCAAGGTCGCCCCTTCATACTCCCAACATACCTGAAATACAGACTACCCGACACACTAAGCGCGAGGTGGAGGAGGGCGCCTTAGCATTGGACGGCCAGCGTTTTTCTGCAGCCTTCCGCCCTTTGGCATGTTTGTAGTATATGATTTACGATACTCGGAGACCCCCCAATTTTGATCCCCAAATAGTAGGATCCCCCTCATAATAAGGACCCCAATGAGCTACCCCTAATGTCGGAAACCCCCATAATATATATATATATATGTATATATATATATATACATATATATATATATCCTAAACCCGAAACCCTAAACCCTAAACCCTATTTAATCTATACATATATGTGTATATATATACACACATATGCATATATATATATATGTGTATACATATATATATACATATATGTATGTATATATGTATGTATATGTATATGTTTATGTATATGTATATATATATATACACATTTATATTTCTATTTATATTTTAATATGTATATTTATATTTATTTACATCGGTTAAAGAGCTTGAAGTGTTTCGGGTTGGGGGTTTGGTTCCTTTTGCAGTGTCTTCTTTTGGGGCCTGTGATTCTACTAACACGTTCGGAAGCCACAGCAGATCACGTTAGCAACGTCTTTTCTAAACCCTAAACCCGAACTCAAACCCTAAACCCTAAACCCTAAACCCCGAACCCCGAACCCTAAACCCTAAACCCTAAACCCTAAACCCTAAACCCTAAACCCTAAACCCTAAACCCTAAACCCTAAACCCTAAACCCTAAACCCTAAACCCTCCCCCACGCTCGGTCGCCTTCCCCTGCCCATTTTGCACAGATCAGTTCACGAGTTCTGATTTTCGCCGGCATTTCGGCCTGGGAGCCCTAACCCTAACTTTGCAGCCCTTCTCACCCTGTAAGCCTATAAACCTGACAAGCCCTGCAAAGTATGTAAACCCGATAAGGCCCTGCAAACCTCAACCCTACGACCACATAGCCCTAAACTTCTAGCTAGGATTAGGGAAGGGATTCTGGCTCTACTAAAGAGCGACCTTCTTGAGAGGGTCTGTATCCTCAAGGGTCCTCCTAATCCTAAACCCTAATAACCCTAAACCCCAAACTAAACCCTAAACCCTAAACCCTAAACCCTAAACCCTAAACCCTGAACCCTGAACCCTGAACCCTGAACCCTGAACCCTGAACCCTGAACCCTGAACCCTGAACCCTGAACCCTGAACCCTAACCCATTATTATGCAAGGCTCGCACTTCCTGGTGGATCGCCAAAGTGGCGCACTTTCGGAGCGGCTCGGTCTTCAAAGACGCAGATGGGAGTTGTTTTTGTTTGCATATATATATATGGGGGAGTTTAGGGATGGGGGTTTAGGGCTTTAGGGTTGTTTAGGGTTTAGGGTTGTTCTGTTTTTTGTTTGTTTTTGCCGGGCGGGGGGGGAGGGGGGAGGGGGAGGGGGGGGGGGGGAGGGGGGGGGGGGGAGGGGGGGGGAGGGGGGGGGGGGGGGGGGGGGGGGGGGAGGGGGGGGGAGGGGATGGGTCAAGGATTTCGTTCTGGTTCCTGGCGAATGTGCGGATGGTTCTTTATATGAAAATTGTGCGAGTGTATATATCGGGTGTCCTTTCGTTGATGCCGGTAAAAAGCACTCTCTTATGTAGAGCTTCTTAGGGTTTTAAGGGGTTAGGATTTTTGGCTTCTTGGCTTTAAGGGATTTTATGGTTTGATAGGGGTTTATGTTGTCGGGCTGCTGGGGTTTGTGCATGTTTTGGGGCGTTAGGGGCGCAGGATGTTTTCGGACTTCCCCGAAAAGCGCAGTACTCCTTGCATGAATATTGAATCACACGAGGGCATTGGAGGGATCTAGGGAGGGAGAGAGAGAGAGAGAGAGAGAGAGAGAGAGAGTGAGAAAGGGACGGAGGGGAGGGGAGGGAGGGGAGGGGGGGGGGGGAGAGCTGCGATTCTTCGGGTTCTGGAGTTGTGGGTCACAAGGATGCTAGAGTAGACATGGCTAAGAGGGTTGCGGTCTACGTTGGTATGATTCGGTGTGGCTTTTTGCTGCGTTTTTTTCCGGGGGAATACCTTAAGAACCCCGAGTCTTTGTTTCTGTAGGTTACCTAACAAGCCTACACGAGCTTGGTAAGCAAAGACTGCCAAAAGTTGATTCTTGGGGTGGAGCTTTCGGATGTTAAGGATCAAGAGCGAGTCATACTCGGACCCCAAGGTTGTAGCCCCAAGAGCTTCCCCTAGTATACTTCTAGTATGGCCCTATATTCCCGTAGAGGATCTAAACAAAAAGGGTCCCCAAACCCAAGGGTACGACCTTAGGCGTCCAAGCTTTTCAATTCTCATGACTTGGACGAATTCCTCTTCAAGCTCCAAACAGGCTCAAAAATCATAGCAATTCGGTGAGTAGGTATCTCGCACATGAACATGAGGATAAACCCTAAACCCTAAACCCTAAACCCTAAACCCTAAACCCTAAACCCTAAACCCTAAACCCTAAACCCTAAACCCTAAACCCTAAACCCTAAACCCTAAACCCTAAACCCTAAACCCTAAACCAACCCTATGTGGCCCAGCAAGCACAGAGGCGCAGCCCACATTCCTCCGGCCTCATCTGTCAGAATCAGACGCGGCCGCCCGACTGCACACTTCTCTGCAGCTGAGAGTGGGCGCCTGGAACTTTAGGGTTTATAGGTTTTTATAGGGTTCATAGGGTTTTATAGGGTTTATCGGGTTTATAGGGCTTATAGGGCTTATCGGGTTTATAGGGTTTATAGGGTTTGGGGTTTAAGATGTAGCCTGGAACCCCACATCCCTGCTGTAGGGTTGACGGTGTAGGGCAGTGCAGGGTTTTCGGATTTAGGGTTTAGGGCGCCCCCCCCCCCCCCCCCCCCCCCCCCCCCCCCCCCCCCCCTCCCTTTTTTACACCCGTTTAGGGTTGCGGGTTGAGGGTTCAGGGCTTGACCCCAATAGGTTATATCGAGAGAGCAACGCACCTGAATGAGCGTTCATGGACTTGATGCTAAACCCTAAACTCAGGGCCTATAGGCCTCCTTCTACAGGGGGGGGGGGGGGGGGGGGCGCTTCGCCTTCCTACCACCCCCTGACAGAAGCCCCGTAGAACGGAAGCTGTTTTTGGAGGTGGGCTGTTGCCTTGAGTTTTGGCCTAAACCCTAACTGGAATAGATTTGGGTGGTTTTGGCGCCTGAGACGGTGTGGGGTGGGATAAAAATGTTAGATGGCCCTCCACTGTCGGGCCATGGCTGCTCTTCACCTTTCACGAAGCTTTCGAAGCAAGTCTGCACCCCGACCTTCACAGCTTCTGCGCCCTTTCACAGCAAACCCTAAACCTCAAAACCCAAAACCCAAAACCTAAACCACCTTATTCGTGAGGTTCTTTGTAGAGGTTCTTTTGTAGAGGTCTTTGTCGAGGGACCCCCGGCCTTGCCGAAAACCGTGAGAAACTTTGAAGTACGCGACCTCATCTCGGCACCTCCAGTCGTTGCCTCGGAAGGGTTTAGGGTTTAGGGTTTAGGGTTTAGGGTTTAGGGTTTAGGGTTTAGGGTTTAGGGTTTAGGGTTTAGGGTTTAAGGCGTAGGTTTCCTGGTCGGGGTTAGAACTTATAACTGGGAGATCAGGTCGAAGGCGAGATACCACTTCGCAAACCTTAGTCTTGAGCGGTTGCTCATGCCTCTACACCTCCCTCGGCAGCCCCCCAACTCCCTAAACCCGGGTTTAAGGTTGAGGTTTAGGGTTTACTGGCACATGAACCCTTCTCTAAACCCTGAACCCTGAACCCTAAACCCTAAACCCTAGCAAACCCCTAAGCACAAAGCTCCCCACTGTGCAACGTTAAAAGGCTGTGCCACAACGCCGCCGGCGCCGCGTGGCTTCGAATTCAGAACGTCGGGGACAATTGGACCGAGTGGAGGTCGGAGCTTACAGGGTTCAGAGTTTAGGGTTTAGGTGTTTAGGGGTTTAGGGTTTAGGGTTTAGGGTTTAAGGTTAGTGCTGAGAGTTTAACTAGGGTTCCGAGTTTAGTGTTTAGGGTCGTTTGCGGCGGTCCGGGATTTCGAGTTTGAGGTTGTGGGAGCTTCAGGCTGTTGGGGGGAGGGGGTGGGGGGTTCAGGGCCCCGGCGTTATGGGCTAGCCGTGCAAGTGTTTAGGGTTTAGGGTTTAGGGTTTAGGGTTTAGGGTTTAGGGTTTAGGGTTTAGGGTTTAGGGTTTAGGGTTTAGGGTTTAGGGTTTAGGCCTTTTGGCGGAGGTGTTGGTGTGTCTAGGGCTCGCATACGGGTACTGCCCTACAGAACTTGTAGGCTTTGGGTTCTTGGGGTAAACCGTTCCCTTCTGCCTAATGAGTACACACCCAGAACCTAGCCCTCAGCTTAACGGTGTGGTTTGGCCCTAGACCCTAAACCCTAAACCCTAAAACCTCAACCCTCAACCCTAAACCCTAAATCCTAAACCCTAAGCCCTAAACTACACGGCATAATTACGGTTGTCGCCCAGGCACAGGGGCGAACCCATGAGTTGGGTGGAAACGGGTGCTACACCACCAAGACCCTGGACCCTAAGTAGGTTTAGGGTTTAGGGTTTAGGGGGTATGTTAGGGGGTATGTTCGGGTTTAGGGGGTATGTTAGGGTTTAGGGTTTAGGGTCTAGGGTTTAGGGTTTAGGGTTTAGGGTTCGCTTCGTATACCCGAGTAACTTGAGCCTACTTTAGGTTCAGGAGGCCCTTGCTCATCGCAAGGGTTGCAAGCTTCGGGCCGCGAGGAAACGGAACAAGCCAGTAAGAACTTTTGGGCCAGAACTCCGCGGACCCCAAACCCCAAATCCCCCAAAATACCTAAACCCCAAACCCTAAACCCTAAACCCCAAACCTCAAACCCCAAACCCCAAACCCCAAACCCCAAACCCCAAGCCCCAAGCCCCAAGCCCCACACCCCAAACCTCAAACCCCAAACCCTAAACCCTAAACCCTAAACCCCAAACCCCAAACCCCAAACCCCAAACCCCAAACCCTAAACCCTAAACCCTAAACCCTAAACCCTAAACCCTAAACCCTAAACCCTAAACCAAACCCTTTAAGCTGTTTGCACCTGCGCAGGCCCTTCGAGTCCACGAGTCCCTGGGCACCTTGGCTCCTGGAGGGTTCGGGGTTTGGGGTTTGGGGTTTAGGGTTTAGGGTTTAGGGTTTGGGGTTTGGGGTTTGGGGTTTGGGGTTTAGGGTTTGGGGTTTGGGGTTTAGGGTTTGGGGTTTAATTAGTGTGGGGTCCCCCCGCCCCAAACAATTTTGGGTTTTTCGGGCATCCTGAATAACGTGGGCTGGGGTCTGGGACGGGGGCTGGGGGTAGGGCGGCTGGGGGTCGAGGGTCGAGGGGAAGCCTTGAAGCTTGAGGGTCTAAGCTTTCCAGGCTTTGTAGCTCCCTGGCCAGGGGGGCTACGGATTAATGCGGACCACCGAAACAATTTGCTAACGCGAATCAGGGCAGCTCGTGGGAACTCCCTTGGCAAATTGTTTGGGGGCCTGTTTCGTAATGAAATTTTAAAAGGAATTTAAATAAAGCTGGACACCAACAAATTCCGGAGCTTCTTATTCAGAATTTTTTTTTGTTTTTGGCTTCCCGGCCCCCTGCCCTTCATCCCCGGCCCGGCAACATCGCATAATTGAGGACCACCCTAAGCAATGGGGGGTTCTGTATAAGATTTTCGGAACATTGCATAATAGCGGTCCCATCCACTAAACCGGGTGCAACATTAGGGTTTAGGGTTTCGGGCTCAGGTTGCTCGAGCTTTGTTTGGCCCGCTTCGAGGGTCTCTGTTTTCTTCGGCTCCTCATGGCCTCAGTAGGGTTTAGGCTTCTGGGCGAAGGCCTGTGTGTTTAAGGTTTACAAGAATGACTGAGATCAAGCCCTCCGCATTTTGAATCCCTGCGGCCAAAACCCCAAAAGCCCCCTTAGACCCCACGCCCCCAAAACCCCCAAACCCTCTTAAACCCTGCACCCCCAATCGACCCGAACCCTCCAGCACGCCTCCCTGTAAGCCCTGAGCCCAAAACCCAAAAAGCTACCACCCGCACCCCAGATTTCCCAAGACCTACAACCTCAAACTGAAGCCCTGAACTGAACCCCTGACCCAGAAGACTCCAATTTCCCCAAAACCACAAAGCCCCCCAAGCCCTAAGCCCCAAGCTACAAAAACCCTAAGCCCTAAGCCCTAAGCCCTAAACCCTAAACCCTAAACCCCAAACCCTAAACCCTAAACCCTAAACCCTAAACCCTAAGCTAACACCCTCTGAGGCAAAGCCGAAGACCCTAAGCCCTGAAACCAAGATGGACTTCATGAGCCTGATGTGTTGGGACCTGGAGTTTACAGGGGATTGGCATGGGGTTTAGGGTTTAGGGTTTAGGGTCTAGGGTTTAGGGTTTAGGGTTTAGGGTTTAGGGTTGAAACCCTTCGGGTTGACAAGACGTCTACTTTTGGTAGATTGCAGAGCCGCTGAGTTGGGGCTCGTTTAGGGTATCCTGATCCCTAACCATTTTTGAAACCCGGGTTTAGGGCTCAAGGAGGCCAGAGGCTGTAGGGTTTAGTACCCAGGGCTCGAGACTGTGGAGACGTGCAACGAACATAGCGGGAGGAAGATTTGACATAATTCCTTAGCGCTCCTGATTACAAGTTTACAATGATACCCCAAAAGCCTATTCTAGAAAGTAAGGCTCGTTCATGACATGACTCAGTAAGCTGTCGCCTGAGGACTTGCATCGAGCCTCCCCACGAAGCATTATGTCGGTTTCAGTGGATGTGCATCTGATGAGTGGCAAGCATGCCTCCGTGGAAGTGGAGGCGGATGCATCTGTCGAGTCATTGAAGCGCCGCGCACAAAGTGCTCTAGCGGTCCAGAGTAGGGCGCGGCTGCTGAATTCTTCTGGAGAGGTGCTGGACGGAGCACAAACTATCACTGAAGCGAAGTTGAAGAGTGGAGACCTGCTCACCCTACATGTGAACCAGGCCAAGCTTAAAGCCACCAGGCAAGGCAATATATTCTCTGCGTTCGCCGCGCTCCTGGACGATGGGTCTGTGGTCGCCTGGGATAGGGCCGTTCATGGTGGCGACAGCAGTGCCGTCCAGGAGCAGCTGAAGAATGTGCAGCAAATCCAAGCTTCTGTCTGTGCTTTTGCTGCAATCCTAAGTGATGGAGCTGTGGTCACTTGGGGCAGTCCCGGCTTTGGCGGCGACAGCAGTGCCGTCCAGGAGCAGCTGAAGAATGTGCGGCAAATCCAAGCTTCTGATAGTGCGTTTGCTGCAATCCTGGGCGATGGATCTGTCGTGACCTGGGGGAAAGCCCAATATGGTGGCGACAGCAGTGCCATCCAGGAGCAGCTGAAGAATGTGCAGCAAATCCAAACTTCTGCTTGTGCTTTTGCTGCAGTCCTAAGTGATGGAGCTGTGGCTACTTGGGGCAGTGCCGACTTTGGTGGCGACAGCAGTGCCGTCCAGGAGCAGCTGAAGAATGTGCGACAAATCCAAGCTTCCTGGCGCGCATTTGCTGCAATCCTGAGTGATGGAGCCGTCGTTACTTGGGGCAGTGCCGACTTTGGTGGCGACAGCAGTGCCGTCCAGGAGCAGCTGAAGAATGTGCGGCAAATTCAAGCTTCCTCTCGCGCATTTGCTGCAATCCTGAGTGATGGAGCTGTCGTCACGTGGGGCAGTGCCGACACTGGTGGCGACAGCAGTGCCGTCCAGGAGCAGCTGAAACATGTGCAGGAAATCCAAGCTTGTGATTGTTCTTTTGCTGCAATCCTGGGCAATGGATCTGTCGTCACGTGGGGGAAAGCCGGATTCGGTGGCGACAGCAGTGCCGTCCAGGAGCAGCTGAAGAATGTGCGGCAAATCCAAGCTTCCTGGCGCGCATTTGCTGCAATCCTGAGTGATGGAGCCGTCGTCACTTGGGGCAGTGCCGACTGTGGTGGCGACAGCAGTGCCGTCCAGGAGCAGCTGAAGAATGTGCGGCAAATCCAAGCTTCGCGTTTCGCATTCGCTGCAATCCTGGGTGACGGATCTGTGGTCACCTGGGGCAGTGCCGAGTTTGGCGGCGACAGCAGTGCCGTCCAGGAACAGTTGAAGAATGTGCAGGAAATCCAAGCTTCTGATTGTTCTTTTGCTGCAATCCTAAGTGATGGAGCTGTCGTCACCTGGGGGAAAGCCGGTTTCGGTGGCGACAGCAGCGCCGTCCAGGATCGGCTGCGTGATGCGTAGCAGGCGTTTCCTACACAAAGTGAAGAGCTGCTCGTGATCTTCTGGTGTTTATGGGTGGTTTAAGGACTGAAGCCTAACATGTGCTGTTTGGAGTTGCTGGGCACCCTAGTAGGTGCTTCGGGTCTCTACGGCCCCTTGCGGGCTGTCAGGGCCCTCAGCCCGAAGCAATCCCTAAAAAACTCATTAGACACCAACCCCCTTTGAAGTTCAGGCGGGGTCTCAACCCTGAAGCCCTTAAAAGCCCATAAGCCAAAAAATGCTTGGAATCAGCCGGGGCGAGTACTTAAGGGGAAGCGATTCAGCCCCAAGACTCAAACCTCCCTCCCACCCCCGACTGAAAGGAGCGAGGCTCGGAACCCTGAAGGCCACATTAAGCCCTAATGAACCCTAAGCCCTAATGAACCCTAAACCCGAACCCTAAACCTTATCCCCGAAACCCAACACCCAATGCCCTAATCCACACCACCTGCAAACGAGCCATACTCCAAGCTGATCTGAGGCCAGTCGCGCCGGCGTACCCGTGCTCGTGCAGTACCACGGCGCGGGCAGTGCGAGCTTCATCGGCTTACGATAATTCGGTGTAGGGTTTGGACCCCCCCTACTTAAAGGTTCATGGTACTCATTAACCAAGTCTAACTGTTCTTATAACCCACGCTTTAGCCCCTTAAGAGCTCCAACATTTTTTATAAGTACAGTTAAAAGTACAGTTATAATTGGTGAATAAGTACCATGAACCTTCAAGTAGCAGGATTCCTAGATAGCTTACAAAAACAAGGGCTTGAGGGGGGGGGGGTTCTCAAGGGAAAGGATGCTGAACGCTACCCTTAAACCCCTAAGCCCTCAAACCCCAAAAACCCCAAAAATCTCTACAACCCCCCCCCCCCCTCCCCCCAAATCCCTAACACCCCAAAAGCCCGAGAGCCTTGAACCCTCAGCCGAGGAGGGTAATCAAGGGGTCGAGTAAACTCCACTTCCCTTCTCTATAGCCACACTATAACTAGGACCCAGAGTATGCCCCTATTCCCTTTTGCCCGAAAGCCTGGGTTTTTTTCAGCGGAGGCGGTCGTCGGGAAGATTCTTCGTTATCGAAGATGCATAGATGGATTTCGTGATGGATGATGGATTGATGGATAGCTTGATGGATTTCGTGGCTTTAACTCCGGAAATTGATATGTGTTAAAGCACGGGGTAGTGTTGGCGGGACTCGCCGCACCTGCCCAAAACTCGAGCTGGCGTTCGCATAAAATTTTCGTCCGCGAACGACAACCCTCTGCGTGTCCTGGGCATGTCGGTTCTGTGGCGTGTTGGTGTATCCGTTGCGCTGGCGTGTGGGAGGCGTTCGCACCTTCGCCCGCGAACGATACCCCTCTGCGTGTTCTTGGTGTGTCGTTGCGCTGGCGCGTTCAGGGTCGAGGTTCACAGCGACGCGAAGGGCCCTTGGCGAACATGTTTCAGCAGAGGTGGTTTTCGTGAAGCTTCTTCCTTGGGAGTCGTCATGCATGTCGTGATGGATGACGTGCATGGATGCCGTCAAGCATCTCTTAAAATCGTGATGTCTTCATCAGGGCTCTAAAAAGCTTTCGGGACAACCGTTCTCGAGCTTTTGGGCTTCAGCGTCCCTTATAAGCCCAAAGCCCTTACAAGCCCAAAGCCCTTATAAGCCCAAAGCCCTTTTCCAACTATCAAGGCCCCCATAGTACGCCTCTGACCTCCGAGGCTTCGTTGCAGGGGATTGCTGGTCTGGCGAAGGCCTTCCAAGAGGGTTTTTCCCTAAACCCCAAACCCCTAAACCCCTAAACCCCTAAACCCCTAAACCCTAAACCCCTAAACCACTAAACCCCTAAACCCCTAAACAACCCTAAACCCTAAACAACCCTAAACCCTAAACAACCCTAAACCCTAAACAACCCTAAACCCTAAACAACCCTAAACCCTAAACAACCCTAAACCCGAAACAACCCTAAACCCTAAACATCCCTAAGCCCTAAACAACCCTAAACCCTAAACAACCCGAAACCCTAAACAACCCCAAACCCGAAACAACCCTAAACCCTAAACCCTAAACAACCCTAAACCCTAAACCCTAAACCCTAAACAACCCGAAACCCTAAACCCATGCTGGGTTTTGGGTTTAGGGCGGCATTCGGGGTTTATTTTGCCTAGGGGGTGAAAGGGGCTCCGGGATGAGACCACGAAGGGCTTCGGGTTTAGTTGGGGTTTAGGGGTTTTCGTAGGGTTTAGGATTAGGGTTTAG
Organism: Symbiodinium natans; assembly: GCA_905221605.1. Taxonomy (NCBI): domain Eukaryota; class Dinophyceae; order Suessiales; family Symbiodiniaceae; genus Symbiodinium; species Symbiodinium natans. The sequence goes on from CAJNDS010000280.1 coordinate 811,431, forward strand.
GGTTTAGGGTTTTAGGGTTTAGGGTTTAGGGTGTTAGGGGTTTAGGGTTTTAGGGGTTTAGGGGTTTAGGGTTTTAGGGTTAGGGTGTAGGGTTGAACCAGGGCTTGTGGTCTTTCTGCACCCCCACTCCCCCTTCGCCCTTCGCCCCCCTCCACCCCAAAGTACCCCTTACATAGCAAGGGCCAAGGGAACCTTAAACAGATTGCGTCTTTGTTGCGCTTCTTTTGGAGGGGGGGGGGGGGGGGAGTTTGGGGTTTGGGGTTTTCAGGTTTAGGCCCGTGGCTCGTGCCTTGGGGGGCTTTACTTGGATTTGACTTACAAGTGTATATATATATATATATCAAATATAAACAAAAATATGTATTATCGAGTTTAAGGTTTAGAAGATTGGTGTTTAGGGTTGGGGGTTTCAGTTTGGAAGGGGTCTTCACAAGGAAGTTCTGTGGTTTCTACTCCCAACCCGGTCTTCTCAACACATGTTAAGCCCTAAACCTTGCCTGAGACACGCCATTGTGGCGAATTTTTTCGTAGGCCTCACACAATAAACCCTAAACCGTAAACCCTAAACCCTAAACCCTAAACCCTAAACCCTCTCATGTGTGCATGAAGGTCCCTTGAAGGCGTCCGCGCCGCAGGCTACTGCCTGACTTGCGCAAGGGTACCTTAAGAACCCAAACCAAAACCTGCTTTATTGTAGGTTCTTCCTAACAACCCCTTATGAAGTTCTTAGGCAACCTAAAAAAAGGTAGGTTTTGGGCTCTTAAGGTAAGCCTTCATCCTTACATCTAGGGCCACTCTCCTGTGTGATCATCAGCAATGCCTCCCACAGGAGCCCAATTTGGAGGACTACCCATTTACCCCAAACCCTAAGCCCCTTAGAGTCTAGGGTTTTGGGGCTGCTGGCCCAAACCCTGAACCCTAAACACAAACCCTACATGCCCTGGAAGCCCCAAAGGCCTAAAACCTATGCTCCAACAACCCTCAAATCCCCACCCTAAACCCTAAACCCTAAAGCCTAAACCCTAAACCCTAAACCCGAAACCCAAACTCTACCATGCCAACCATCCCTTCGTCTCCCCCCGCGCAGTCGGCAAGCCGTGCTACGCCAGCTGGCATAGAACAATGCGTCTCGGCAGCTATAGGGTCGTTTTGGGGTTGGTAACGTGCCCTACATCCCAAATGGACCGTAACCCTTATTGCAGGAATAGCCAAATTCTAAACCCTAAACCCTAAACCCCTAAACCCCTAAACCCCTAAACCCCTAAACCCCTAAACCCCTAAACCCCTAAACCCCTAAACCCCTAAACCCCTAAACCCCTAAACCCCTAAACCCCTAAACCCTAAACCTTGAACCCCTAAACCATAAAGGACAGCACCAGAAAGGGCTCCAATCCGCAAGCTTCGCACATAGGCAGCTGCAAGGCCCAATGCCCATAGCTGTGCAGCCGGAAGACTAAACCCCAAACCCGAAACCCCAACCCAAAGTCCTGGGTTTTAAGTTTGAAGTTTTGGTGCTTCCGGAGGGTTTTGAGGTTGAGGGTTTTAGGGTTTTTAGGGTTTTGGGGGGTTTGGGGTTTTAGGGGGTTTAGGTTGTTTTGGGATTTAAGGTTGTGGTGATTAGGTTTTTAGCGGTTTTGGGTTCATGGGGTTAAGGGCTTGTTGAGCAGTCGGTCGGCTTTGAAGATTATCCTGAACCGGCCAAGCTTGGGCCCCCAGCCCTAAAACCCTAAATCCTAAGCCCGAAACCCTAAACCCTAAACCCTAAACCCCCAATCCTAAACCCTGAACCCTAAACCCTAAATCCTAAACCCTAAACCTCAAATCCTAAATCCACCCCTTTGGCCCTTTTTTGGCAGCATAGCCTCTCTTGGAGAAGGTTCCTGCGAGGAGAGTGGAATGACTTCGGCGACCGGGGTGAGTCAGAGAGAGCGCCTGGGCTTCATGGAGCATTAGGGTTTAGGGTTTAGGGTTTAGGGTTTAGGGTTTAGGGTTTAGGGTTTAGGGTTTAGGGTCTAGGGTCTAGGGTCTAGGGTTTAGGGTTTAGGGTTTAGGGTTTAGGGTTTAGGGTTTAGGTCTATCGCCGCACGTATCGCCGCGGCCCGCAACTCCCGAACCCCAAGGCCCTCAAACCCCCAACGTGGAGCGCGCAAGGCTGCACAAAACGATGCGATCGATTTTGTGTGTCACCAGCGGTTCATTGGGGAGAAAGCGAAATGTTATGCGTTCCGATCAGTCATTGGTTTTCCGTGCAAAAAGGACCTATTGCATACTGGTTTTGTGTGCTTGAATCCCAGCAGTTCATTAGGGGGAAAGCCAAAGGTTGTGGCTTCCAAGAAATAAGTCATAGTGTGCAGTTCCTTGGGGGGAACGTTCCCCCACTGCAATTGTTATGACTTCGGGGTCTGACTGTAGGGTTTAGGGTTTAGGGTTTGAGCTATAAACTCGGTAAGCCCTGTAAACCCTACAAGCCCAACCCTGAAAAACCCTGAAAGCCCCCCTAAACCCTTGTTTTGAGGGGCCAGGGAAGACTCCAATCCACAAGCCCACAGTTTTAGGATATTATGGGTTCAGGGTCTGTTTGGACCATTGCTGGCGGCCTGCTCCGCTGCGAGTCCTTGAGCTGGCCATGGGTGCCTAAACCCTAAACCCTAAACCCTAAACCCTAAACCCTAAACCCTAAACCCTAAACCCTAAACCCTAAACCCTAAACCCTAAACCCTAAACCCTAAACCCTAAACCCTATAAACCCTAAACAGGGGAAGATGATGAAGATTGGCCACTTTACCTGGGCCACCAACGCCCCTTGGACCGTGCAAGAGGGTGCTGTTGCTGGTTTAGGGTTTAGGGTTGAGGGCTTAGGGTTTAGGGTTTAGGGTTCGGTGTTGTTTGTGTCGGCCCTTGGGACATCTTCTAGGACCCAGAGCAGCCCCATGTTCCCTTTGTTCAGGGTTTGGGGGCCCCCTGTAAGCCCCCTGTAAGCCAAAATTGGGTACCCTGGTTATTCCTAGGTTACTCTTGACTCTTGGGTCTAGTTTTACATTTGCCCCGTTTATTGGGTGACAACCATTTAGCAATCTTTCTCCCTAGCCGGCTGGGACTTGGAGGTGCAACTTACTCTGGCAAGGGTTTCAAATGGTTTTCGTTTTTAGGAGACCCTAAACCCTAAACCCAAAGGTTTCCCTTTGGAGCTTTGACTGGCTCGGGACACTGCGTTGCATCTCGCAGGTCCTTTCGGACTCGCGTGCGCATGCAGGCTACAAGCTTCCTGGATATCTTACAGACGTACCCAAAAGGCTCAAAAGGGACCGTCGTTGAAGAGTACACCTGGCACCCTGAATGAAAACTGAGCTGCTGCGAGAGGTAAGTGCGTCCGCCAACTCAACTCAAACCTACGCGACTCAACGGCCGCAAACCTCACGAGATACATCAGCTTGGAAGAAGCGCTTTCAACCCCTATGTTCATGAAACAGACTGAAGGGTGGGCTTAGGGCTTTGCGTCAAGAACCCAAAACCTACTGATGTGTAGTGTAGCAAAGTCCTACAAGCCCTAAAGGCCCTCAGCCCCAGACCTTCACCCTAAACCGTAAACCCTGAACCACGCTCCTCATTTCTCTACCATGCAGGTTTCTCTGTCGCAGTACACGAGATCAAAGTTCGCGCCAGACATAGGCGCGCCAGGGTTTAGGATTTTGGGTTTAGGGTTTGTGGACCCTTAAGTAAGTAGTAGTCGTGGATGTTGGGTGAAGGGCTTAGGGGTAGTGAATAGGACAACAGGGTTTGTAACAAGGGCATTTGGGTTCAGAAGTATGATGTTTATGTTTGAGGAGGGTTCCCTGCAAATCCCGATTCATCGCTTTCAGGGTTTAGAGCTTAGGGTTAAGCCCTAAGCCCCAAACCTTTTGTTTTGAGGGTTTGTCCATGATTCGACCTTCCCACCCTGGGCCTTGCCTTCTTGTCTGGAGGCTCTGGTTGGTGGGCCAGCAAAAGACGAAGCAGGAGCGTGCTGACATAGTGGCCCGACAGGTGAGCCGATGGCATTTGAAGGTTGCCTCTTCCAAGAAAAAGCGGGCCGAGAAGCCTTGGGAGAGGGAGTCCTTGAAGTCCAAGGTTCACGATTACGACCCCAACAACGACAAGTCCGGAGGAGGAGGAGCTCCCTGGACAGGGATAATCCCTGCAGGCGGCAATCAGCACACGCCGGTGCAAGTCTTCGTCTTCTGGGCTTAGCCAGACTAGGGAGGGTTGTTGGTTGCCTACTTCCATATTAGTACTGCAACCGGACCCTCCGGGGAAGTCAGGCCTACCCGAAGGGCGAGCAATCCAAATACCCTAAACGCTAAACCCTAAACCCTAAACCCTAAACCCTGAAAGTTTTTGTCGGTTACAAAACGCTTTGTTTGGACATCGGGTTTCTTTTTGATGGGAACACATCCTACAGCAGCCAAGTAAGCTTTGTTTGGGCTCTTGAGGCGCAAAAGCCCTAAACCCTAAACCCTAAACCCTAAACCCTAAACCCTAAACCCTAAACCCTAAACCCTAAACCCATTGGGCTCTTTCAGTCGGACCGAGATCCCAAGCTGGATATTTACGGAGGAAGAAAGCAATACATCAAAGAATCACACTCCGGCTCATCTACTGCAGACCCCAACCCTGCAGAAAAAGAACATCATCATGACGTTGTGCCCGGAAGTCACTAAGCCCGAAACCCTAAACCCGAAGCCTTAAACCCCAAACTTTAAACCCTGACTGCCTAAATCCTAAACCCTATACCCCAATCAAGCCTGACCCCCAAGGATGTATCCCTAGGAGGTTCCCTGAAGATCCTCCGAATATGGCCCGCTTGTATTCTTTAAAGAGGGTTCCATGAAGGTGGGTGACTTTGTGGCTTGTAGGGTTGCAGAATGCAAATAGGGGTTTGAGGTTTAGGGCTACGATTGTTGTCATGTTGAGGGTTTAGGGTATAGGGTTTAGGGTGGACACTGCCGGCAGGATGGGCGAAGTCCTATGGCAGCTCTTCTGCACAGCTGCTTTCATCGGGCTGGCTTCGTAGAAATCCAGACTCTGACTTTCCATGCGCCCTAAACCCCAAATCCTAAACCCTAAACAGGGCTCGGAGTGATTTTCCGTGGTTTTCCTGCCATATAAGGTGCTGGAAAGGGCGGGGTCCTGGGCCCTTGAGAATTTCCCGCCACAATGGAGGGTTTTGGGTTTTGTGTTTGGCGTTTAGGGTTTAGGGTTTAGGGTTTAGGGTTTAGGGTTTAGGGTTTAGGGTTTAGGGCTATTCTGACTGTCAGGCCGAACCCAAACCCAAGTACCTAAGTGTCCGGACCGGAACCCAAACTCTAAACCCAAACCCTAAAACCCCAAAGCCCTCCCCGACTTCCCCCAAGATCCAACCACCCGCCTCGGGTTTGGGCTTATGCTTATAGGGCTTGGGTAACGAAATCATTCTGGTTATGCAAGCATCTTGAAGCCCTGCAGCCCTAAAGATCTCGTCATCCCTAAGCCCCGAAGCCCGTAACCGTAAGCCCTAAACCCTCGACCCCCTGAAACCCCTAAACCCTAACCCCCCTTAACCCTAAACCCCCAAACCCCTAACCCTAAACCCCTAACCCTAAACCCCAAACCCTAAACCCTAAAACCTAAGCCCTAAACCCTAAACCCTAAACCCTAAACCCAAAGAAAAGGTCTGCACGCCGAGCGCGAGCTGCTCTACAACCTCCCCAGCTTCGACCCTCGGTCTCAGAACTTCGCCCCGGAGCCCACCCTGCGCCTGGGCCGATCGGGTTGGGGGGGGGTTTAGGGTTTAGGGTTTAGGGTTTAGGGTTTAGGGTTTAGGGTTTAGGGTTTAGGGTTTAGGGCTTCGGGTTTAGGGTTGGGGGTTTGGGCTTTAGGGTTTAGGGTTAGAGTTCAGGGGTTAGGGTGACTGTTGTGGCGTGACCATAAAAGCAAGCTGTGTTGCAGTCACTCATTTTCTCCAGAATCGCTGCGTTAGCGAAGAGTGCCATGTGAAAGGTTACTACTGAGTTAACTGCCGCCTCACATTTACATATGATACTTCATCATGAATCATGAGCATCACGAATCTCTGCCAAGACCACCCTCCCATCTTGCCGGCCAAGGACCGAAAAGTGCACCCTGTAGGAAGCAGACACGCCGCCCCTTAAGCCATAAACCCTTACAGCGCTCCCGCATATGTGCAGAAACGGTTCCAGACCATGTCTATGTGTAACTCGGCGAGACGTTTCCCCAGTCGTATCTCACCCAGATAAGTGTTATCCCTAAACCCCCAGCTCTAACGTTTTGTTGGAGGCTTGTCTGCTTTCTATATAGTACAGCCCACTCGTGTGTGCAATGCTAAAACCCGAAACCCTAAACCCTAAACCCTAAACCCTAACCGGAGAGACTGCCCTCCTGCAACTGGCAATGACAGGTCGGGTTCTGAAGCGTCGAGGCATCTCCGCAAGTGAGGGGGGTTCAGGATTTAGGGTTTAGGGTGTAGGGTGTAGGATTGAATTCTGGATCAGGGTGTAGGACTTCATTATGGGATTCCATATGCCACGCCCCCCCCCCCCCCCCCCCGGCCCCCAGGCTTGCTTGCAGGCCCCTCTGCGAATAGGGCGCTCGTCCCACCATGTTTGGGCAGGAGGTGGTTAGGGCGTGGGAGTAGCTGAGGATAGGATGATTCTCGGTCCCCCAGTGTGCCCAAATTTTTTACTGGGTGGAGTGTTGGTCAAAGTGTCCTCGTTGTGGATGTGCCATCAAGTTTGCTTCTTCGAGGTCTTCCCCCCCCCCCACCCCCCCCCCCCCCCTCACCCAACCCCCCCCCACCCCCAACCCCCCCCCCCCCCCCCCACCCCCCCACCCCCCCACCCCCACCCCCCCCCCCCCCCCACCCCCCCCCCCAAAGCAAAGCAAAGTACGGGTTGGGGAACCCCAACGTGAATCACAGACAGGTTGACATGAAGCACGTGACTATTCAGTCATGGCTCTTGCTGCTTTCCTTTCGAGCCCAAACCCTAAATCCTAAACCCTACACCCTCAACCCCAAACCCTCAAGCGGCTTTGGTATAGATGCAGAGACGCGTCCAACGAAATAGATCATGTATCAACGTCTACCGCTCCCTACTCCCTGTGGCTTTCCCAACCCCGCTGTCTTAAGAGGCCTCTGTTAGGTTTACTCCTTCCGACTTTCCACATATTTGTTCAGGGATGAGGGCGTTCAGTGATTCATAGTGTTTTGGGTTTACTGTACTCTAAACCCTAAACCCTAAACCCTAAACCCTAAACCCTAAACCCCTAGTCTTGCTTTAGGGTCTTTGGGGTTTACCGCTTTAGGGCTTAGGGTTTAGGGTTTAGGGTTACCTAAACCCTAAACCCTAAACCCTAAACCCCAAACCCTAAACCCTAAACCCTAACCGGGTGCTCCATCGCGAGAGTGCTTGGAAAGGCAGTGGATGCTGCAGAGAGACCTGTGGTCTCCTCACGAGGCAGAGATCTTGCAGCTTAGGGGTTTGGGGTTTAGGGTTTAGGGTTTCGGGTTTCGGGTTTAGGGTTTGGGGTTTCGGGTTTGGGGGTTTCGGGTTTGGGGTTGTTTGGGGCTTAGGGTTTCGGGCTTAGGGTTTAGGGTTTGGAGTTTGAGTGTCTGGGATGATATTTGGCGAGCTTATTGAGCTTGGGGCTCGGGTTTCTTCCAGGGCTTTCCTCATAGACCATCCCCGCGCCCATGGCCTCCGGTTTGGGGGATGAGTAGAGGGGTCGGAATAGCTACTAATGGTATCCCCTTATGGTTCCTTGAGAATCAGCCTCTCCCAAGGCCCTATTTTAATTATTGCGGCGCGCGCCCGAAACCCTAAACCCTAAGCCCCAAACCCCGATAGCCGCAGAAGCGATTCTTGGGACTTGTGGGCAGTCTTGCGCCATTTAGGGTCTTAGGGTTTTCGGGTTTAGGCCTCTAGCACTTCGAAAACTTGAATGCTAACCCTAAACCCTAGACCCTTAACCCTAGACTCAGACCCTAAACCCTGAACCCTAAACCCTAAACCCTAAACCCTAAACCCTTGGTTAAGGTAGGGCACTGTGAAGGCCATCGCATCCGGGACTAGGACTGCCTCGGACGTATGGCTTAGCCACCTCTGCAACTTGGCCTTGGAGCTTCTCGCTCGACCCTTAAGCATATGGGGTTTAGGGTTTAGGGTTTAGGGTTTAGGGTTCAGGGTTTAGGGTTTAGGGTTTAGGGTACCCTTTCGGGGGGTCCTGTTAAGGGGCTTCTATTTGGGAGCATAACCGGGGTACCCCTATGTTTGGAAGTACCCCTCTCTAGCTTCTTATTTATTATTATTATTATTTATTTATTTATTTATTTATTTATTTTTTTTTTTTTTTTTTTTTTTGGGGGGGGGGGGGTGGGGGTACCCACCCATTGTAGGGTGTAAGGTCAAGGGTTGCAGTATTCGGCAAAAGGAAGCTGCACTTGAGGGTGCAGGGAGGATTTGGGCGGTTTCCCCTGAGGCTGTAGACCGTTTGTGGTCACAGCTCTTGTTTTGTGCAAAATGTCACTGGCCCTGAGCTGTGACACAAACCCTCTCTATCGCGCGCTGCATGTTTAACAGTTTAACGAGGTTGCTTGCTTGACAGCTGCAGTTGCAGCAGCCGTGTGAAGATTGTGTGGCCGTGGGTCGACCTGTGTCTAGCTACAAGCTGCTGCCAGTTCCAAATTCTTGAAGCCCCTAAACCCTAAACCTTAAACCCTAAACCCTAAACCCTAAACCATGTTGTTCCTGTTCTGTTGCTGTGCCCCGCCAAAAGGGCGAGTCCAGCAATTCATGTAGACTCGAGCCGGAAGGTGGGGACTGAGGGTTTAAGATTTTCGGGGTCTAGGTGTTAGTGTTTAGGGGTTAGGGTTTAGGTTAAAGAACGCGTGGGCAAAGGTACGACTGCCGCGCCGAAGTGTATCCCGGAATCTGGGTGGAACTTTCCCTGGCTCGCACAGGGCTCTTTGTGTGTCTGAGGTTTCTATAACAAGGGACCCCCCCTAAACCCTAAAGCCGAAACCCCAATTAAGATCCCACAGTTGGAACCCTAGAGTCCGGGTAATTGTTGAAAATCATTCTGAATTCTTAAGCCCAATAAGGAACAAGAATAATTTTGTAAAGTAGGACCCCAAAAAATTGCAGGAGTGTGTGTATATAGGGGTTTAGGGTTTTCGGGTGCTTTCCGTTTGCAACGTTGCCTGATCAAGTCTCGGGTGTAGATGTCCCTGGTACGGATCTAGGTCGGCATGTTGCATGTGTTGAATTGGGTATTCCCAAATCGGGGTGCCTTTTTTTTCCCCAAACAGAACAGGGACCCCTGAAAGGGCCGTTCAAAAGGGTACCCCTAATTTCGGAACCCCCCCCCCAATTGTTACTTAAAGGGGTTAATGGGATCAGATGCTTAATCAATTAAAGCCTTGTTGGTAGTTCGATTCTGCCACCTTGGGATTCCCCCTTCTATACTAACAGTCCTTAATCGGGATACTGGGGCCCAATTTTGGGGGGTTCTAGAAGTCCGATTAAGGGCTGTTAGGGTTTAGGGTTTAGGGTTTAGGGTTTAGGGTTTAGGGTTTGTTAGTTTCAGGGGGTCGCAACTTCTACCAGGCTCGGGTGTTCGAACCTGGCGGCGTACAGGCTTTGTCAGGGCTTACTTCTGGGGTTTCAAGAGGATATGTCGGGCTTTTTCAGAGGGTTTTCAGGTGAGGGCGGTGTTGTACTTCAGTGGGTTGGCCCTGCCCAAGCTGGACTCGATCAGAGTCTGCTGAGTGTTCAGGGTTTGGGTTGAGGGTCCCTTTTTTTCGTAAGCGCCCCTAACCTGAGACACCCTAAACCCTAAACCCCAAACCCCAAACCCCAAACCCTAAACCCTAAACCCTAAACCCTAAACCCTAAACCCTGAACCCACAGGGGCTCCCATGCTAAGGAATACAATGCTCCGTGGAAGTGCCACGGCTTCCGTACCGGGGAGAATCAGCAGCGGCACATCTGCACGGGGTTACCCTAAACCCTAAACCCTAAACCCTAAACCCTAAACCCTAAACCCTAAACCCTAAACCCTAAACCCTTAACCCTAGACCCTAAACCCTAAAACCCTAAACCCTAAACCCTTAGGCCTCAATCCTCAGCGCTTCGGGTTTCAAGGGCTTCAGGGTTTAGGGTTTAGGGTTTAGGGTTTAGAGGTTTAGAGGTTTAGAGGTTTAGAGGTTTAGAGGTTTAGAGGTTTAGAGGTTTAGAGGTTTAGAGGTTTAGAGGTTTAGAGGTTTAGAGGTTTTTTAGTGCTTAGTTGGATGATGCTTTTGGGTTCTAGACGCTGGGGAGCTTAAGATCCCTTCTTGGGTTCGCCGGATCATATCCAAGGAACATTCCCCTAGACCCTGAACCCTAGACCCTAGACCCTAGACCCTAGACCCTAGACCCTAGACCCTAAACCCTAAACCCTAAACCCTAAACCCTAAACCCTAAACCCTAAACCCTAACCCGCAGAACCAAGCTAGGGCTTGAAAGACATGGCGGCGGCCCAGGTGGTGCCGCACTGTTGGCAGGTCTGGCTGCGAGGAGTACAAGGACCTGACAGGGCATCGCCCTGGGCCCACCCAAAGGGTTCCCAGGGTTTAGGTTTTAGGGTTTAGGGAGGGTTTAGGGTTTAGGGTTTAGGGTTTAGGGTTTAGGGTTGTAGGGGTTAACCTGAACCCATAAGTCCCTAAACCTGAACAGTTTATAGGGTTTAGGGTTTAGGATTGAAGGGTGTAGGGTTTGGGGTTTAGGTTGAGGCTTGGTTTAGGGTTTAGGGTTTGAAGCTAAACCCAAGACCCGAAAGCCCCTAATGAACCCAGGGGGGTGTATAGAGCCTAGGAGAACGACCTGTCGGCGGAGATGTCCTCCTGTGGTGGCTGCTCCTGCTGCAAACGCAAGGCGGCGTCTGGGGGGGGGGGGGGTCCAAAGGGAAAAGGGTTAAGGGTAAACGGGTTTAGTCGCGGGATCCTGTGCTCGGGATTGGGGTCCAATTGGGGTCTAGGGTTTCGGGTTTAGGGGTAGGGCTTTAGCTACGGGATCCTTTCGTAGGGCTTGGGACTTCAGCTTGGACATCCTGTACTACACCCTAACAACAGCCTCTGTTCGAAAGCGCTTTAAATCAGGACGAAGTAATTCTCAGACCAACACCCGAAACCCTAAGCCCTAAGCTCTCAGCTCTAAGCCCTAAGCCCGAAGCCCTAAGCCCTGAGCCCAAAGCCCCTGAGCCCAAAGCCCTAAGCCCTACCTTCCCCCCACTCAGCCAAAAATCAGCCGGAGCCAGGGGACCCTGCAGCTGGGAGTTTAGGGTTTCACGCGTTTTTTTGTGGCCAGGGTTTGGGTTGCAGATGGTTGCAGGCGCACTGATTCGGACACAGACCGTGGGGTTTAGGGTTTAGGGTTTAGGGTGTATAGGGTTTAGGGTTTAGAGGCTTGCGAGGGTTTAGGGATGCATCCCTGCAGACCAACTTCGTGGAGAGCGGGCCGAACCGCACGTGCTCCTTGGATTGTTTAGGGTTTCGGCTTTAGGCTTTAGGCTTTAGGCTTTAGGGTTTGGGGTTTGGGGGAGACAGTTGTGACCACGACTCATGCAGTGACCATGTATTGCTTCAGCTTCCTCACCGGAACCGCGAAATGCTCTTCTTAGAAGATTTCGGCATGTCGTCTGAGCGGGGCGCTGCTTTCATACACTTACAGTGCTGCGAGCACAAGCACTGGCCACAGCAATCCATGCCCGAACGACCCTAAACCCTAAACCCTAAACCCTCGAAGACCTTGCACCCATACTCCGCTAGCCCGAAACCCGAAAAAATCGCGCAAAAACCTCGCAACAAAAACGGACGTGTTTTAAAACCAAATCCGTGTTCACATGCTACCATGTTGTTGACAAGAAGCTCTTTGCCTCAGCAAAAAGGCGAATTCCAACACATCACCACACACGGTTCCCTTTGTAAGCCCTAAATTACCCTAAGAACTCGAAAGCCCAAACCCCCAAGCCACCAAAGAGGCTGGGGGTTGAGAGCTTGAGGGGTGGTAGTGGGGGCGCCTGGATGCGCAAAGTGCCGAAAGTAAGGTTGCATCCTCTTCAACGACCTGCTTCTGAACTACACGGCCCCTGGCATGACATCAGGGTGTTTGGTCTTAGGGTTTAGGGTTTAGGGTTTAGGGTTTAGGGTTTAGGGTTTAGGGTTTAGGGTTGATGTGGGGCCTGGCGGTGCTAGGACTGAACATAAATCAGGGTAGTTGGCAGAAGGTTCGGAGTTGGGTGTTTGGGCTGTATGGGCTTATTCTTACCTTGGGTCGTTGGAAGGGAAGCCATAAACCCCACACCCCAAACCCTAAACCCCAAACCCCACAAACCCCAAACCCCACAAACCCCAAACCCCAAACCCCAAACCCCAAACCCTAAACCCCAAACCCTAAACCCTAAACCCTAAACCCTAAACCCTAAACCCTAAACCCTAACCCTCAACCCTAGCCTTGGAGGTCTCGGTTTGGGGGTGCGCCTGAGGCCTGGTTTTGGGTTTAGGGTTCAGGTGCCCTGGCTTTTGCCCAGCCCGCCCTTGCCTTCCCCCACCATCCCACGTGGGTTGAGACATCTTTGCCAGCTGATCACAGCTGATCTCCTTCCTGCATGTGGTGAGCTCTCTAAATCTTCATCACTTTCTGGGTGCCCCAAATAAGCGGGGCCGCCTTAGAATAAGCACCCCAAGAGTGGACCACACACTACACCCTAAACCCTAAACCCTAAACCCTAACCCCTAACCCCTAAACCCTAAACCCTAAACCCCAAGAGTGGACCATCTTCTCTAAATCCCGATGAGGTCACGCCGGATCTCTCCCGGTGCGCTCCGGAGCACATTCACGTCGCAGGCCTCTGGCGGGGGTTGCTTGCAAACAGCCCCTTGAAAGGAATGAGCCAGGGTTTAGGGTTCCTATAGGGCTTAGGGCTTAGGGCTTAGGGCTTAGGGTTTAGGGTTTAGGGTTTAGGGTTTAGGGTTTAGGGTTTAGGGTTTAGGGTTTAGGGTTTAGGGTGTAGCCCTACACCCTAAACCCTAAGACCTCCTTGGGGCGTGGGGATGGGATCGAAGCGCTGGAGGACTGGGTCTTTCGCTGTTGTGCGACACTCTGCCCGAACCCATCGGCCCCCAAACCTAAACCGATTTAGGGTTTAGGGTTTAGGGTTTAGGGTTTAGGGTTTAGGGTTTCGGGTTTAGGGTTTAGGGTTTAGGGCCCTAAGCAGTAAGCCCTAAACCCTAACTCTTCTTGGCTGCCCAGTCCCTGTTTGCCCTTGCTTGTTTTGGTTCCCTTATAAAGTAACCAATCCCAACACAAAAAGGATACCCTTGTTTTAATACGGTTGCTGGGCTGCCAAGTCCTGGCCAGGTACACTGAAATGCTCCTAGCTTGGGGACCAAATGAACCCTAAAACTAGTGTCATATACCCTATTTTTCGTACTACTTGTACTATGATTCCTATTGAAATGGTATATAAACCCTAAACCCTAAACCCCAAACCCAAAACCCTAAACTCTTTTGGGGCTCCTTTGGTCCCCAAGGCAGAGAAATCTTCTAATCCTAGAAGCTCAACTTCTCTGCTCAGCCCTAAGCCCTAGGCCCTAGGCCCTAAACCCTAAACCCTAAACCCTAAACCCTAAACCCTAAACCCTAAACCCTAAACCCTAAACCCTAAACCCCGTGGCAGGCACCACCACCACTACCACGGCGCCGCTCCGCACATGCACGCCCAAGACTCCTACACTCCAGGCGGGCGCGACGGTTGAGGGTTTAGGGTTTAGGGTTTAGGGTTTAGGGTTTAGGGTTTAGGGTTTAGGGTTTCAGGTTCAGGGCGCAGGGCGCTGGTTTACTTTGGGCAGAGCGCGCCCTTATCAGGACGTCTTGGGTGCAAGGGCCCCTGCTAGTAAGTACCCTCGCGAATTTGGGGCCCTGAACCTAGGGTTTAGGGTTTAGGGTATAGGGTTTAGGGTTTAGGGTTTAGGGTTTAGGGAAACCTAAACCCTGAACCCTAAACCCTAAATCCTAAACCCTTTTCTCAGGATCGGGCTCCCTCGGAAGTCCCGTGATGCACAAGAAAGGGGTTTCAGTAGGATAGGGTTTAGAGTTGGACGTTCTGCTCCCTAAGCCTAAACCGCTAACCCCTGTGTTTTGGTTTGATTTTGGGTGTGATGGTAGTTAGGCGTTGGGGAATGTTTCGGTTGTTGGGGTTTAGGGCCTTCTACCTAAACCCTAAAACCTTAAACCGCAGCGTGCAGGGGGCGTGCGAGGGCTCTGAGCAGTGTAGGGGTGCGCATTTTGCGCTCGTTCAGCGTTTGGAGTTTTGAAACCCTGCTTTCATGGGTCCCCCTACTGGCCCCTTCTATACTCCCATAAGACAGGCTATTTAGGGATAATTAAGCTTAATGAAGGTCATTTACGGGGGGAATCTAGGGGGCTGGGGGGGGGGGGGGTAGTGTCCTAAACCCTAACCCCCTAAACCCTAAACCCTAAACCCTAAACCCTAAACCCAGGGAAACCCAGGATGCTAAAAGCGCCAGCCTTGCAATGCTCGAGGCCTGCACCTTGTAACCAGAAGGCTCAAGGCTTCGGTAGTGTTCCCGAAGCCTTGTAAGGCCTAAACCTTAAGCCTTAAGCCCTAAACCTTAAGCCTTAAACCTTAAGCCCTAAACCCTAAACCTTCAAGAAAGTCCTTCGGTTACACTCCACGTCATTCCTGCAAACCCTGCAGAAATCTGCAGGAGCGCATCTTGCCGAAGTACAATGGCATCTCCCTTCTACCTTGGTGGCCAGACTTGATCTGCAGAGTTGCAACTTCCCTAACCCTAAACCCTGAACCCTAAACCCTAACCCTGAACCCTAAAGCCTAAAGCCTAAAGCCTACAGCCTACAGCCTACAGCCTGAAGCCTGAAGCCTGAAGCCTAAAGCCTAGACCCTTTTCTGAGGGGCGAAGAGGCGGTGTGATGTGTGCTGGATGTTGAAGTATATACCCCCCCTCCTCAACCCTGATCGCTGCAGGAAGATGCGGAAACCTTGCAGAGCACGCTCGAACCATGTCTTTGCTGGTGGCATCCTTTTCTTGTAGGTTTTTGGATTTAGACCCCAAACTCTAAACCTTAAACGTTTAGGTTGGGGTTGGCAAGGCTCAGGAGACCGCAGAGTTGAAATGATTTAGGGCTTCTGGCGGGTGCAGGGGTTTCCAGCACGCCGAAACCCTAAACCCTAATCCCGGGAGTGCTGACGAAGGGGTGTCAACTTCAGGACACTCAGGGGGTTTGCGTTCGTTGGTCGGGGGAGGGGGGGGGGGGGGAAGGTTCAGTTGAAGCATTTGCCTCCGGAAGCGATTTAGGGTCTAGGGTGTAGGGTTCAGGGTAAGGGTTGAGGGTAGTAGCTGTTACGGTGGGCTTAGGGGTGAGGGTTGAAGGTCGAGGGTTCTGTAAAAAGGCCCTGCTCAGGCGTTTCAGTGGAGTTCCACTTTGCCTTCTAGAAGTGAGCTGCCAAACCCTCAACCCTAACCCCTAAACCCTAAAACCTTAAACCGGCCTAAACCCTTAAACCCTAAATCAACCCTACTATCGGGTCCCTAGTTGACACCCTCGGTTCTTCTTGGCTTGTGATTCCCGGACTCAAATCACAAGGCCGTGCGATCACGTGTCCATCCTAGACCCTAGAATCCGGGTTCAGGCTTCAGGGTTTAGGCCAGGGTTTGGAGTTTTGGGTTCAGGGTTCAGGGTTCAGGGTTTAGGGTTTAGGGTTTAGGGTTAGGGTTTAGGGATCCCAGAGGTGGCATTCAAAGCGCAGCCCGTGTGGGGGGATGATTGCGGAATGGAATGGCAGTTGGGGAAGCGGTCGAGGAGCAGGCGACGAGCCCACTGCAGAAAAAATGCTTGGGGCTCAGGGTTTCGGGTACCGGGTTTAGGTAAAACCCCTGGCCCTCAACCCTAAACCCCAAACCCCTAACCCTAAACCCCAAACCCCTTATTCGCCCCAAACCCTAAGCCCCAAACCCCAAACCCTAAACTCCAAGCCCTAAACCCTAAGCCCTAAACCCCAAACCCCTAAAATTCACGAAGCTGGCGGAGATCCGAGGATTGGAGCCGCGCGCGCCTAGGCCCCGTGCTCTGCAGCTGTGTATGTTCGCTGGCCTAGGCTTCCTAAAGGGTTTAGGGTTTAGGGTTTAGGACTTAGGGTTTGGGGTTTAGGGTTTGGGGTTTAGGGTTTAGGGTTTAGGGTTTAGCTAAACCACTTTTTGCATAAGAACCCACCAAAAAGTAAAGCCACATATGCCTTGTATAAGGGCAATGCAGGGATTCTTATGTGTGATGTTTTGGGGTTCTCAAGCAAATAGTAGTAAACTCTAAAATCCTAAACCCTAATAGCCTAAACTTTTTAAACCAAAGGCTTTAATAGGATAGAGGATGGCAAAGCGAGTCCTAAGCCAGAAGATTCGTGCAGTAAGTGATGCAAATCACTCGAGTGGGCTTCCTAATTCACAGTCACAGGAAGACCAAGTAGCACGGGCATAGGGTTTAGGGGGTAGGGCTTAGGGTCTCAGCAACGCCTCCAGAAACTGATGAGAAAAGATCCCGCCCGCTATATGCCCTAAACCGACCGTAACAAACCGGAAGATTCGAACACTAGTCCGTGTGCCCTGACCCTAAATTCCCTGTCCTCCTCAACCCTAAATCCTCAACCCTAAACCCTAAACCCTGTACTTTCAGCCTCTAACCCGAAACTTGATTTTGCAGAGCGAGACGAGGAGCTGCCCATGGATCCGTGCCAGAGTCTAGCACGAAGATAATCGGAAACCGCGAGGGCTGTGAGTATTGTGGTTTAGGGTTTAGGGACAAGGGTTTACAAGGTGTTGGCGTGGCTGACAAGCGAGTCATTCCCCGTGTGGGATGGGGGTACCGCCCGAAGATGAAGGACCTCTTGCATGCGCTTCACAGCCGTCATTCTTGCACCCAACTGTGAAAGCAGTGTATCTCACAGTGCAACGCTTGCGCTGCGCAATTTGTGCGGAAATTCTTGGGTTCTTAAGGGGGGAGGTTCAAGGGGGTAGGTACCTACGGCCTGGGGAACTTTAGGGAAGCTTAGGGAGCCTTAGGGAGTAGTGGGGAGTATTCGGGAACCTTGGGTTACCTACCCCGTTGAACCCCCCTCCCTTAAGAACTACTATAAGGAAAGGATGCACGGCGTTGGCTGGGGGGGCTAACTCAAGCCCTACCACGGTGCATGCGCTTGGCAGGGAACCCTGTCTGGGCCGCAGAAGAGTTTCCCGCCTTGGCCCCTAAACCCTAAACCTAAACCCAAACCCTAAACTCTAAACCCTAAACCTGGTCGTGTGCTGGAACCCTGAACTCTGGTAGTTTCTATCATCCCCGAGACAGAGCTCGTACACGCATACACCCCCAAACCCTACACAGTCTGCACTCAACCAGCCAATACCTAAACCCTAAACCCTAAACATCCCTAAGCCCTAAACCCTAACCCTAAACCCTAAACCCTAAACTACCCTAAACCCTAAACCCTAAAACCTAGAGGCCTTCGGCCCCCTCATAGTGTGAAGCCGAAGACGTCGCCAGGCGAAGCCGAGGCCAACTTTGCCGGCTCGGGCTTCGATCCTCGGCGTGTTGTTGGGGTGACTCCGGGTTTAGGGTTTTTCGGTTTAGGGTCTAGGGCCCTTAACAGGAAGGACCCCTAGAAGGGACCCTTAATCTGATTCCCCCCATATCACCCCTATATATATATATGTATATATATAATGTATGTATGTATATATTTTATACCGTCCTTACATGCCTAAGCAGGGTCCCTCGTCCCTCTTCAGCCCCTCGATTAGGGCGACTGCGGGGTTCGGGATGTAGGGTTGCGTTCGGGATTTGGGGTGTATAGAAATTGTATAGGGTTCAGGTCCGGAGTTTTGGGCGGGTTGTGGGCGGGTGCTGGGCGAAAGTTGTTGCTTTTGTGTTTTTTTTTGGTGTTTTGGGGCCTCTTCAGGCCGTTGAAGCCTTGCTGAAGCAAATTGAACATCCTTTAAGCCTTGTTGTAGAAAATTGACCATGTGGCCTCCAGGGACAGTTTGGATCAACGGGCTTTGTGTGGAGCCAGCTCGTTTAGACAAAGAACTTTGTAACTTCATAATTATTGATATCACATACAACTTCTTTTTGTTTAGGGCTTGAGTTTGGGGTTTAGTTCGCGGTTTGGGGTTTGGGGATTGGGGTTCAGGGTTTCGGGGTTGGTTGGAAAGCCAAAGCTTGTTTTTTGCAGCAGGTTCCTGCCACACAGACCCTTATACAGTTCTTAGGCAGCCTACAAACAACAGGTTTGCAGTTCGTAAGGCGGGGCTTGTGTTAGGGTTTTAGGGTACTTAGGGTTACCGCTAGGATCGGCAACCGTCTCCCTCGGCATGGGATGAGGAGGCGCGCTGGTTTTCCTACTTTGCAGTAGGCTCGCGGTTTTCGCTTAGGGGATTTAGGACTGTAGGACTTGGGAAAGACTCAAATTCGAATCCCTAATGCCCACAACCCTACAGCCCTTTCAACTTTCAACACTAAACCCTAAACCTCAGCCTCAACCCTAATTGACGTTTTGGGTCTATAAGGTCCTTCACCGAAAAAATCTTGTTGAGATCGAGCTTTCTTTTCCGAAAGGTTTTTGTCAAAGGCGTTCTGGGCAACAGGCACGCGCACTAGGTCTTGCAGGCAGTTGAGGTTTCAGGGTTTAGGGCTTGGGCCTTTGGAAGAGGAACTTGTACTTTGTGTCTGTAACTTGCCAACTATTTATACTGTTCGTTGCTTTTTCCAAACCCCTACCCCCAAACCCCAAACCAACCCTAAACCCTAACCCGACCTTTAAGTACCCAAAACCTGCTGGTTTGCAGTTAAGAATCCTAGACTGGGGGGCTGGGTTTACATCACTGGCCTGCAACAAAGTAGGCAGTCTTCAGGTAACCCCTAAACATCAACACTTTCCCTTAGGGTTCCTCATATTTTCCCTACGGTTTACGTAGCGATGTCTGTGAGATCTTCTACAGCATTCTTGTGGACCGCTTCGCGAATGGCGACATCACCAACGATCAGAGCTGCCCGACATGAAGAATTTAGGGTTTAGACTCCGGGGTTTAGGGTTTCAGGCGTGTTGGTGCTTAGGCCATTATTTGGGGACGTAATTGAGCCCGAAGCCCTAAAATGTTCATGGTTTGCCTAGTCTGAGAGTTCTGATTTGGAAGCTCCTGTGACTCGTTTCCCGAGCCCGCCAGTGTCACCAGTTGGTTTCTCCTTTGTTTGTCATGTCAAGACACGCATTTTGCATTAAACCCTAAACCCTAAACCCTAACAGTAGAGAACCCAAAGAAGGGACCAAGATGCAGATCAAGTTCATACCAGGCCACCCTAGACCCCAAACCCTAAACTACCCTAAGCCCGAAACCCTAAACCCTAAATTCCAATCCCTACTCCCGAAAAAACCCTAAACCCTAAACCCTGAACCCTGAACCCTGAACCCTGAACCCTGAACCCTGAACCCTAAACCCTGCCCCGAAGCCGGCCAGGGTCGGTAGTCAAGCCTCCAGCCACCAACTTTCAGCCCCTCAGGCTATTAGGGTTTAGGATTCATGGTTTGGGGTTTTTTTGGGCTTTAGGGTTTGGGCCGTACGGTTTTCAGGACCTAAACCTCTGACCATGAACCTTTGAGCAATCAGGCCTTCTGACATGCGCTCGGGCCGATCGGCCCTGACAGTACTTCCCTAGAAAGTCTTGAAGCCCCGAACCCTGACCCTTGTCCTGCTTAAAGCCAGAGCCCCGTTAGCCCTAAACCTGAAACCCAAGGCAACATCCCCGACTTCCAGCGAGAAGAGCTGAAGAAGGGGGAGCCGTGGCCCCATCCCCAGCACGGAAGGGCACACTTAGCGTTGAGGGTTTTGGGGCTTCAGGGCCGTTGAGGGGTTCAGGATTTTTGAGGCTGGGGGTTTTCAGGGTTTGGGGTGCAATTGAGGGGTTTAGGAAAATTGGGTTTCAGAATTGTTGGGGAGGTTTAGGTTTTGCCAGAAGTAGGGTTGTTGCAAACGAGGTTCCTCCACCTGTTTTTCGTGGGCCTACAAGGCCCGAATGCAGAATCTCGGACCTAACCTGCAATCCAAGCCTAAAGCCAAAAGTGGCCCTAAAGCCTAAGCCTGATCACTTTGAGGTCCACTCTTGTTTTGCTTTAGGGCGGCTGGTTCTTCACCCGCCACAGCCTTCTGCCTAACCTAACCCCCCCTCCCCCCCCCAGGCGGAATCCTGCAGAAGGTTTAGGGTTTGGGGTTTGGGGTTCAGGGTGTCGGGTTTAGGGTTTACGGTTTTAGGTTTAGGGTTCAGGGTTTACCCCCCCCCCCCCCAGGCGGAATCCTGCAGAAGGTTTAGGGTTTGGTGTTTAGGGTATCGGGTTTAGGGTTTACGGTTTTAGGTTCAGGGTTCAGGGTTCAGGGTTTAGGGTTTAGGGTTTCGGGTTTAGGGCTACTGTCTCAGAACGAGGTCCCTCGCAAGATGGCGCCATGGTGGCGACTTCCATGGCATCCAGGCACGGCTTGGCTCTTCGGCAGGAACATGTTGCGGTTTAGGGTTTAGGGTTTGGGGTTTGGGGTTTGGGGTTTAGGGTTTGGGGTTTAGGGTTTAGGGTTTAGGATTTGGGATTTGGAATTTGGAGTTTAGAGTTTAGGATTAAGGGTTTAGGGTTCAGGCTTGGTGGCACAGTGGTACGCTAAGAGCCAGTGTAGGCCCTTAGGGCCCTTATTCCGTTTTTTTTTTTTTTTTTGGGGGGGGGAGGGGGGGGGGGTGGGCGCGGGGGGGTGACCCAAACGGGCAGCCTTTTCATTCCTAGGTTACGCTTGGGTCAAGTTATTTTCGTTGTACAACATACTGCGCAAGGATGTGGAACAAGAAAAGCTGTCACAAGCGTACTGGTACTTACAGCATTTACAGCGCTTCTTGCCGCTGTGTACAACATACTTGCGGATTGGGCCCGGGTTAGCACACTGTATCTCAGTATTCAAAATGCAAAGTAACAGTAAGAGCCCAGCAATAACAAGTAGAAATCAGTAGTTTGGTACATGTTGAAGTTGAAGACTGTTTTTTTTTCAAGAGCCGTGTCAACACCCAAGTAAAACGCACATTTCCTTTCAAAGAAAGTCCGCGGCAACGCAGGGCCCGTTGTCCGGGTAGTTTGCCCTAGGAAGGGCTCTAGGACCCTAGACTCCTAGACCCTAGGAATTAGGACCCTAAACCCTAAGCCCTAAACCCCAAGCCCGGATACACCTCATAGAAACCTGACCCTTCCTGGGCGCTGTACTCCTCGAGCTGTCTACAAGCTTCAGGGTTCAGGGTTTAGGGTTTAGGGTATAGGGACCCTAAACCCTAAAGCCTGAGGTTACCTCCGAGACCTTGGGATCACGACGCTGGCGCTCTCGCCCATCTTCCTGAACAGCGGCTTGACTGTGAGTTAAGGGGGTTTGGGTTGTAAGGTTTAGGGCTTAGGGCTTAGGGTTTAGGGTTCAGGGTTCAGGGTTTAGGGTTCAGGGTTCGAGAGTGTAGAGCATCATAGGGGCTCAATCTGCAGGAGCATCGAAACATGTTGCCCTAACGGTCCTCCTGAAAGAAAATATTTTCGAGAAACCACATAATATCTATATATATATATATATGTATATATATATATTTATTTATTTATTTATTTAAACATATTAATATATATATATATACACATACATAGAATACATACCTCTCTGTATTTCGCTGCACCGAACATATCCCGTTGAGTTCGGGTCTTGCGCTGGACAGTTTGAGGCTTCCGGGTATTCGGCCTGTGTGGCTGAGAGCTGTTGGTGAAGGATGAGGGTTTAGGGTTTAGGGTTTAGGGTTTAGGGTTTAGGGTTTAGGGTTTAGGGTTTAGGGTTGGGGCAAGACTCCTAAAACCTCTAACGGGTTCAGGTTGTTTGGTTTTGGGGCATAGAATTTGGATTTTTAGGGTCGAGAGGGTTTTGGGGCTTAGGGTTCAGAACCTTTAGTGCACGCCAAAAGACCTCCAACCTGTGGACAGTGGTCAGCCCTGCTCTTATTGTCATGTCTTCTGGCGTCTTTCCTGCGACAGCACCCCGTGCAACAAAAAGCAAAGCTGAGGGAAGCCCTTCACCCTGAAATCCGTGTCGACGCAGGAATGTAGGGTGTTTAGGGTGCGTACGAGTGTATGGTTTGTAGGTTTCGGGTGCTGTTGCCTTGCAGGTGCGGGCGACTACCACGGCAAATGCACAACGGCCCCGGCCCAAGTACCAAAATGCGAGGTGCCCTCACTAAGGCTTATAAACCCTATCCCCTACACCTAGGACCCAGACTAGGCCCTCATTCTCTTTTATTAGGGCTTAGACTCCCTGACCAGCCCCGTTCAAGCCTAACACCAAAAAGGGGCGCCCTTGTTATTCCTAGGTTGCTCTTGGGTCCAGACAAGAAACCCGAAAGCCAAAAGATTATGACCTAAAGCCGTTGAGGTCTCAGGGAGCCTGAACTCCTCATACATCAGGGTTTACAGAGAATCTCTACCTTCCTAGGGGTTTAGGGTTTCGGGTTGAAGGTTGTGGCTGGTATGGTGGAGATATGAGGCTTATCCATTTGGGTTCGCTTCTCAAGTCTTCACTTCTGGCCCGCATAGAAGGCCTGAGCCGCACCAATCCTCGCAAACCTAATGATGAGCCCTTTTTGGGCTTAGGGTGCCTAAACCCGAATGTTCCTCCTCATAACAGTCCTGAATAGGCATTATAGTAGGGGGTACTAGAATTCCTATTTAAGGACTCTTAGGATAAGGGGGAACATCCCAACCCGAAGCCCTAAACCTCACAAGTCCTAAACTCTGAAACCCTGCCTGCAAGGTACTTGGGGGCGGGAGTCAGCCCTTGCTCTCAGCCACCAAAACCCTCAAACCCCGAAGCCTTCAAACACCAAAGAGGCCCTGAACCCTAAACCGTAGTGCCGCTACAGCAACGCACTGCACAAAATCCGAAACCCTAAATCCTAAACTCTAAATCCTAAACCCTACTCTGAAAATGGTCGGGGTAAACTTTGTGCCCTGAACCCCTGCAGTCCAAACCCTGAGCCTTATGAAGGCAGCCTCTCTGAACCCCCAAGACCCTAACAGGTTTAGGGTTTTGGGGCTTGGTGTAGAAAATCCTAAACCCCAAAGCAGAAGAGAAAAGTCCACACCACAAGAACAAGTACGAGGACATCACGAGCATCCTCTCTGAACCCCCAAGACCCTAACAGGTTTAGGGTTTTTTGGGGTTTGGTGTATAAACCCTAAACCCCAAAACAGAAGAGAAAGCTGCCACAACAAGAACTAGGGTTTTGGGGTTTGGGGTATAAACCCTGAGACCCAAAACAGAAGAGAAAAGTCCCCACCACAAGAACAAGTCCTAAACCCCCAAGACCCTAACAGGTTTAGGGTTTTTGGGGTTTGGGGTATAAACCCTAAACCCTAAACCCTAAACCTAAATTCGAGGACATCACGAGCATCGACAGCAACTTCGGGAACGCCGAGCTGCTCCGCGAGTTGGTCCGCGACGCGCACATGCGCCTCGGCGTGGAGGGCGTTTAGGGTTTAGGGTTTAGGGTTTAGGGTTTAGGGTTGAGGGTTTAGGGTTTAGGGTTTAGGAGGGCAGGCGTGTCTGAAGGGCCTAAAAGCCCTAAACACCCAAACCCGAAAGCCCTTATCAAGCCCTGAAACCCTAAAGGTTCGTCATCTCCAGAATCTCGGCGTGTTAGGGTTTAGGGTTTAGGGTTTGGGGTTTGGGGTTTAGGGTTTAGGGTTTAGGGGGTTTAGGGCTAGAGCCTTCCGAGGTTGGGAATGAAAGTGGTTCTCGATGTGCTGCTTGGCTGCGCTGGTAGCTGCGACGTAAGGCCTAAGTACTGGACCTTAGGGTTTAGGGTTTAGGGCTTAGGGTTTAGGGTTTTGGGCTTAGGGCTTGGGGCTTAGGGTTTGGGGTAGACAGGGTTTACTCATGCAGGGCTCTATGGTGCAAGATTCCCAAGTTATGGTTCCTTGTATTGGGGAGAAAGAGCAATGCGATGAGAAGTCCTACAAAGACCCCTCCCCCAAATAAGGCTACCATGAGCTTGGCTTAGGGTTTAGGGTTCAGGGTTGTAGGAGTTTAGGGTTTAAGGTGCATGCAGCAGCGTCGGGAGTACCTTAACCAAAGACCCTGAACCCCAAACTCTAGACCATGCACCACGAACCTTCCTGTTCGGCACCCCTTTGCCGACTCATCCGAAGGAAGTATGCTTTTCCGTCGGTTTGGTTGAGGAGT
This sequence comes from Symbiodinium natans, assembly GCA_905221605.1. Classification (NCBI taxonomy): domain Eukaryota; class Dinophyceae; order Suessiales; family Symbiodiniaceae; genus Symbiodinium; species Symbiodinium natans. The sequence goes on from CAJNDS010000280.1 coordinate 835,822, forward strand.
AGTTGGTGCAGGTCGCACACCCTAAGCCCTAAACCCTACCTAAAAAGCGGCGGGGGGGGAGGGGGGGGCAGGTAAGGATAGCCCATGGTCGAAGAAGTCTTCACTTTCCAAGGGTATGTGAACCCTTCAAGCCTAAGCCCAAAGACCTGGAAAGCGAAAGAATGGTTACATGATTTAAGGCTCCGGGTGTAGGGTTCACCCTAAACCCTACACCGGACCGTGTCTTGCAATACCTTGGAGTTGAAGAAAGACAACCGAGGGTAGCATCTTCGATGCAGAGGTTTAGGGTTCAGGGCTGTGAGGGTTGAGGTTTAGGGTTTAGGGCCCAGGGCTGTGGAGTTGAGGGTTGAGAGTTTAGCGCTTAGGGGCGTTAAGGGGCAGATCCTAAGCCCTGAACCTTGCGCCCATGGCGGATCTAGAGTCCGGATCTTGCACATCCTTCTTGGTGGCTTAGAGTCCTCTTTCCTAGGATGCCCAGTAGTACCCTTATTCCCTTTTTTGGGGGGGTTTAGGTTCCCTTATAAACCCCGTTTAAGCAATATAAGGGCACCCTTTTTATTCCTAGGTTACTGGGCAACCTAGTTTCGTTGCCCTTTGTAGGGTTTAGGGTTTTGGTCTTGGATCAGCTTCGACACGGCGGCAGCCTCGAACTCCCTAGATCCTCAATCCTAACCCCCAAGCCACAAAACCCTAAACCCTAAACCCTAAACCCTAAACCCTAAACCCTAAACCCTAAACCTTAAACCCTAAACCCTAAACCCTAAACCCTAAACCCTAAACCCTAAACCCTAAACCCTAAACCCTAAACCCTAAACCCTGCCTGTGCGCAGCTCCTTGTGCAGAAAGGGCTGCTGTAGCAAAGTTCAAAATACCGAGGTTCGGCCTGCGAACTTTTCCCATACCTTGCCCTGCGCCCCCAAGATGTTCCCAATACTCTTTAGAAGACAGCGCCGAAGCAAATTAGGAGGATTCCCCGACTCACTCATGCGGGGCATGCCTGAATTCTGAACGCCCCATTCGCGCATGTACATGCATAAGGACGATGTGTATGTGTGTGTGTGTGTGACAATCAGTGTGTGTGTGTGTGTGTGTGTGTGTCTCTGTGTCTGTGTGTCTGTGTGTCTGTGTGTCTGTGTGTCTGTGTGTGTCTGTGTGTGTCTGTGTGTCTCTGTGCGTCTCTGTGCGTCTCTGTGCGTCTCTGTGTGTCTCTGTGTGTCTCTGTGTGTCTCTGTGTGTCTCTGTGTGTCTGTGTGTCTATGTGTCTGTGTGTCTGTGTGTCTGTGTGTCTGTGTGTCTGTGTGTCTATGTGTCTGTGTGTCTGTGTGTCTGTGTGTCTCTGTGTGTCTCTCTGTGTGTGTGTGTGTGTGTTCGCGTGCATGGTAGTTGTTCGGAGTTCCTGTCCCAAAAGTTGCCGAAGGTAGGGTCCGTTGAAGTGAGGATCTCTCGCCCCTGCTGTATGCTTGCTATACAAACAACGGTGCAATAGAGCTGCGATCTAAGCTGCCTCATGCTAACCCTCCTCGAACACGCATACTGAAAGCCTTGTTTCACTCCGAGCTCTCAGGCAAGTCAACCATGTTTGCGGAAGAGGCCTCCGGCGCCTCGGTTGCAGCTTAGGGCTAGAACAACCCGAGGCGATGTGACCGGAACCCTATGGAAGCTTGATGTTGAACGGTTTTAGACATGGAACCTATAAACCCTAAACCCTAAACCCTAAACGCTAAACCCTAAACCCCAAGCCCTAAGCCCTAAGCCCTAAGCCCTAAACCCTACCAGCACAGAGGATGGGATTTGGGGTTCAGGGCTCCATGTGTGAGCTCCTGGACATTGCACGAGTTCAGGGTTGCAGTGTTGAGGCAGGAAATCCCGAAAACACTTCTGCGCGAGCTTGTGTGTAAAGAAGAGGAGCATTCGGATGGCTCGGCCGTGCGTGATCTGAGTGTAGAACCAGGCTAAACCCTAAACTAAACCCTAAACCCCAAACCCTACACCCTAAACCCTAAACCCTAAAGCCTAAACCCGAAACCCTCAACCCTAAACCCTCAACCCTAAACCCTAAACCCTTTAGGCCCTAAATTTAAGAGCCTCCGGCTCAAGCCGCCGACCCCGCCAGAGCATAGTTGAAAGGTCTAAACCCGCTCGTCGGCTCAAAGGATGCTTTCCTCATCGCATGGTTCGAAGAGCATCGCAGCCTGCTCGGCAGAATCCCAAAAGTTGTGAAACGCTCGCGCCTCTGTGAAACGTGGGGGGGGGGGGGTAGGGGGTAGCACCAGGACCCAAACAGTTTAGGAGCTGAAGCAGCTTGGCACACCCGTGTTTGGGTGGGGGGGGGGGTAACAGGTGTGGGTGGCCTGGCCCTTTTTGATGCCTGATTACGATCCTTGTTTCCAAAAAAAGCCCCTATGCCCTGTGGGAAACTGCCTATGGTCCATGAGTTTACGGGTGGGGGGGGCCCTGCACGGAAAAGCTGCCGGGGTACCCCCCCTACCCCCCCCCCCCGCGTTTTGGGGAAAGAGGGAGGTTTTCACCTCCAGAAACCCATCCAACACGCCGCCAGGGTCGGCGGACCCAAAACCCTAAACCCTAAACCCTAAACCCTAAACCCTAAACCCTAAACCCTAAACCCTAAACCCTAAACCCTAAACCCTAAACCCTAAACCCTAAACCCCAACTCCCTGCTCGAAGGCTTGCTCGTGCGTAGGGAAAGGCCGGAGCTCAGGTACCTGGGATCCACCGGCAGCGTGGATGGCGTCAACCTCTGCGTGGCCTCGCCACTCGGCCAGCTTCGAAGCAACATCCCCCAAACCTTTGGAGCCCTTGAGTTGGGTTTAGGGTTTAGGGTTTAGGGTTTAGGGTTTAGGGTTTAGGGTTTAGGGTTTAGGGTTTAGGGTTTAGGGTTTAGGGTTTAGGGTTTAGGGTTTAGGGTTTATGGGTTTAGGGTTTAGGGTTTAGGGTTTAGGGTTTAGGGTTTAGGGTTTAGGGTTTAGGGTTTAGGGTTTAGGGTTTAGGGTTTAGGGTTTAGGTTTAGGGTTTCGGGTTTCGGGTTTCGGGTTCGATGTTCCCGTTATACTAACCGTCCTCAATAGGGATTCTCGTCCCCCCTATTTTCATCCCTATTCAGGACTCTTAGTATAAGGGGGAACATCCCAACCCTTAAGCCCTAATCCTCTAAACAGATCTAAGCGTTACGGGCTTTCTTCGAGCCGGATTCTACCATTTGCAACGTCTGACCTAAACCCTTTAAACCCTAAACCCTAAACCCTTTATGGCCATAAACCCTAAAAAGCGATACCATCCTCCACTGAGGCCCCCCTCCCCCAACAAAATGCCCTTGGGTTTGAGGTTTTTGTTTAGGGAATATCGATTGCCGTGCTCTGCAACAAAAGGTGTTGTTACGGTTGAAAGTTTGGGGTTTAGGCTGTAGGGTTTAGGGCTTCTAAGGTTTGGGGCTCAGGGTTGAGGGAAGCCCTAGAAGCCTTGAGCGGACAAGCTTGCACCTAGCAATCCCATTCAAAGCGTTCAAACATGTCAGCATCGCCCTGCAATCAGGGCGCTCTATATATATATATATATATATGTGCTTATAAATATATATAAATACAAATATAAATATAAATATAAAGATAAATAAAATTATAAATATAAATATAAATATAAATGCATATATTTTTATTTAATTAATCAATTTTTATTTATTTACGTATTTATTGATTTATTTATTTATATTCATATTCATATTTGTTTTTATTTGTTTTCCTTTATATTTCTTTATATGTTTTTTGTGTATGTTTATTTCTCTAGATCTATTACTGGAATCGGTTTTTTAGCATTGAGGGTTCTGATGCTGCCCCCTTGCGTCACCTTCTTCTGACATCAGGACTCAGATCCGGTCAGAGCCCCGAAGCCTGGATCAATTCCAAGGCCCTTCGCATCAGAACACCCGAATCCTTACGCTGCAAAGCCTCAACGCCCCCAAAATGATCGTTATGCCCAAGCGCTAAGCCTTCTGCCCTACACCTTAGACTCTAACCTATCCACCCAAAAACCCTGAACCCCTGCACCCCAGACCCGAACCCCAAAACCTCTCCCCTCCTAAACCCAAAAACCCCTCCACCCAAAACCCCATACACCCCTCCATGCTAAACCTACACCCTAAACCCCTACACCCCTACACCCCTAAACCCGAAACCCCTCCACCCAGAACCCTAAACCCGCGAAGCCCGAAACACTAAACCTGGCTGGTTGTAAGTCGGGAGTGAGGGAGTGAGGTATCCTATAGAATCCCTTTAAGGGTACATACAGTGCCCCAATTCCCTCACTCCCTACAAAGAAGCAGGAGCTCCCTAAAGCCCCAAACACTTAACTCGCCCCTTGGGATGTTCCCGCTTATACTAACAGTCCTCAAAAGGAATTATAGTACCCCCTATTGTAATCCCTATCAATGACTGTTAGTATAAGGACGAACAAACCACCCTAAACCCGAAACCCTAAACCCGAAACCCTAAACCCTAATCCCTGAACCCCAAACCCTAAACCCCAAACCCTAAACCCTAAACCCTGAACCCTACCCAACTCGCACCTGAGGTCTGAGGCCACCTACTGGTCGAAGGAGCGTGGGGAGCCCCTCGAAGAGTCCGTGCGCCCGGGGCCCCGGGTCCCGGGACCCGCCTGCTTTTCTATATCCCCCTTGTTTTTGTCATTATAATGTTTGTTTATATAAAACCCAAGAGGATATTAAACATACAATTTTAATCGGGTTCTAAGGGGAGTATAGTTTTGGGGGATTCGGGGCTTTAAGGGTCTAGGACGGCGGTTTCCTAAGCCCGAAACCCCCTAATTTCGGAACCCCCAGTTTCGGGATTGCAGGCTCGTACTCCTCGGCCCAATACCCTAAACCGTTTTCAGTCTATAGAGCTGCGAGTTTTGAAACACAGAGTTTATGCCAGCACGAGTCTGACTTTGTGTTTTTGTCGTTTTTCTGTGGGGCGGGGGGGGGGGGGGGGGTCAGCTACAAAGAGGGTGATGGAACCCTGAAATCCTAAAGCCCTGATACCCTAGACCATGAAACCCTGAAACCTTGAACCCTTAAACACCTGAACCTTTGCCCTAACCCTAAACCCTAAACCCTAAACCCTAAACCCTAAACCCTAAACCCTAAACCCTAAACCCTAAACCCTAAAGGTTTACCCAACCCTTAAACCCTATAAGGCCCTTAAAAACCCCTTGAGCCAGTCGGCGCCTGGGCCTTGCAGCCCGACAGCCTTGCAAACCCCAGAGCCTTGAATGATGAACCCAGGAACTCCAACTCAACCTCTAAGCCTCCCGAAACCCTAAGCCCTCAACCCTAAACCCTAAACCCTAAACCCTAAACCCTAAACCCGAAACCCTAAACCCTAAACCCTAAACCCTAGACCCTACTCCGGCTTGGGGTTCAGGGTTTGGGTTTTTCGGGCTTTGGGTTTTTGAGGGTTCCAGGGTGTAGGGTTAATGCTAAGCCCGAAAACCCTAAACCCTAAAGGTTTACGTAGTGGGATACCATCCTGCCCTAAACCCCAAACCCCAAACCCTAAACCCTAAACCCGAAACCCCAAACCCCAAACCCCAAACCCTAAACCCTAAACCCTAAACCCCAAACCCTAAACCCTAAACCCCAAACCCCAAACCCTAAACCCTAAACCCTAAACTACCCCAAGGCCAACGGCTTGGTTGGGGCGACTCGCTGCCGGTTTTCCTTCGGCACCAGCCCCGCCCCGCGTGTTTAGGATTGAGGGTTTCGGGTTTAGGGTTTAGGGTTTAGGGTTTAGGGTTTAGGGTCTAGGGTCTAGGATTTAGGGTTTCGGGTTTAGGGTTTAGGGTTTAGGGTTTAGGTGTTTAGGGTTTAGGGGTTGGGTTTAGCAGCTCAGGTATCCATCTTGCACCTCAGAAGCCTCACAACACCTGGGGTTTAGCAGCTCAGGGGCTCGGGGATTTGGGAGTTTAGGGTTTAGGGTTTAGGGCTTTGGGTTTAGGGTTTAGGGTTTGGGGGCTTGGGGGTTTTTTTTGAGGGTGAAGAGTTCAGAGGGCTCTGGGGTTGATAAACCCTCCCGATTGCCCCTAAAAGCCGGGCGAGTTTAGGGTTTAGGGTTTAGGGCTTAGGGTTTAGGGTTTTTTGGTTTAGGGCTTAGGGTTTAGGGTTTTTGAGGTTTCTGCAATGTTGGCAAAGTATTTGCAACAACCCGCATCACATCCCCGGTGGAGATTCGGGGATTTGATATCATCATTCACCTTTGCCCTAAAATCTGCAAGAGCCCTGGAACTTTATACCCCAAAAACCCTCAGGCATGGCCTCCAGCCACAACCCTAAACCCTAAGCCCTAAGCCCTAAGCCCTAAACCCTAAACCCTAAACCCTAAACCCTAAACCTCCCCAAGTTGCCAGGTCCTTCTTCGTGCGCTGTGGCTCCAGTCTTCTTTACAGGCCAGGAATCCCAAGAAGCCTAAGCCCTAAGCCCTAACCCCGAAGCCCTAAACCCTAAGCCCTACAATCCCTAAAGCCCATAGCATGGGAAACCCTCAAGTCCTAAGCCGAAAGGCCTAAATGACACCTTATAGCCCTCTACCTGGCAAAAAAACAGAGAGCCACTGAGGTGCCAAGCCGTAAAACCCCAAAATCCCTAAAGCCCACCAACCCTGATGCCCCAAGAACCCTAAGACCCAGGAACCCTAAAACCCCAAAATCCTGAAACCCCTAAAGCCCGAAGGACCCTAAAAGCCTCAAGAACTTGGGCATGACGTTCGATGCACCAAGACACGGCTGGTAGGGTTTAGGGCTTCTGGAGATTCTGAGTGTTTTTTTTTTCAGTTTTCAGGGGGTTCGGTGCTTTGTTCATATAGGCTTTGCGGATTAGTGATTTCAGGGATTAGGGTTTAGGGTTTAGGGGTTTAGGGTTTAGGGTTTAGGGTTTAGGGTTTAGGGTTTAGGGTTTAGGGTTTAATTAGGACCTAGAGTCCAGCAAAAATTCGGGCCTGTTCACGATAGCTGCAAGATGTGCGCAAGCTTCGAAGGCACGTGCCCTTCCAAGGGTATAAGGGTATAAGGGGTTTAGGGTTTAGGGTTTAGGGTCCCCCAACGAACTGCCCATAGCAAGTGCCCATGTAACTACCTTAAGAGCCCTGAACGCCCGAGGGGTTAGTGCTTGTAGGGCTCAGGGTGTTTGGGATTTAGGACGGGAACAAAAAAAAGAAGCCATAAACCCCATACCCAAAAACCCTAAGCCCTAAAAACGTTAAACCTAGAATGCAAACGCTAAACCCTGCCTAAACCCTAAACCCTAAACCCGAAACTCTTGAAAAACTGGGCCGACCATTTGCAGGCCGGGCGGATACGACTTCACATCTCTACCCATCGATGTCAACGCTTCCGAGGTGGAGGGCGGGCTGCCCCTGCCTTAGTTTAGGGTTTAGGGTTTAGGGTTTGGGGTTTGGGGTTTAGGGTTTAGGGGAAGTTGCGGAGAGCCTTTGCCATAGGGTTTCGGATTTAGGGCCACCATGGTTAAGGGTTTAGGGTTTAGGGTTTAGGGAGCCCGTGCCACAGGGTTTCGGGTTTAGGGCCGCAGTGGTTTAGGGCTTCGGGGGTTTAGTGTTAGACTGTTCTTAAGCCTGTTGGCCCAACTTCACTTGTTTGCATGCGTGCGCCTAAACCCTAAACCCTAAACCCTAAACCCTAAACCCTAAACCCTAAACCCTAAACCCTAAACCCTAAACCCTAAACCCTTTCATCTTGAAGGTTTTGCAGGGATAACGTGAGATTATCGGTTTGGGGATCAGGATTTGAACCGGTTCCGCAGTTGACGGTTTCGAGGCTTTACGGGTTTAGGGTCTAGTGTTTAGGAGTTAGGGTTTAGGGTTCAGGGTTGAGGGGCCCATTACAAGCCCTGGATCCTAAACGCGCAAGAAGGAGAGGGCTGTATGGGGCTTGTATGATCGGTGTCACTTTTTGGGCATAGCTCAAGGCACTGACCGGATTGCTTGATGGGCCAATAAGGTCAGGCTGTAGTACAGGCTGTAAGAAAGGAGGGCGGGGCACAGGCCCAAACAAAGTTGGACTCAGGCAAGCGGCTAGGTTCAGATGAATTGCGGCCCAGTTCTTGTAAGACGCTGCTAGAGTTCAGAGTTTGCAGCCGAGGCTTTCTAGCCGCAAAAACTCGAAGCCACCCGAAAAGCCCGAGATAAAATCCCGAAAGGTCTAAGCCACAGAATGGAGCGTGCTGACAAATCTATCTAGGGTTATAGGCTCGCGTAGACCCCTAAACCCTAAGCGCTCAACCCCCTACCGAAGACCCAGAGCAGGCCCTTATTCCGTTTTTTGGGTTGAGGTTCCCGTATAAGCATGTCTAGGGAACCTTTCTATTCGTTTCGTCAAGGAAACCACCTTGTTTAGGGTTTTAGGGTTGAGGGTTTAGGGTTCAGGGTTTTAGGGTTGAGGGTGCTTAAATCTCAACCGAACTCCTGTAGGGAGGAGGGTTTAAGGTGTTAGGGTTTTAGGGTTTTAGGGTTTAGGGCTTAGGGTTTAGGGCTTAGGGTTTGGGGCTTAGGGTATAGGGTGTTAGGGTACACTTCCATTTGGGGCTGCAAGATAAGCATCCCGAGGCTTTTCACCGAGATCTTCCAGGCTCGCAAGCCTGTGGGCTGTTGGGGGGCGGGGGGGGGGGGGGGGCGCGGATGGAGAGGTTGGGGGTGCTTTAGGGTTTAGGGTTTAGGGTTTGGGGTTCAGCATCTCAAGTCCAAGCATTCACTAGTCAAGAAATTACTCCAGAAAAATACCCACCCGCCCAAAGAATCCCACTACATTAAGAAAATATTTCACTTATGCAACGACTTTGCCCAGTAAAAAATTGACCTTGCCCAGTAAAAAAATGACCTTGCCCAATAAAAAAATGACCTTGTCCAGTAAAAAAATGACCTTGCCCAACAAAAAAATGACCTTGCCCAATAAAAAAATGACCTTGCCCAGTAAAAACATGACATTGTCCAATAAAAAAATGACCTTGCCCAGTAATGGCCTTGCCCAGTAAAAAAATGACCTTGCCCAATAAAAAAATGACCTTGCCCAGTAAAAACATGACCTTGCCCAGTAAAAAGATGACCTTGCCCAGTAACATTTTTACTGGGCAAGGTCATTTTTTGCTGGGCAAGGTCATTTTTTTAATGGGCAAGGTCGTTTTTTGGACGAAACGACCTTGCCCAGTAAAAAAATGACCTTGCCCAGAAAAAATGACCTTGCCCAGTAAAAAATGACCTTGCCCAGTAAAAACATGACCTTGTCCAATAAAAAAATGACCTTGCCCAGTAATGGCCTTGCCCAGTAAAAAAAATGACCTTGCCCAATAAAAAAATGACCTTGCCCAGTAAAAACATGACCTTGCCCAGTAAAAAGATGACCTTGCCCAGTAACATTTTTACTGGGCAAGGTCATTTTTTTACTGGGCAAGGTCGTTTTTTTAATGGGCAAGGTCGTTTTTTGGACGAAACGACCTTGCCCAGTAAAAAAATGACCTTGCCCAGAAAAAATGACCTTGCCCAGTAAAAAATGACCTTGCCCAGCAAAAAAATGACCTTGCCCAGGAACCCCTTAACATTTAACTTATATATGAAAGAGAGGTTTAGGGTTTAGGGTTTAGGGTTTAGGGTTTGGGGCTGTTTGGGGCTGTTTGGGTTTGTCCTGGGATCGGGGCGTCGGTCTTCCCAGCCAGCCAAGAAAGCATGTCCATTCTTGGTAGCTAAAGCCGTGATCCTCACAGAGCCCTTCATAAGCCCTAAACCCAAAACGGTATACATCCTAAACCCGAAGACCCTAAGACCACGAGACCCTAAGACCCTGAGACCCTGAAACCCTGAGACCCTGAGACCCTGAGACCCTAAGAGCCCAGCAAAGCAAGCTCAGGACGACTACTTCGAGCTCAACACCATGAACCCGGTCCTACAGGAGCTCTACACGAACCTCCTGAAGCGCACCGGGCAAAAAGCGACACCCCAAAACAAAATGCTGCATGAACCCTAAACCCTTCACCCTAAAGCTTGCCGAAACTAACGAAGCCCTAAACTCTAAACCCTGAAAACTGCCACACTCCGAGCCTCTTCAGGGCTTAAGGGCTTCATTGGGGCACGCTCTCAAGCCGCGTGTATAGGGTTTCTATCGGGCCTTGCTCTTGCACCCCCCCCCCCCCCCCCCCCACACTACCCCCCCGCCCCCAACAACGAGGGTTCAGGGTTCAGGGTTGTTTAGGGTTTAGGGATGTAGGGTTTGGGGTTTAGGGTTTAGGGTTTAGGGTTTTGGGTTTAAGGTTTTTAACCCGAACCCTCCACCAGGGCTTCCAGCTGTACCCTAAGCGCTTTGCGGGCTTGCCGGCTGCGGGAGGCCCCTCCAACAAGGTAGGTTGCATGTTTAGGGGAGGGTACTTCCCAACAACTCGGGATTTTGGGCCTTAAATGCTAGGGTTCAGGGTTTCGGGTTTTGGGGTTTAGGGTTTAGGGTTGAGGGTTTTGGGTTTAAGGTTTACGGCCCCCTCAAACCCTCAGGTATTGGATTGCCGAAGTGGACATCGACGGCTACCGGATCACGGCGGCCTCACACATCACAGCGGACTTCTCGGCGCCTTGGGCTTCATGTGTGGGGTGTCCGAAAGGGAGGGGTTTAGGGTTTAGGGTTTAGGGTTTAGGGTTTAGGGTTTAGGGTTTAGGGTTTAGGGTTTAGGGTTTAGGGTGTAGGGTGTAGGGTTTAGGGTTTGGCACACAGGCGCAGTTGCACAGCAGCTTTTCAGCTTTCTTTAAGGCCGCAATCAAAAAACCCTTCAGGGGAACCCTGCAGGGTTCAAGGGGTTTAGGGAACCCTTCATGGTCTGCAGGGTTTCCCTGCTGGGAAATCTGGTATATCGAATCCCTTAAGGTTCTCCACGACCTTGGGAACCCCGCTGTCCATCCTGCAGCTACAGTTTAGGGTTTAGGGTTTAGGGTTTAGGGCTTAGGGCTTCGGGCTTAGGGCTCAGGGCTTAGGGCTTAGGGTTTACGAACGGGTAAGGCGCCACCCCTCCATGCTGCTGTGCATAAGCCTGCCGAAGCCTACGCCCGAGCTCCCAAACTTTCCTTTATCCTGAACCCTGCGAACCCCACAAGCCCGATTAAACGAGCCCCACCCCTAGACCCTCAACTCTAAGCCGTACAACCTTTCGAGGACATGAGCCGACAACTGGAAGTCCAAGCACCCGCCCTGAAAATCCAAACATGTTTAGGGTTTAGGGTTTATAGGGTCTAGGGCATAGAAACGCCAGCGCCGCAGGCGTACCTGTCCACACACTTGCGCTTCTACGCTGCCGCCTTGGGGAAAGAGAACTTCTTCGTGGTGGGCGAAGTCAACCAGGAGCCCGGCTGTGCTAAAACACACCTGGTTCTTAGTAGAGAATGGGGGAATTAGGGCCTATCTATACCCTAAGGGATTAGATAGGGTACTCATTCCCTCATTCCCGACGAAGAACCATCCAGAAAACCATGTGAGACAAGGTGTAGGATGGGGTTTTGAAAGGTTTGCTGTTATCGGTGGGTGTATTGTAGGGCTGCTTATACATATTGGTACGTGTAGATATGGGGTGTCTCGTTGGAGATACTCGTAGAACAACTGCAAGATAAATACATAAATATGAATTTGCAAATAAATATGGATACAAATACAAAATATGCAAATAAATGTACATAAGTACATATATATATATATATACACATACACCACTTCAATGTAACTCGGAATAATCCGGATGTGTTCCAACTTTCGGGAGGCCATGATAAGCAGCCAAAAGCAATTTCTCCGGTGGCTTAGCTGCCTTAGCTAAGCAACAGACTCTGTTTTGTAGGTTGTGCCCCAGACCCTATACACCCTAAACCCTAAACCCTATAAACCCCAACCGCAACCCTAAAGCCTAAATAACCAGCGGCCAGGCCACGACTCCCTATGGAGGCAGCCACATCGGACGCGCTCCTTGGCTCAAGCAATTCTTCGCGGTTTGGGATTTAGGGTCTATCGGGTTTAGGGTTTGTGTAGGGTTTCTAGGGTTTAGGGTTTAGAGTTTAGGGCCAGTGTAGGGTTGGATGTAGAAGGTTTCGGCCCCTTGTGAGGTTCCGTGCGCCCCCAAGAAGCGTGGATGAAGGCTTTAGGCTTTTTTAGGCGCGTATGCACGGGTTGAGCTGAGTTAGGGCCCATTCATGCTTATAAACGGGGTTCCGCAAACCCAGCCCCCTAAGGAATCCCAAATTTGTGAGCAGCCCCTTCATGTCTTGCTGTCATTTCACCAAGCCGACCCTTAACCCCGCTGATTACTCTATAAGCCCTTTTCACGCAGAAATCCGAGCCTTGGACGCCTCCCAAAAAGCCTTCACCCCTTGAATCCCTACAGCTCGTACGTCCACTACTGAACCCTCAAGCCTCAATCCTACATCCCTAAACCCTAAGCCCTAAACTCCTAAACCCTAAACCCTAAACCCTAAACTCTTAGACCCCAAACCCGAAACCCTAAACCCTTAACCCTAAACCCTAAACCCTGAACACCACAAAGCCCTCAGCCGCCCCAAGGTGCAGCCGGGAACTGGACCCGCCACTCTGCCCCAGAAGGTGCGACCCTACACCCCTACGCCCCAAAACCCAAAAACCCTAGGGTGTTTGGCTTTAGGGTTTAGGGTTTAGGGTTTAGGGTGTCTCAATGAGTGGGCGCGCTGGTGCTGAAAGCACCCAGGCGCGCGCCCCGATTTGCATAAGCCCACCCCCGCTGGCGCTCCACCCTCGCCTTGACCTCTACGGGTTTAGGGTTCTTTTGAACTCTGATCGTGCTTTTGCTATTTTTCTCTTGTTTATTGGTTGGGTTTAGAAGCAAAAGTCAGAGGTTTGGGATTGGGTTGGCTGCCGCCATCGCGCCTGAAGTCAAAGGGGTGGGATGGGCGGTTGCTGCTGCCTTCCCTTTCGCTGATGCTGCAGCTGGACCTGGTGGCCTTGTGAGTCTTTTTGAAAGTCAAAACCCCAAAGGTTTGGGCTTGGGGCTGGCTGCCGCCTTCGCCCTTGGTGATGCTGCGTCCTGTTGATGATCTGGATCCCTAGCTTGAAAGGGCCAGGCACCTCAGGCCAAGGCCTGTTTTTCAGGCAGGGTTCAGGCAAAAGGTTTCCGGCAAGCAAATCCAGTCCCAGGCAGGGGGCCACAGCCTCCCAGCAAGTTTTTCTAAAACTTAAAAACCCGAAGGTTTGGGCTTGGGGCTGGCTGCCGCCTTCGCCCTTGCATGCTGCATCCTGGCTGGGGATCTGGATGCCTTGCAAAAATCCTCAGACCAAGGCCAGGGCCAGAGCCAGGGCCAGGGTCAGGGCCAGGGTCAGGGCCAGCAGGGGCAGCAGGCAGGGGCCTCCCAACAAGCAGGGCCGGCCTCCCAGAAAGCAGGCAGCCCATCCAATGTCTATCAGCAGGGGTCTCCCAGGCATCAGGCAGGGGCCTCCCAGGCAGGCCTCCCAATCAGGCCTTCCGGGGCCGGCAGCAAAGGCCTCCACAGCCTTCTAGAGCTTTAGGGGCCTCCCAGCCAGGCCTCCAAAGAGTCCAGGCAGGGGCCTCCCACACAAAACCTCCCACACACCAACAGGCAGGGGCCTCCAACAGGCCTCCCAGGCAGGGGCCTCAGGGCCAGGCAGGAGCCCCAGGCCGGGGCCTCCCAGGCAGGGGCCTCCCAGGCAGGGCCTCCCAGGCAGGGGCCTCCCAGCTCCCAGGCAAAGTCCTCCCAAGGGGCCTCCCAGGCAGGGGTCCCAGGCAGGGGCCTCCCAGGCAGGCAGGGGCCTCCCAGGCAGGGGCCTCCCGGCAAGAGGTTGCGATGTTTTGCCCGAAGGTTTGGGGTACCTTATTCTAGGGCGACCTGACGGGTTTCTCGCCAGCGACCTGCCGGGTCCACCGCGCAGCCCGCAGCTGCCTGCGGGACTGGAGCTCCGTCGCCCGCCGGAGGGCTTCTGGCTCCGGAGCTACCTCGCCTGCCGGCTTCGGTGCGTTCGCCCTGCTCGACGGCCCCGGGCTCACTCAGTTTAGGGTTTAGGGTTTAGGGTTCAGGGTTTAGGGTTAGGGGAGCAAATTAGCACCGAATGCAGGGATTTAGGGTATTGGGGCTTTAGGGCGTTTAGGGCTTGGGCTTGCAGAGTGTAAGGGCCTTCTGGGGTTCCAGGGCTTCGGGTTTAGGGTTTAGGGTTTAGGGTTTAGGTTTAGGGTTTAGGGTTTAGGGTTACAAGGCCTCTGGCTCAGGGCTTAGAGGCGTGTCAGTGCTCTTGCGGGAAGTAATCTTCAGGGCCGCGCCAAACACCCCCAAATCCTTACTTCAGACCCCAAGCACGCATGCAAGTAACGGGCTAGGCAGCCCAAACCCCCTAAACCCAAAACCCTAAACCCTAAGCCCTAAGCCCTAAACCCTAAACCCTAAACCCTACATGTTAGGGTTGAGGGTTTAGGGCTCCATGAATCTCCTCCCCAATGTAGGGTCTGTCGGGTGTTTGGGTTTAGGCAGGGTTTAGGGTTTCGGGTACCCCCTAAGCCTTAAACCCTATGCCCTAAACCCCAAACCTGAAACCCGAAACCCTAAACCCTAAACCCTAAACCCTAAACCTAAACCCTAAACTGATACTAAGTGATCTTCAGGTGCAGGGCACCCTCGAGGAGCTCTGCCAGTGACCTCGACAGCGCTTCTGCCGGGTGGGGGCTTCTTTTTTGTTGCTAGGGTTTAGGGTTTAGGGTTCAGGGGTTAGGGTTTAGGGTTTAGGGTTTAGGGTTTAGGGTTTAGGGTTTAGCGCTTAGGGCTTGGGAGTTTCAAAGTTAGGGTTCAGGGTTTCAGAGTTCTACAACAAGCATGATGTGCGCGACGAAGGAGGAGCCATCGGTTCTTGGGGACTACGTGAACCCTATCGATCTTGCTGATCAGGGGCTGGGGCGCATATATGCACGCCAGCCGACATTCAACATGACGCCAGAACACGCCCTTAAGTTCCTCTATCAGATCCCTGGACTCCTTACGGGTTGATCTAAATTGTGGGCCTGCTTGCCATAGATCAGAAGAAACCTGCTACTCAACCGTTACCACACAGGAAGAGCTTGCGAGTTAGCTCATCCCCTGCATGCTCCCAACCATCCCCCCCCCCCCCTCCCCCCAAAGTGTGTAGGGTTTTCGTGCTTACGGTAAGTCGTATTCAACGGCTCCGAATCCCTAAGCCCTGTGCCATCCAGGTACTACAGCGCCTTGCCCGAGCAGGTTCCTGGCTTTCTCTCTACTTACCCGCTCCAGGCGCCAGGGGCAGTTTACAACCAAAGAACGGCCTAGAGCCCCCAACCCTGAACCCGACAAACAGCCTTGAATGGTTTAGAGTTTGGGGCTCTGGGTGTAGGGTTTACTGAAAGGAGGGATTCCGGGTCACTGTGGGCTCTGAACCCTCAAGCCCCCAAAATGGAGTCTTGAATGGCCAGCGCTTAGGGTTGGTTCGGGGTTTAGGGCTTAGGATGTAGGGTTTAGGGTTTAGGGTTTAGGATGTAGGGTTTCGGCCTCAGTTAGGAAGGATTTTGAGTGCAAAGACACAGGTGGGGGGATTTGGCGAAGGCATGCCCGAGGCTGGCAAAGCAGAAGGAAGGAGCAGCAACAAGGCAGGGTTTTAGGGATTTGGGTTTAGGGTTTAGGGTTTAGGGTTTAGGGTAATAGCACGACGGACGCAACAGAGTGCAACAGCGATGCAGGTTTCTCGACACGAAGCCTAGCCCAAACCTCCTAATCAAACCACTAGACCCCTAAATCCCAAACCCTTAACCCTAAACCCTGAACCCTAAATCCCTAAACCCTAAACCGAAGCCCCCCTGCTTTGTGAAGATTCCTTGGCCTCCCTCTCGCCGCAGGAGGTCTACCAGCTGCGTGACACGTGCCTGGGTACCGGCTGGAACGTTCCCTGGCCGAGCCCGGGTTTAGGGTTTAGGGTTTAGGGTCTAGGGTTTAGGGTTTTAGGGTTTAGGGTTTAGGGGTTTAGGGGTTAGGGTTCAGGAGTTTAGGATTTAGGCACCAAACTTGATCAGCTTTTTTGATTGCTGCTTCGGACTTCTGCGTGTTGCAAAGGGTAGCCTGTAGGAGTTTTTTTCAAAAGTATAGGGAGTATAGGGTTTACAGGGTTAAGGGTCCCCTTGTGTTCCAGATTCTTCGAGGAAAGATAACCCCCCCCCCCCCCCCCCCCCAACCCCACCCCCCCCCGCACCCCCCAAAAAAACCAACAAAAGAGAGATCATGAATTAACGTTACCAGCATAGCATCTACATCAGAAGTTATGAAGCCCTAAGCCCAACGTGCCCTGAATGGCTTTAGGGGGGCAGGGGTCTCTTGGAGGTCATGAGGCCAAGGTAGATCCGAAAGACGCCATCAGCTCACAAACCCTGAACCCTCAACCCTAAACCCTAAACCCTCAACCCTAAGCCCTAAACCCTAAGCCCTCAACCCTAAACCGCAACCCCTGGGTTGGTGCTCTCTAAGAGTTACCGGCGCCCTTCTAGACCCAAAACCCTAAGAAGCTGTGGAAGTTCCTAAGGGAGGGGGGCTTCCAAGCAACCCTCTAAAACCCTATAAAACCCTATAAAGCCCTATAAAACCCTATAAAACCCTAAAAAACCCCTATTATAAAACCCCATAAAACCCTATAATCCCCTATAAAACCCTATAAAACCCTATAAAACCCTATAAAACCCTATAAAACCCGAGAACCTCAGGGGAAGCCCCGGAGCCATAGGCTACAAGGAAGCATTCGGGACACACTGGGCTCCGTGGGCTTGCTCCCTTTGGGCATCCCCCCTCCCTGAAGAACCCTCTCAGGGCCAGGGCTTTGCGTTTCATAGGGTCTTAGGGTCTATGGGCTTTAGGGTTTAGGTTGTTTTCTTCTTCTTCTTCTTCTTCTTCTTCTAGAGCAAGGTTTACGTATACCAAAACCTCTTAATCCAGAGCCTTCTTGTCTCAGCTGAGCCGTCCCGGCTCCCTCCTTCGACATGACCGCTCTTTGAGGCCCGTGGCCCCAAGTTTCATCTTCGGTTACTAGGGAGCCTCGTAGGGTTTAGGGTTTAGGGTTTAGGGTTTAGGGTTTAGGGTTTAGGGTTTAGGGTTTAGGGTTTAGGGTTTAGGGTTTAGGGTTTAGGTTGGGTTTAGGGTTTAGGGTTTAGGGTTTAGGGTTTAGGGTTTAGGGTTTAGGGTTTAGGGTTTAGGGTTTAGGGTTTAGGGTTTAGGGTTTAGGGTTTAGGCACCCCCCAAAGCAGCAAAACCATAGCCCACAGCAGCCCCTGGCTGCGATTGGCAAGGCCATGGACCTCTACCAGCAGCCAGGAGCTGCCAAAGCAGTCAGAAAGGCCCGAGACACCCTCAAGGCCTGGAAGTTCTTGAAACCCTAAACCCTAAACCCTAAACCCTAAACCCTAAACCCTAAACCCTAAACCCTAAACCCTAAACTTGCTTCCTGGATGGGCTAGGCGTTGAGAATGTGCAGGGCTTCTAGGCCGTTTGGGGGGGTCCAGGGTTTGCGCCTTTAGGGTTTGGAATTGGGGTTTAGAGTTCAGGGGTTGGGGGCTCCAGAGGGGTCAGGGTTTTGGAGGGATTTGGGCTTTTTGAGCTGCGTATCGCTTAGAGTTTGGCGCCTAGGAGTGTTGAGGTTTGCGGCGGGTTTGAGTGTTGGGCTTCTGACCCTAAACCCTAAACCCTACACCCTCGATTGAAGTAGTGGCGAGGATGGCCTTCCAGTGGGGGTTGAGGGTGTAAGAATTCTCCTATCTGAGTCCCTTATATTCCACGGAATTAGAATCTAACGTACACTCCCCTAAACCCTAAACCTTAAACCCTAAACGCTAAAACCCTAGCCCCAAACCCTAAACTGTTGAAGAGGCCCCTATCTTGGGGTTGTTAAGGGGGGGACTGTAAGGTGCAATTGCCGGGAAATTTAGCGCAAACAGGAAGCGGGTCTTGACGATTCAACACGGGCTTAGGGTTTAGGGTTCAGGTTTCAGGGTTTAGGGTTTAAGGTTTACGGTTCAGGTTTCAGGGTTTAGGGTGTCTACAGGGTGAAGCCCGAAGCCCCAAAGCATGAAAGTTTTTGGCTGGGGGCTTCTGCCGCAGCTGCCGCACTGGGACTGGTGGCTCCTGCACTACCTGGCCCTGGGCCCTAATGCCCTGCCAGTCGCCAACGTTGGGTTTAGGGTTTAGGGTTTAGGGTTTAGGGTTTAGGGTTTAGGGTTTAGGGTTTAGGGTTTAGGGTTTAGGGTTTAGGGTTTAGGGTTTAGGGTTTAGGGTTAGAAGTGGGCCTCCACAGTCTGGGCGTTCCTCCGGGACTACCTCAATGCCTGGTTCGCAGGTACCCTCCCGAGCCGTACTGAGTTTTTCTTGGCAGGCGTGGGCCTGCTGTGTGCTGAGCTGGTCTAGGATGCCCAGCAGTACCCTTATTCCCTTTTTGGGGGGTTTAGGTTCCACCCTTATTCCAGGTAGTACCCTATTTTCCCTTTTTGGGGGTTTGGGTTCCCTTATAAAACCCCTTTAAGCAAACAAGGGCACCGCCTTCTCAAGCCTGGGTTACTGGGCAGGCTAGTCGTCGACTCTACGACCCCTGGGATTCGTTCACGTCCTTGTGTGCGACAAGTGGATCAAACTCGGATGCCAACCCTGAGCCCAAGAAAACCTACAGTGAACTCCAAAAAGTGGGAAGAGGTGTACGAAGCGAATCCCAGCTCTAATCATCCTTAAACGCCTTGCATGAATTCCAACTCCCCCACATGGCCCCGCGCCTCCACAAGAAGCGTCCGAGTACAAAGGAAGGCAGCGCCAAGTCGTCCTTGTTAGTTCCTTACAGATACTTGGAAATAATGGTTAAAAGTTCTTAGGGGTACTTGGATAAGATTTTAATTTAATAGTTCTTAGGGACCTAAAGAGTGCACTTGCAGGCCTGCCCTGCCCAGAGAGTGAGTGTCCCTGTCAGGAAAGCCCCTGGTACTTGAGGGTTTTAGGGTTTAGTGTTTACGGTTTAGGGTTTATGGCTTGGGGTCTTTCATGTTTTGACTCCAGCAGAGCCGGAGGTAGTTTCCTAAATAGGGTCCCTTTTTGGGTACCCATTACAACGCGGCACCCTTGAACAAGGGATCCAAGAAGGGACCCTAATGTAGAGAACTACCCATATGGAGATATCGTATAGTAAACGTATGGATGGCAACTGACGCCCTTCACGTGGCAGCAACTGGTTTCAGGCACAGGGGGATATGCGGCTTTCCATGGCGGCGGTCGAGTTGCTTGGTCTGCGATTTCGCCATGACCCTCAATGTTGAGAATGTTGAGGCGCTACCGGGTTGTTAGGGATTAGGGTTTAGGGATTAGGGTTTAGGGCCTAGGGTGGTCAGGTTTAGGGACGGGAGTTTTGGGTTTAGGGCTTAGTGGCTTAGTGCTCTCATGATTTCTTAGCTGTCGCTCTTGTAGAGTTACTCTGCCAATTTTTGGGTTTCCTGATCTTGTAGGGAGAATACTGGCTCCTTGCTGGTTATAATTTTTCATGTTTGTCATCTTAAATTCCCAATAAGGATTAACAAAATGATCATTTCTAATATTACCCCAACAAGGAAGCAGAATCGAGTGGAGCCTGTTTGGCTCCCTGGTCATCGGAGATGTAAGTAGGGGCTAGGTTGACACCCCATGTCGAAGTTTCCATTACCCCGCTCACCCCCCCCCCCAGCCCTCAAACCCCAAACCCTAAACCTTAAACCCTAAACCCTGAACCCTCAAGACAAAAGAAATGGAAATTGTATGTGGTTTCAAAATGAATTTTCCAAGTTATTTGTCTAAACAGCTCACAAGCTGAGCTTAAGGAAATACATCCAAAACACTCCAACCTCTCCCCTCCCCCCCTCCCCCCCCCCCCCCCCCCCCTCGCCCCCCTCGCCCCCCTCCCCCCCTCCCCGCTCCACTCCCCTCAAGAATGAAGACCTAGTTCCAAAAAGCAACTTTCGTTCAAAACGTTATTGGGACCCAAACCCTATACACTAAATAAACCCGAAACCCTAAACCCTAAACCCTAAACCCTCAAGAAAAATAAATAGAAATTGTATGTGGTCTCATTATGAACTTTCCGTTTTTTTCCGAGTTTTGATTTGGGGGCCTCCCGGGGCCTGGGCCTTCCCGGGCCTAGTTTACTTCCGGGGCCTAATCTGGGCTTCCCGGGACCTAATGTTAATTTGGGTTTGCCGGGGCCTGATTTGGGGTTTCTCGGGCCCGATTTGGAGCTTCCCGGGCCCTCACCCAGATTTCCGGGGCCTGATTTTGGGGTTTTCGGCTTAATTTGGGGTCGATTTTGATCGAGATGGCCCTCAACCGGCCCTTCGACAGACGCAGAGGCCTGCCTATTGCAACTTGTGCCTGTTCCAGTACCGCAAGATGCGAGATTGCAACTTGTGCCTGGGGACCTCCTCTGGGCACGGCCACAGAATTCCTAAAGGGCAGACACAAAGTGTGTGTGGGTTGACGAAGATAAGTTCCTACTTTTTCCGCAACTCCAAGCATCTCCGACCCAGCTACGTGGCCAAAATTGCCCACGGGACCTCTGAAGCTGACGCCAAGCGGCAGGTCAAGGGGGCTGTCAGCAAAACAAGCAAGCTCAAGAAGCAGGAGGCGAAGATGCTGAAAGCCAAGGAAAAACACGAAGAAGAAGAAGAAGAAGAAGAAGAAGAGGAGCAACAGCTGCATTAGACCGCCTTTTGGCGGAAGAAACACAAGTGGCGCTAGAGACCGCCCGAAGAAAACTCAAGGCGGCCAATCCGCAGGGCGGTAGCCTTGGCAGCACGGCAACACCTGCCATCGTCGCTGCCACAATGACCGCAACCAAACCTGCTAAGCTTCCTCACTGTTTTGTCTTCCATGACCCTGCGGTACAACCAGTGGATGTACGTGCAGCTGAAAGCGGGCAAGGGGCCGATTGCCGCGCACAAGGAGGCTCGCCTGCCGGTCAGACTTTAAAAATAGGAAAAAGCTTGCTTCCATCTCAGGCGCTGGCGCTGGCGGCCCTCAAGGATGGTGAACTTCGCAAGAAGACCCGCCTCACCATGGCTCGCAAGTCCAGTGCTGCTTCCCAGGCGTCCAAGGCGTCTAGAGCGTTTGTTAAAATCTGCGCGGGGGCGTGTTTGGACGTGTGTGCGCGTGCGTGTTTGCGAGCAAAAGGAGTGGTCCGCCGCCGAGTGGGCAAAAAACGAGTGCGAAAACGTTCTGGTCTGAGAGGGTTGGGAGACGGGCGGGGAAGGGGGTGGGAAGGAGGAAGTGGGCATGAGATGAGAAGTGGCTGCATTCGTTCGCTGAGTTCGCCACGTGCGGGGAGTACAAGTGCACTCTCAAGAAGAAGCTGTGCTTGTCCTGCGTGGGGCTCTTAATTTAGTGTTTTTCGTTGTGTGTTGTTAGTTTGTTGTTTTGTTGTGGAAACGTGAGTGAGTGCAGGCTAACCAAGTGCCGTGCATCACCGCACGGGCCTGAGAAGAGCAGATGATAAGATGGAGAGAATAAAATTTGGGGAGCAGTTGAGGCCCGTGCTCAACTCCAAGGTGCTTTTCGCAAGATGTTTTTTTTGGAGTGCAACATGTGGCAGGGTGTGGCTCCGCGCGACTGCGATTATGGACTCGATCAAGTTCACGCGCCGCAACCGCAAGTAAAAAAAAAAAGTCCGGGTTGTTTCGAGGGAGTTCTTTGGTGCGTTGCTGCCCAGCATTCATGCGTGGTGCACGAGCAACTTGATATTTGAGCAACTTGCATTTTTCTACCTGCTATTTGGTTCACGAGTACCCCGCTCCCCGCCAAGAACCCGACTTTTCGCCATGGGCACCAAACCCCTGGGGAGGGCCTAAATTAAGCCCCGGGAAGCCCCAAATCAGGTGCTGGGAAAGGGCCCGGAAGGCCCTAAATCGGGCCCGGGAAACCCCGAAATAGGCCCCGGCAAACCCCAAATAAAATAAGGCCCCGGAGGTCCGGGTTTAGGCTTCAGGTTTTCAAGGTTTTTGCTGGTTTCACAAATCCAATAAAATATGTAGGGTTTAGGGTAAAGGTCGCCCCTGCTCGCCCAGCCCCCCCCTCCCAAAAAAAATACCCCCAAAACGTGTCGGTCAAAGTCAAAATTGGAACCCAACACTCAAAACTTTCGGTCAAAACTTTCGCTCAAAACTTTCGTTCAAAACGTTTCGGTCAAAACGTTTCGTTCAAAACTTTATTAGGGCCCAAGCCCTATACAATTTCTATAAACCCTTAACCCTAATCCCGCCCGCCACCCCACTCTCTTGTCTTTTGGCGTAGGTGGGCGTTGGTCGAGCGCTCAGCGAGACCCTGCGAGAGAGCCTCCAGGCGGGGGACCGAGCTGGCTTCCAGGCATCCGGCTCCCCCTGACCTGGTCCCAGCCAAAGTTGCAGGCCTTGGCGGCCTGGCCTTGCCCCTTCATGCCATCCCAAGTTGTCCGCATGCCTTGTCCTGTGTTCCCTTGCCCTGCCTCCCTGGCCGTAGCCCCTTTGCGCCAACCCAAGCCGTGCACATGTGATGCTTTGTAAAAAGGGCCTGGCCTCCTTGGCCTCAGCCCCTTCGCGCCAACCCGCGCACTGGTTGCTGTGTTCCCTGGCCCTAGCTGCCTCGCGCCAGCCCAACGTTGTCCGCACTCTTTTGTCCTGTGTTCCGCCTGCCTCCCTGGCCTTAGCCCCTTTGCGCCAATCCAAGCTGTCGACGCATGTGTGGAGGTCTCAAAAAGGCATGAGTGCTGACCCATGTGATGCTTTGTAAAAAAATGAAAGCAGGTCTTAACTCCTTGAGAGTTGTAAGAGGGCGGTCTTGGGGTGGGTAGGTCTGCAAGTTCTTGCACGCTCGCAAAGCGCGCTTGTGTTTGGCACACCCTAAACCCCAAACCCGAAACCCTAAACCCTAAGCACCCTAAGCCCTAAACCCTACCTTCAACCCACAAATTTTGAAACCCAGACTTGGCGGCTGCAGCGTGCGAAAGCCGAGGTCCAAGAGCCTCCGAAAGCTGCTGTCCTATGGCCAGGCTGGAGCCACGGGTGGTTAGGGATTTAAGGTTTAAGGTTTGGGGTTTCGGGGTTTCGGGGTTCGGGTTTCGGCTCGAACCCCTAATTATGATTATGCCAGGGATAGCGAGAGGGGGGGTGGGGGGGAACCCGAGCAGCCCAAGGTATGTTGTCTGCTAGACTCTACTAAGCCCCAGAGTAGGCCCTTGTTCCCTAAAAAAGGTCTGGTTTCCCAACCGTGTTCTATCCGGAACCAGAGCAAAAAGCCTCTCCGGGAAGCCCCTGATCCATAAACCCCCCCCCCCCACCCCAACAAAAAAACATCCTTAAAACCATCACTCCTGCACTTCACGGCTTCGGGGTTAGGCATCGCGGACCCGGAGTAGGCCCTGATTCCCTTTTTTTGGGGTTGAGGCTCCCTTGTAGGACCTTTAAACCAAAAAGGGCAAACCCCAACCCCCAAACCCTAAACCTAACCCTAAACCCTAGACCCTAGACCCTAAACCCTAGACCCTAACCCATGGTTTTTCTCTCAGGGCGATGAGCTCTGGCGCCTGCTGGTAGCGACAGGCACCGGGACGTTCTTCGTTGGGTTTAGGGTTTAGGGTTTAGGTTTAGGTTTAGGGTGTAGGGTTTAGGGTTTAGGCCCCCAAGTATCACTAAGGATTCATAAAGGGAGGTGGGTGAGGTGGCATGGATTTTGAAACAGGTGGTGGTGCTTTAGAAACCCTAGGTGGTGCTTCGTGATGTTCTACTTCTTCAATGGTCTGGGTATTTCTAGGCATAGCCTTTACTCTTGGTTTAACGTTGTTTTTTCTAACAGGGTTAGCTGTTACATCACAAGGTTTGCCCTCACACTTCTCAGGATGAGAATACTTCAGCGTCTTCATTGAAACTGTCTTGTGGCAGTCTTGACACTCTGTCTTTTGCTTTGCTACTTCTGTGATTTTTACCCTAGTAGGTTTTTTGCTGTCTGGTTTGATTTCTTCATCTGGTTCAGGTGGTGTTTTATTTTTAGTGCTTTCAGTCTCTTCTGGTTTAGGGGTTTCATCAACGGTTGCCATTTCGTCACTCATATATATTATTCGATATATTTTCTATATTAATTCAGTCCATATCTCTATTATGAAAGAGCAACGAAAAAGTAATCTGCACTTTGTTTAGATCTATAATATATAACGTTCCCCGCCCCGTCTGTTACTTTGAATGTTAACCGGTGAAGGTTTGAAAGGTATGGGAGCATGGGAGTACTTGGGGTTTCAGTTGCTATCCTTTGTGGTGGTGGTGGTGGTGATGGAGTGGGTGGGGAAGGGGGAGGGTGTCTTGAGGGTAGGTTTGGGCTTTCGGTGGAGTTTACAGTGTGCGGGGTGCCGTGCGGGTGCGTCTGGAAATTAGAGAATCAAGGGTTTCAAAGCAGCAACGCGCCTGTCAATTCACATGAAGCCCTCCCAAAGCCGAAACCCGACCTGTGGGGTTCTTGGACAGGAGCCAGGGCATGGCCCTTGCGCAAGGCGAAAATTGCTTTTCCTATTAAAGCGGGAGAATTACCCCGGAAGGGGGAGGCGGGGACGTGGGCCTCACAGACTTAACATCAAGATCAGAAATCGTCTCTAGCTTTCTGCCATAGCGCAGGCTTTTGGGATGTGCGTTGAGTGATCTGCCAGCTCACCTTTCTCCTGGCAGGCTGGAGTTTCACGTGGCACGGCGCTCAGTGGAGCATCAGTTCGGGTCGGATGAGTGTTTCAATTTTGTGGGCCACGCAGGACTACATGGGTAACCAGAGTTTGAACTGGTCATGTTTTGTACGGGCTGCTTGCAACCCTTCTTTACTAAACGCTGAACACCCCTAAGCTTGCAGTTATCTAAGAACCTTCAGTCGAAACCCTGTCGTGGACCCACCAGCAGAGCCCCCTTCAGCCCGTGGCCCTGTCGCGGTTCATGGCTTATATAGGGAGTCGTGGGTAATTTGGCGAGGCTTCCGTCATGACCGTCTTCTGGTTTGGATGAGTCCTGTAGACGTTACGCTACTATCACACATGCATCGAACCTTTTTGTTCTACCTAAACCCTAAACCCAAAACCCAGTGGGCGGCAGGCTTTAGACCCGGACACGCTCCCAATGACACCGCCCTCGGTAGAAGCAAGCATGTGTCAAGCCCACTCCCTGCTTAGGCACCTTCTTGTAGAAGCATCCGTGGACCAAGACTCCGATGGGTTTAGGGTTTAGGGTTTAGGGTTTAGGGTTTAGGGTTTAGGGCCTAGGGCCTAGGGCTTAGGGTTGAAGGTTCCGGGATGTGCCCAGATGCCACACAGGTATGGCATTCCTGATATCGCCAACGGGGTGGAGCAAGGGCTCAACGGACTCTGCGGCTGGCCGCACTAAACCCTAGGGTTTAGGGTTTAGGGTTCAGGGTTTAGGGTTTAGGGTTTAGGAATTAGGGGTTAGGGTTTAGGGTTTAGGGTTTATAAACCCCAAACCCCAAACCCCAAACCCCAAACCCTAAACCCTAAACCCTAAACCTTAAACCCCTGCCCTTATAGACCTTCAACGTTTAGGGTGCAGAGGGGTATACGGGTCTACGGTAATAGGGCTTCGGACACTCAAGTCAAGCCCGGCGGTTCGTTGGGTGGAAAAAGAGGATCCTAGCCCGGAACAAGGGTACTTCTGAGCAGTCTAGAGTAGAGCAGCCGCAAGCCGAACAGCGAAACAAGAAATCCCACAACCCGCAACCCCAAACCGTATCCCCTGGTAGAACCCTAGACCCTCAATTTCAACTCTAACGCCCTAAACCTCTGCTAGAATGCCCGGGTGACCTTTGACCTTTCATGTGTTCTGGGTCGTTTGTTGAGGTTTAAGGTTTAGGCCTAAACCATAACGTCATTCCCATCATTGGCCGCCTCTCAGCGACCCCCCGAAAGGCCGCCAAAGCAGCGGATCTCCAAACCCTACAAACCCTAAAATCCCTAAAGCCTAACTCCCTAAAGTCCCTAAACCCAAACCCCAAACCCCAATCCCTAAACCCTAAACCCACTCTGATTTTTGTAGTCCTGTAAGCTCCCGAAGCCCCAGCCCTAAACTCCAAGAAGCACCTCCACGAGCCGAGATTTTCAGGGCCTTGTTGACAATCCTGCGGGTTTAGAGGTTTAGGGTTTAGGGTCTAAAGTTTAGGGTTCAGGGTCTAGGGTTTTGGGCTCAACTCTAAACCCTAAGCCCTCTCAATCCAATAGCAACATACGAGTCATATGAGCCCTTTAAGACTGCAATCAGCAAACCAAAAATCTCAAAAGCCCTGAACCCTTGACGTGTAAACCCTAAACCGTACAAACCCTCAACCTTCAACTCCACAACAGGCCCCCAAAAAACCCTATGAACCACGAAAGCTTGCGAAGCCCTCACCCCTAGACTCCACCCTACCAGCCCGAAACCCTAAACCCTAAACCCCAAACCCCAAACCCCAAACCCTAAACCCTAAACCCTAAACTCCACCCTACCAACCCAGAAACCTTAAACTCAACTCCAGGCTACAGAGATGCCGCGGGGCGCGCCGCCCTCACGGAGAAGATGCTGGCAGATGGCGTCGCGCGTCGGGGGCCCCCAGAGTCCGAATCTCTTTCGGGGCTTTTGGGGTTTAGGGTTTAGGGGTTAGTTAGGGTTTGGGGTTTAGGGTTTAGGGATCTCTTTCGGGGCTTTAAGAGCTTTGGGGGCTGTAGGGGTTTTGGGGGTTTAGGGGCTTTGGGTGGTTTTGGGGCTTTGGGGGCTTTAAAGGCGTTAGGGGCTTTCGGGGCTCAGGGATGAGGGTGCCGCAAAAGACCTTCAGTCGGGCCAATTTAGAAGACTGAGGACAGAAGACCTTATTGTGGCAGAGAGAGTGAGAGAGAGAGAAGGGATCTGTTTGTTGCTCATGGTTGGCGGATAGGTGCTACGGGACTCGGTAAAGCGTCTCCGCTAGGGGTGGGGGGGGGGGGCGGTAGTGGGCTGGAGAGGGGGAAGTTCGTTAAGACGGATGGGGTAGACCAAGTGACCGTAGCTGATGCAACCCAACACACACTTCTGGTGCTGCATCGAGAAGAAGAAGAAGCAGAAGAAGAAGAAGAAGAAGAAGAAGAAGAAGAAGAAGTGAAAGCTACAACATGAGTTCCATGCACTATCCTCACGAGGGACTTCTTTACAGTACCGGCATTCAGCTCGAAGCCCGATGTTTCGGGGTTCGGAAGCTTCGCCGTCGCAAGCTTGTAGGCCCAAGGAAATCTGCTACTTCTGGATAGTGCGATAGAGAATTAGGCACCTTACATCTCCCTTTACGGCCCCTTGGAGGAATGGTACCGAGGACACCGAATTCCCTAAATCCTAAATCCTAAACCCTAAACCCCAAGCCCTAAGCCCTAAGCCCTAAACCCCAAACCCTAAACCCTAAACCCTTTTTTCGAACCCGTTCAGGAAACGTGGTGGACAACATCCTGAGTACTTGCGACTACCAGGCCATCTCGGAAGCCATTCAAGCAGCACTCCGACATCTGATGCCCTAAGCCCTAAGCCCTAAGCCCTAAGCCCTAAGCCCTAAACCCTAAACCCTAAACCCTAAACCCTAAACCCTAAACCCTAAACCCTAAACCCCAACCCCTAAACCCTAAACCCTAAACCCCAAACCCCAAACCCCAAACCCCAACCCCTAAACTAAGCCCTCATTGTAGAGATTCAGGGATGGCTTCGGGTGCAAAACAGAAAGGTTCTGAAGGTACCGTCTAATTACACTCAACCCGAAGCCCTGACCTCCGACAAGCCGAACCTTAACCCCCGAAGCAGGATCCTGAAACCTGATCCCTAAACCCTGAGATCCAGGGCGCTAACCCTAAACCCTAACCTCTAAACCCTAAACCCCAAACCCCAGACCCCAAAACCAACCCTCAAAACCCCAAGCCCTAAACCCCAAACCTCAAAACCCTCGGCCCCGAAGACCCGAAAACTTGCGCCAGACTCTGGGCGACCGCGCGGATAGCGGCTTCTGGCACCAGGCGATGTGCTTTTGTTTAGCTGTTTGCCATGCGCAGTGGCTTTCAGGGCTCCTTCAATACTAGTATTGCTTAAGGTGTTGTTCTTAGGCTGTACGTCGGAGATGAGTTCCTTTGTTTGCAGTACGTTGTTTTTTTTGTTCTTTGGTTGAGGGCAATTTGAGGCCTTGTGTTTTTTTTGTTTCAGTTTTTTTTTCTGTTGCGGGTTCGTCCGTCTAGCGGGTTTCGAAGGTTTAAGCTTTGCTGTGGAAAGGTTAGCGCGTTGAGGTTTCAGGGTCTTGGAGGTCTAAAACCCTAATCCCTAAACCCTAAACCCTAAACCCTAAACCTCAAGCCCTGATGGGATGTCGAGAGCCTGAGCAGCAAGTATCTCTCCTGGGGAGCCTTAGGTGGGTCTAGGGTTTAGGGTTTAGGGTTTAGGGCTTAGGGCTTAGGGCTTAGGGCTTAGGGTTTAGGGTTTAGGGTTTGGAGTTTCCCCTCAACCCTAAGCCCTCAACCCTGAGTCCTAGGCCCTAAGCCCTAAGGCGCCAAACAGTTCCTGTCAGGACATGTTCTTCGGAGGGCCCCTGGTCCTGGGGTCTGCTGTGCCCAGCGTCGATGCGCAGGCGCGTGTAGGGTTCAGGGTTTAGGGTTTAGGGTTTGGGGTTTAGGGTTTAGGGTTTTTAGGGTTTAGGGTTTAGGGTTTAGGGTTTAGGGTTTAGGGTTTAAATTTAGGGTTTAGGGTTTAGGGTTTAGGGTTTAGGGCGGTTTGGGGTTTGGGGTTAAGGTTTTTGGGGTTAAGGGTTTGGGGTTTGGTGGTACAGTGCTGCACTAGGACCCGAGTAGGCCCTCATTCCCCTTTTTGGATTTAGGTTCCCTTGGCACGCCCCTTTAAACCAACAATCAGGTACCCTTTTTATTCCTCGGTACTCTTCTGCCTAGTACGTCAGTAGGCGTAGTATTCTTTATTTCACAGGAGGTCTTGCACTATGTTAATGTAATCTTTGGTTGTGATTTATTCGGTTCTTAGATTTCTTTGGGCTTTGGGCTTTCAGGGTTTAGGCCGAGCCTTACGGGGTTTGGACTCAAAACCCTAAACCTCGCTCCAAGATCCTGCCACCTGCGTTCCCCCCGAAGCACGCCAACATTCAAAAGCCCCAACGTGTCAGGGTTTAGGTTTAGGAGTGGAGGGGCGGGGGGGCAGAGGGCGGTTGTGGTCAACCAAGACGAAGCAACACAAGGGAGAGGGAGAGAGATAGAGAGACAGAGAAAAAACACAAAACGGTAATTAACATAACCAAGGAGATAGAGAAAACAACCACCTTATACTAACAGTCCTTCATAGGGATCATAATAGGGCATACTATAGTCCCTATTACGGGCTGTTAGTATAAGGAAGAACATCCCAAAAAGTATCACGAATCAAGCAAGGAGAGGCAAACGCCACACACCGCCCACAGACGTGCTGATCATGCCGCAACCCAGCGCGCGCAGAGGAAACCCTAACTGTCCCACAACCTGTCACAACCCTAAACCCTAAACTCTAAGCCCTAAAGCCTCAACCGTAAACCCTTAGGGTTTAGGGTTTAGGGTTTAGGGTTTAGGGTTTAGGGTTTAGGGTTTAGGGTTTAGGGTTCCTTCATCCCTCAGCCCTCCACATGCCCAAATCCCGAAATCCAACAACTCGAAACCCCAAGCCCCGGCACCCGGCACCCGGAGCCCAGAAACATCTTAGCCCGAAACCCTAAACCCTAAACCCTAAACCCTAAACCCTAAAGCCCAAAAGCCTAAACCCTAAACCCTACCAAATAAAGAACTTAAGCCCCAAACCCTGCTTCAAAAGTCCTTAAGCTTCCGAATGAAACCCCAAACCCTGTGAAAATCGAATGAAAGCCGAGTCCCTAAAACTCGAAGCTCTCAATCCAACACCCCCCCCCCCCCCAAACAAAAAAAAAAAACTAGACCCCAAGCCCTAAACCCTAAACCCCACACAAACCCTGCTTCAAGCCCAATGTTCTCTGCAGGCGCACCTGGTGGGCCACCTGATGGGGGCTGGTGGACCGCATTGGTGCGAAGATCCTGTGCTCAACCGCGACAACGAGGCCTCACCAGTGCGGTTGAGGGTTTAGGGTTTAGGGTTTAGGGTTTAGGGTTTAGGGTGAAGTTTAGGGTTCTGCAGTAGGGTCTAGTAGGCTTTGGGGGGTTTTAGGGCCTAGTAGGCTTTAGGGGTGTTGGGGCTTCTATAGTGCTTGGCTGCATCCTTTGGCGATGGAGCTGCTCCCGTCCGTGGATGCGCTCCCTTTGGTCTGAGACGACACGGGCCTAGCCAGCGAGGAGTGCGAGTTGCCCTGCCACAGTCAGAAAATTTCATTCATTCAAGAATTCTGGGTGGCCGGGTTTCTTCGGGTTCAGGGCTTAGGGCTTTGGTAGGGTTTACGGGGTTTAGGGTCCCTCAACCCTAAATCCTAAACCCTGAACCAGGGGGTGCCGGTTCGCTAATTTCTACGTAGATGCATGGTGGTGCCCTCCGTTGGGTTATGTAACTTAGGTCAGAAGCTCCTGAAGTGTTACCGCACCAGCCCCTGTGGGCATTTGGGCTTAGTTCGCCTGAACCCTAAAACCCTAAAGAATTCTGTTTGTATTGGGGCGTATAAACGGCGCACGGAAGGGCTCCCACATACCGAAGATGACAGGTCTAGACCCCCGAACCCTCAGCCCCTAAACCCTGATCCCTAAGCCTGTTCTGGACGACTTCCTCCAAATCTTCGGTGGGCCCGTGGAATTTTTTGCTCCTTACCCTTCTATTCTTGCCTAAACTGCCTAAACCCTGAACCCTAAACCCTAAACCCTAAACCCTCACAGGATCTTAGGTTGTTCGCACTTGCGGCTTCCTCTGGGCATCCTATCGTCATTCGATGCCCTAAACCCTACACCCTAAACCCTAAACCCTAAACCCTAAACCCTAAACCCTAAAGGTGGTTCGTAGATTCGATCTGGGCCAACCTGAGCCTTGGACGACTTGCAACCAGTTTCTCGATTTGCCACCCCCCCCCCCCCCCCAAGCCATATAAACATACCTAGGGTTTAGGGTTTAGGGTTTAGGGTTTAGGGTTTAGGGTTTAGGGTTTAGGGTTTAGGGTTTAGTCCCCCCATAGTTTTGGCTATTTAGGGGTAAGTAAGCCTAATTAAGGTTATTCAAAGGGGAAACCCATGGTTACAGCACGAGGATCCTGTATCCGGGCTTCCTTTGCAGGCATTTTCTCGCTAGTTCCATTCGCAGATTGCAGGTCTCCTGTAAAGTGGTTGGGATTTAGGTTTAAGGGCTTAAGGGTTTAGGGATTAGGTCTTCAACGTTTAGGGTTTAACCGCCCGCAGCTCTCAAGCCCCCTCGCGCCGTGAGGCTTTCCGTCTCGTCCGCGCGCTCTCGCGTCGTCTCAGCAGCAACATCAGGGTCGTAAGAGGGGGCTTGAAGAGGACTAGGGGTGAAGGGCTATGAGAGGCCCTCTTGATGCCACAGAGAATCTACTGGTTTTGGTGTGCAGGGTTCTTGCACCGGGGCAAAGCTCTTAATCCTTAATCCGTAAATCGCTGAGACAGCCAGAGAGAGACAGAGATACAGCGAGAGAGAGAGAGAGAGATACAACAAAGAAAGAGAGGGACATAGAGAGAGAGAGAGAGAGCGCGAAGTCACCTCAATGCAGCCCCCGGCCACAAAATCCTTAAGGCCACCCTCTTGGCCGTCGCAAGACCCTACAAGGGTCGAATGTGGCAATCCCCGCCCCTGACCCTCTAACAGAACGAGGAGGAAGACTTGCTTACCAGATGTATATAAATTTATACAGACACATACGCACAAAGACACGCTCAATATTTATATATATATATATATATGCATGTGTGTGTGTTGGTATATGTATATGTATATGTGTATATATATATATATGTATTTATACACATATAGGTACACACATGTCATCATGTTTCATACTTCGTTAGATATTTATACAAGACATACAGACCGGACATACCTACTCAACCTGCAACACACAACCCATGGCACCCGCCAAACCTTAAAACCCGGAACGCAAGGTATCTAAACCCTAAACCCTACAACCTAAACTCTAAACCCTAAACTCTAGACCCTAAACCCTAAACCCAAAGCCTAAACCCTGAACCCTCAAGCCTAAACCTAAGGCACCTAAGCCGCAAGCCCAAGCCGCAAGGCATCCGTCGTTCGTGCTACGCTCTGCGTACGGCCGTGGATGTGGCCGCCGAGACGGTCGCCGGGGGCGAAACGACACTGGGATGAAGAGCATCCGGGGGAGTGGCCGTGTAAAGAGGTTTTTATAGGGGCTTAGTGGTTTAGGGTTCAGGTTTTATAGGGGCTTGGTGGTTTAGGGTTCAGGGGTTCAACAAATTCAGGGGTTTCAGTTTTACGGGTCTAGGGGTTGGCAGAACTCAGACTCAGGGGTTTGCGGTTTAGGGGTTTGGGGTTGACTGGGGCTCCCGAATAGTACCTTGCTTCAACGTACTGAACAATGCCCTGCTCCACCCAGAACACTGAAAAAGGGAATGTTTGCTACTTGTGTGGGGGGGGGAGGGGGGAGCGCGAGCTTGGCTCAGGGTTGCGAGATGACCTCCTACCCGGGCCAAGCAACTGCAAGGGATATCCCTAATCCCTAAGTCTTAAACCCTAAACCGCGCTTCTCTTCTCAACACTGCCGACAACAAAGCCAGCCTCCGCGATGATTCCGGCCACTCTTCTGAGCAGAACCAGCGGCTGCTAGCCAATCTCCCCTAAACCCTTAACCCTAGAACCCTAGAACCCTAGAACCCTAGAACCCTAGAACCCTAGAACCCTAGAACCCTAGAACCCTAGAACCCTAGAACCCTAGAACCCTAGAACCCTAGAACCCTAGAACCCTAGAACCCTAAACCCTAACCCCTCAAGCCTAAACCCTAAATCTAGAACCCTAAACCACAAGCACGGCCGAGGCAACTCGCGTATTGGAAGCTGCACGATGGCCGTGAGGCCTTCTGCTTTTACTTGCAGGTGTCAGGCAAAGTGTGCAGAACGCATAAGAAACCCTATGCCCACCTGTGACGGGGTGGTTGTGTTGAGTCTCCTTAGGCTGCCAGGGAACCCTAAACCCTAAACCCTGAACCCTAAACCCTAAACCCTAAAATGTCAAGGATAGGGCTGAAGGCCGTGGTATACGGTGTAGGCTTTATCGCCTTTCTGGGCGGCTGTCGGAAAGAGGGGCCACTAGTTGGCGCGATTTCCCTAAGCCCCAAGAGCCGCTACAGGACATGCTGACCGATGACCAGCCTCTTGGCATCTTTGTCGTGCCCTGGCCGCGACGTACTTTCACTTGGGAGCTTGTAGGGGCGGAGGGGGGTCGCGGGAGGGGCGGGGGGGGCGGGGGGCCTATCCCCGCCAAAACTAGGGCAGCTCGAGACGTCTCCTAGGAGCCCTGGTGGTCCTTTGCTCAATGAGCCAAATGCTGAGAGGGGTTGGTGCAAGAGGTTCCGAGACAGCGCGACATTAGAGGAGCCCCTTGTTGTCCCCAACATGATTATACCCCATAATCCATAGAAACCCCATAAACCCTACAAACCCCATAAACCCTATAAGCCCTACAAACCCTATAGGCCCTATGAACCCCATAAGCGCTAGGGTTTAGGGCTTAGGGTTTAGGGCTTAGGGGCTTAGGGTTGAGGGTTTAGGGTTTAGGGGCTTAGGGGACTTCAGGTGTGCTTGGGGTGAAGGACTTGAGGGCGCCTTTAATGAGAGAAGTGCTTCTTAGATTTTCTTCAGTTTTCTGGGATATTTGGGGGAAGATATAGAAAACCCTGAGCTTCCATCACGACAACCACAAAGGAGCCCTGCTGCCCCCTAAACCCTAGAACCTTAAATCCCTAAATCCCCAAAGCCCCAAGAACCCCTAAACCCCAACATCCCTCAACCCACGAGCCACCAAGGCGCCACGGTTCGTTGTTGCGGTGTAGGGCTTCGGGTTCGAGTTCGAAGGTTTCGGGGATTAAGGGTTTGGGTTGGCTCAGGGCTGGAGTTTAGGGTTACGGGTTTCAAACCCTAAACCATAAACCCTGAACCCAAAACCGCCCAAGTGGGAATGTCCTCTAAGTCTAGGGCCTTGGCCTTTCGGGCTTGCAGGGGTCTTGGGCAGCGTGTCAGAGGGTGCCCCCCCTAAACCCACAGAACCTCCAAGACGTCCAAAAGCCCCCTAGACCTCTGGCCCTCCACCCCGAAACCCCGAAGCCCTGAAATGTCCTAACCCTAAACCCTAAACCCTAAACCCTAAACCCTAAACCCTAAACCCTAAACCCCAAACCCCAAACCCCAAACCCGAAACCCACACCAGGTCCTCAGCGTGGCCGCAGAACCCCACAGGAACTCAAGCTCCTCGGCCAAGTGTTTCGCTTGGGGTTTAGGGTTTGGGCTTTGGGGTTCAGGGTTTACGGTTTACGGTTTTCGGTTTACGGTTTACGGTTTACGGTTTACGGTTTACGGTTTACGGTTTAGGAGGTTTAAGGCTTACGGGGCTGAGGGGTGTTTAGGGTTTAAGGTTAGGGTTTAGGGTTTAGGGTTTAGGGTTTGGGTTTTAGGGTTTAGGGTTTCTAATAGGGTTTAGGGTTTAGGGTTTAGGGTTTCGGTTTTAGGGTTTAGGGTTTAGGTTTAATTAGGGTTTAGGGTTTAGGGTTTAGGGTTTAGGGTCTGAGGCAAATACTTGCTGCCCTCCACGCTGCCGTACGCGGAGGGCCAGGCCTTCATCGACATACTGCGACCAGAGAGGCGCCGGGGTTGGGCTCAGGAGTTAGGAGTTTGGGGTTTGGGGTTTAGGGTTTGCGGGTTTGCGGGTTTACGGGCTTACGAGTTTTCGGGTTTACGGGTTTACGGGGTTACGGGTTTACGGGTTTACGGGTTTACGGGTTTACGGGTTTACGGGTTTACGGGTTTACGGGTTTACGGTTTGGGTTTAGGGTTTAGGGTGTAGGGGTGCCGAGGTTTTGGGGTTTCAGGGGGCGTAGAGGTTCTAGGACGGTTTGGGGCTTTCGGGTTTTCAGGATTTAGGATGCACATGGGTGCCACCGACTGTGAAAGACCTTGCTTTAGCATTTTCGTGGGTGATGAGCTGCTGCTGGATAGAGCATCCCCTCATAAATCCCAATAAATGCCGGAATCTCTGAACCCAATCCCAAATCCCTCAACCCAACCCCAAATCTTCCTGACATCTAGAGCTTGGCCAGACAACTGTCAACTGGGGCCGGGAAGGGCACCACCCCCACCCCGAACCCCTACCCCCCACCGAAACACACCTTTGGGTTGGGGTTGCATCTGAAGAGCTCCAGGCCCGCAGAACACCTCAACGGAAGTTCCTGCATGCAGCTAAAGGGTTTCAGGCCATGGGTCTGATGCTATGGTTTCAGTTCACCCCTAAGCTCCTAAACCCTTCAGCAGCAAGCCCCTTACTTATGCTCAAACCCTCAACCCTAAACCCCTAAACCCTATGTTTTGCTGGGCCGGGATGCCTTGAACACATCCATGCACGCAACATCAGACCAAGCAAGCACGCAAACCCTAAACCCAGAAACCCAGAACCCTAAACCCTACTATCCATGTGAGCTTTTGGCTCAGGCTCGCGGCTGTCATCTCCGAGAACAACCGTGCCCACCTCAACGCTAGGGTTTAGCTCGAGATTTCAACATGTTCGGAGAGTTGAAAGGAGGGATGATCTGAGAGGGTTTGAGAAGGAGCCGATGTCCTGTCCTAAGCCCTAAACCCGTAAACCCTGAACCCTAAACACTAAGCCCTAAACCTGCCCTGCGATAAAGGAGACCCCAAAACAAACCCCCCCGAAACCCCAAAGACCCGACAACTTCGACCTCAACACCGCGCAAAACGCCTAAAGCTGCGAAAGGGGTTTTGGGGTTTGGAGTTTGGGGTTGAGGGTTTAGGGTTTAGCGTTTCGTGCTTAGGGAAGTTTAGGGTTTGGGGTTAGGGTTTCGTGC
Organism: Symbiodinium natans; assembly: GCA_905221605.1. NCBI lineage: Eukaryota > Dinophyceae > Suessiales > Symbiodiniaceae > Symbiodinium > Symbiodinium natans. The sequence goes on from CAJNDS010000280.1 coordinate 871,903, forward strand.
TTAGGGAGTTTAGGGTTTTGGGTTTTGGGTTTAGGGTTTAGGGTTTAGGGTTTAGAGTTTAGCCTCCTTTCAGAGCCCTCCGAAGACAAGTCGAGGCTCCTACCTCCTCGTGCCAGCGGAGCTGCCCAGGCAAATGCCTCACCCTACGCCGGAAACCCTGAAGCCCCAAGCCCTGCCTTACCGCAAACTTTGGCCAGATTATACCTTTTAGGGTTTAGGGTTTAGGGTTTAGGGTTTAGGGTTAGGGTTTATGGAGGGGCCCCTAGCTATAGGTAGAGTTATAAGAGCCCCAAATTGGGTTAGAAGGGGGCCTCTCCTTGTACCTAGGGCCGAAGGCCATCTTCATGGTTTCTTGGGGGCTTGGCGCCGGGGGGGGGGGGGGGGGGGGGGGATGCCCTGAACCCTGAACCGCGATGCCTTCCGGTCTTTGAAAGGGCGCATGGACGCAGTGTAAGGTGTGAGGGCTTCGGGGTGGTGGTTCCTATCACCCTCAACCCTAAACCCTAAACCCTAACCCTAAACTTCCCTGAGCACTAAACCCTAACCCTGAACCCTAAACCCTAAATGCAAAGCCCTACCAGGACAAACGTCGCCATCTTCGCGCCTGTCGAGACCGTCGTCGAGGCGGGTGCGAAGGGTTCAGTGCTAGCAGCAGTGCTTGTAGAGGCTCAAGGCTTATAGAGTTTTAGCGCTTAGGGTTTTGTAGGGTTTTGGGGTTTAGGGCTTAGAGGTTTACGGTCTAGTCTTGGAGGTTATTGGGTTTATGGCTTGCAGGTGTTTTTTCGGTTGAGGTGTCCGGCTTTCGGAGTTAGGGGATTTTTGGTTTAGGTGCAGCTTTGTGGGGGGCTTACAGGGTTTACAGAGTTTAGGGCATTGGAGCTTTTAGGGTTGTGATTATGTGGGGCTTGTGGGATTCACACGGTGTAGGGTCTCAGGGTATATAGAGACACATAGTTTTCTTGGGACTTAGAGATTATAGGGTTCAGGGGCTTTGGTGCCTTGCGGTTTTTGCGTATTAGGTTTTTCTTCATGGGGCTTATGTTCATGCTTATAGGGTGTAGCGTTTCGGGGGTTTTGGGGTTTAGGGCTCTGGGGTTCCAGGGCTTAGGGGTAGGGTTTAGGAAGTCTGAGCCCTATACTTGCAAGTTGCCAGCCCGCAGCTATGGCAAGCGACCGTGGGTCGAGCAAAAGACGGGCGCATAAACCCGAAGCTTTGCAGCAGCAGCGTGACGTACAAAAGGCTTGCGTCTTAAGGAGGTCCCATCCCAAAGGGGTCCCAGGGCAACATCCAAGGGCATGAGGGGGGTCCCAGGCAGGGATCCTCCCCAAAACCCCGGCTCCCGCCGCCCCACGCAAACTGAGAAAGCGGATGGCAGAGCCCTGGTCCTACAACCGCTGGTGGGGCACCAGACATTTGGGTGTGGGGGGGGAAAAAGAAGGAGAGCAGATGTGGGTCTACCGGCTCTAGATGCCTCTCGGCCAGAGGCCGAGGCGAATTCTTTGCAGGGGAGGAACTGGGGGGATGTGGTTCAAGGTTTTGGGCTCGCTTTAGCGTGGTTTCGGCGCCAGCCGGCCCTGCGGAATTGAAACCTACGTCTTTCGGGTGTCGTTAGCATTCGAGTCCGAGGCATTTGTGCTTTGAAGGAAGTTTCATGTTGGGCCGGGTATGTCGAAGAGCACCATAGAACAAGATGTCAACAGATGGCCCTTAACCCCCAAATCCTCACTCCTACAAGCCGTTAAAGCCCATGTATAACCTATACGCCCTACAAGCCCAAAACCCCAACCTGTAAATCAAAAACCCCTACACTTAGCACCAAAACCCCTTACCCCCTAAGCCTGATCTAAGGTTTGAACCGTGGGCCCTTAGCATGGTCCCTTACCCTTGTCTATAGGGATCCGAAATATGGGCCCTTAAAAAAAAAAATATATATATATATATATAGAATATAAAGTGGAATATAAAGTGGAATGGGGGCTATATAATTGGGTCCAGGGCCCATGCCTCGGACCCTAGACGCAAGCCCTAAACTCGAGCCCTAGACCCCAAACTCTAATACCCCAAACCCCAAACCCTAAACCCTAAACCCTAAACCCTAAACCCTAAACCCTAAACCCTAAACCCTAAACCCTAAACCCTAAACCCTACACCAACCCTAACCCTAAACCCTAAACTCTGAGCCCTAGACCCGGGGTCAGGATGTGCCGGGCAGCGATTGGCTCGTGCCGCTCCGCCTTCTTGTTGTCTCGGGCCACCATCTGAATTGAAGCTGTTGCCCAAGCCTAAGCCGTAAACCCCAAACCGTAAACCCTAAACCCCAAACCGTAAACCCTAAACCCTAAACCCTAAACCCTAAACCAAACTCTACAGCCTAGTAATACAGTTCTGCTGCGGCCGTAAGGTTCAAAATCTGAAGGACTTGCTTTGAAGTTTTTTGGGGCTCCGGGTCGCTGTGTTGCGAAGTGCGCAGCTGCAACACAGGGCGATGGTGATTATAGGGTTTGGGGTTTAGGGTTTGTAGGGTTTAGGGTTTAGGTTTAGGGTTTCGGATATTCAGGGTTTAGGGTTCAGGGTTTGGGTTGAGGGTTGAGGGTTGAGGGTTGAGGGTTGAGGGTTGAGGGTTGAGGGTTGAGGGTTGAGGGTTGAGGGTTGAGGGTTGAGGGTTGAGGGTTGAGGGTTGAGGGTTGGGGTTGGGGAGGGGGGAGGGGGGCAGCGGGTGGCATGGGACCTTGCAGGCTTGAGCCTCCATGGGTTCAGGGCTCATGGCAGGAACCCCAGAAGCCACCAAGACAGTCCAAGACAAATCCTGAGAGCCCTGGGGCTCTAGGTTAGGGCTTCCGAGCCTTCTGGTTTTGGGGTTCTTGGGTTTTAGGCAATTTTTTAGAGATGTCAAGGCGCACCCTAAACCCTACCTCCCTACAGTGGTTCGGTTGCGTTTTAAGCACCCTAAACCACAAGCCCTGAACCCTAAGCCCTAAACCCTAAGCCCTAAACCCCAAATCTTAAACCCTAAACCTCCCAGACCTTCCCGGAGGAGCCAAGGAAGACGCATCTTGAACCCCAAACCTTGCAAACCCTGTCAGCCCCAAATCCTAAACCTTAAGCCCGAAAACCCTATACCCTAAACCCTAGCCCTAAACCCTAAACTTTCCCAGGGTGTGTGGGAGTCCGGTGCGCCAGGGCTCAGGGGCACCCCACCCTTCGCTCCTCGCTCCTGAGGTGCCGCGGAAGCAGCTTGCCACCACTGTTGCCTGGCTGCTTAAGGGGTTTAGGGTTTAGGGTTTAGGGCTTAGGGCTAGGGTTTAGAGTTTGGGGTTTAGGGTTTAGGGTTTCGAGTTTAGGCAGGGTGTTGAGTTTAGGGTCTAGGAGTTGACGCAACGCTTGCATGAGGGCCTCCACTCCCTAAACTCCTCAAACCCAAAACCCCCAACCCCTAAACGCCAAACTTTGAACACCGGCTTGAGGGTTCAGGGTTTAAAGGGGTTCAGGGTGTAAAAGGGGTTGAAAGGGTTCAGGGTGTCGAGTTGCAGGGTTCGGCATTCAGGGTTTGCCGGGTTTAGGGTTCAGTTTAGGGTTTAGGGTTTAGGGTTTCGGGCTTAGGGTTTAGGGTTTAGGGTTTAGGGTTTAGGGTTTAGGGTTGCAGGCTGCAGCTTCCCAGTCACTCCGGATTCTCTGTGGTGATCCTTCCTCTTCAGGCACAACACGTGCGCCCAGACCGTGCGATCCGAAACCTGTCTGGAGTTGAGGGGTTAGGGCCTAAAGGGGGTATAGGGTTTGGGTTCTTTAGGGTTTATGGGTTTTTTTTTTAAGGGTTTCTAGGGTTTATACGAAACCTGTCTGGAGTTGAGGGGTTAGGGGGGTATAGGGTTTGGGATCTTGAGGGCTTATAGGGTTGTTAGGGTTTCTAGGGCTTATAGGTTTAGGGTTGAGGGGTTGCGGTTCAGGGTTTAGGGTCTGTCTGGAGTTGAGGATTTCGGGTTCAGGAGTTCAGGGTGAACTAAGAGCTCTGAGGCCCTGAACCTTACCTTAGATCATTTGGAGAAAGAGCTTGCCGCCCCCGAGCTTTCAATCCCCACCAGGCTACATCCTAAATTTGTGCCTTGTTTGTAGGGCGTAGGATTTAGGGTGTGGGTTCGGGAAATACGCTAGGCCATGCCCCCAAGAATCACAAAGCGGATGCCTCCGCTCCAGCATCAGGCGGACCTAACCCCCACAAAAAGTTAGGATGTAGAGCATAGAAGAGTCCAAGGCTTGAGCAATTGTTCAGGGTTTAGGATTTGGGTTTAGGGTTTAAGGTTTCGGGTTAAAGCCATGATTGTAGGGATTTGGTGGGTTGGTGGGCTTCAAGCGGTGTTTAGTGGCCCTTTTCATTTGCCTGGAGATTTCGTTCATAGGATTCGGGTCTACGGCAGTTTGGGAGATCCTCCTTCAAGAGTAGGCCTTAAACTTCAACCCCTACACCCCGCGTGAACGATTCAGCCCGACACTGCAACTCTGAGACTCTTCTATCTGAAACCCTGAAACCCTACGATCCTACTCCCAACCACCCAAGCAAGTCCTGAATCCCCCCCCCCTTCCGCCCCCCCAAAAACTGCATAAAACAAGAGAAAGCTGAAACCCTGAAGCTCCCAAAGGCGCCAAAGACCCCCTGAAACCCTGAAACCACGACTCCCTGAAACCCTAAACTGCCCTAATCCCTAAACCCGAGACCCTCCCCTAAGGACATGTGGCTGACGACCGGCCTGGTCATCGCTTGGGTGGCCCAAACCCCAGCTTCCTTGTGGGGCTTTGTGTTTGGTGTTTAGGGTTTAAATTTGGGTTTAGGGAGAGTGCATGAAGGCAAAGGAAGGCAGCACTGCCACAGTCAACATCGGCTTCTTATCTCGTCGTCGAACTGTGCCAGAAACCCTAAACCCTAAGCCCGAAACCCTGAATGCTAGGGGCCGTTTACTCCAAAGACTAGAGGCCCAAATAGGGGCCAGACATTGGGGGACCCGCCCTACCCTCGACGACTTGGAATCAAGCATGCTACAAGGGATCCTTAGGGGGACTCTTAGGGTTTAGGGTTTAGGGTTCAGGGTACTCAAATGTCTCAGAAAACCTCCATCTACGTTTGTTTCTGTACCTAGTTGGGCTCAAGCTGTCCTTCATCATCCTTCAAAAAGGCCCCAAAACCTTATAACCCCAAACCCCCCAAACCCAAACCACTTACACCGCAAAACCCTGACCCCCCCCCCCCCCCCCCCCCCCCAATAAACCCAAAACCCTAAAACCCTAGAACCCTAGAACCCTAAACCCTAAAACCCTAAAACCCTAAAACCCTAAAACCCTAGAACCCTAGAACCCTAGAACCCTAAAACCCTTAAACCCTTAAACCCTTAAAACCCTAAAACCCTAGAACCCTAGAACCCTAGAACCCTAAAACCCTAAAAAACCCTAAAACCCTAAAACCCTAAAACCCGAAACCCGAAACCCTAAACCCTAAACCGGTACCTGCAAGGTGATGGCCGTTGGCCTGCTGGCGTGGAACTACCAGACTCGGATTTACCTGAGCATCGTCAAGGCCCGTCCCCCAAGCCCTAGGGTTGAGGGTTTAGGGTTTAGGGTTTAGGGTTTAGGGTTTAGGGTTTAGGGTTTAGGTCCCAGGGTTTAGGGTTTGGACATAGATCATCGGGATTAGAGGGTTTAGGGTATGGGGGGGGGAGATGTAAGGCTTTTCCGGATTTCGGGGGAGGGGAGATCTGATTTTTTGTCGGTGTGCTGAGGCCGCCGCCTACAGAGCACAACCCCAGACCTTGGCGCAAGGATGTTCGTTGTTTTGCACCGCACGCCAAAAGCCTAAACCCAAAACCCTAAACCGCTACACCCCTCACCTGCCCGCCAGCGCCCAACAGTCGGGCTTCCAAAGTCATGTTAGGCAAGCCAGGGTGTGGGGCTTTCAGGGGTTTTGGATATTTTGGGGTTCAGGGGTTTGGGGTTCAGGGCTCGCGGGTCTTAGGGTTTGGGGATTTCTGGGCTTCTGGGAGTCCTCCCAATCTACAACCCAAGCCCAACGCTAAACTCCCAACCCCACCCCCCCTCCCCCGCACCTAGAACCAGAAAGCTGGTGAAGATTCTCCAAAGTGGAGGCAGCACAATGGTGTATCAAGAGATACCCTCCTCAGCATAAGCCCTTCACAAAGCCTCTAGACCCTAAGCCCCCTGAGCCCTCAAACCTGAACGCTGTGCGATGGGAGGATCCCACAAGGCCCAACATCATGCAGATTCAAGGCGCGTGCGCGGAGTTTCGCGAAAGAGGGTTTAGATTTTTTGTAGACCGGAGGCCTGCCCGGATCACCCCAGTCATTTCATACACACATGCCTGCATGCACACACACACAGGTATGTATATATACATATATATATATACATATGTATTTATTTATATTTATTTATGTATGTACGTGTGTGTATATATATATATGTGTATATATGTGTGTGCCTATATATTTACATATTTATGTGTGTATATATATACATATGTGCATACATAGACACTTACTTAGGAAATGGTTGACCTTTAAACTTTTGGGGTCTCCATATTTAGTGGTAATAATGAAGTCTAACGATGTATATATATATATAGAGAGAGAGAGAAATGTACATATGTACGTACGTATGTATTTAAGCTTCGTTTAGTGCAATCGTATAGATATGTTCGATATGAGGTAAGATCCACTTATCAGTAAGCCCATGTAACTCGGCATAGCCAAAGCAGCTGTTTTTCTGGGTTTAGGGTTTCTGGCCTATATATATATATATACATATATATCCACTCCACGCAGGCACTGGTTTGGATCAATGCTAATTGCCGCACCGGACCCTTTTTTAAGTACTTTCCAAGACTAGGGTACCTAGCCAAAGGGACATACAAGGTTTGATTGGGCAAAAGTATCGATGTGGAATTGGGTTTAGGGTGGTTTAGACACAGGGTTTATAGTACTGCTTTTGGTGAGCGTGTTGAGGGTGCCGTACGGATGTTGGTGAACGTAGCTTTTTGGAATCCTTTTTGGGCTGACTAGAAGAGAAATCGGCTTCATATGAGGGGTCACCTAAACCCTAAACCCTAAACCCTAAACCCTAAACCCTAAACCCTAAACCCCCAAAACAAGGCTCAGGGTTTTGAGTTTTTGGGCACCCCGAGACTCCAGGACGAAGCCCCCAGACTCTCAGACTCATATCGGCAGCGATGGGTTTAGGGTTTAGGATGTAAACCCTAAACCCTAGACCCTAGACCCTAAACCCTAAACCGGGTGCAGGGTGTAGAGTTTTAGGGTTCAGGGTTTAGGGCTTACTGCTGGGGGGGGGGTGGGTGGCCCCTTTCCCAAGACCTGAACATTTCGCGTTCAACAGCTTATTTCGGTTTCCTATAGGTTTGCGTTCACCCAAAGTAGCCTGCCAAAGTCAAGAAGTTTTTGGGCCCTTGAGGTAAGCATCAAAAGGGGGATCCCAAACTCTGAATTCGCAATCCCACGGCCTAAGCTCAACAACCCTAGCTCTGAAGGCCTAAACACCTAAACCTAAGCAAGCCCCTAAACCTAAACCCCTTTCCGAAATCCCCGAACCCTGAACCCTAGACCCTAAACCCAAAACCCCTACCTAAATCCCGTACATCCCCTAAGTCCCCTAAATCCCCGATAGTCCCCTAAGCCCCAAAACCTCTCAGACCCGTTCTGTCAGGCACCCGCGTGACCCCGAAACACGTGATCTGCGCCGCGATCGAGCACACGATCCCGGAGCGGGGTGTCAAGGCCTTTATGCAGAAGTATATATGTACATGCAGAAGTATATGTATAGGTATATATATATATGTATATGTATATTATCTATTTGGCTATTTGTGTTGTTTGGTATTTACATGTTTAGGAACTTGTTTCTTGGTGTGTGTTTTTTTGTTTCTGTGCCTTTTTTGATAAGTTATATGTATACAGCGGAAGAGAAGGGGAGCATCGAACCCGAAGCAGTGCGCTCGGTCTTGCCCGTCTTAAGCTTCTTGGCTTCTGCAGAACAGGGTCAAGAGGGTCAAGGTGAGCGTCATGAAGGTCGAGTGGGTCAGCCAGGACCCCCTGACAACCCTAAACCCTAAACCCGAAACCCTAAACCCTAAACCCTCAAGGGTGCCAAGGAGCTGGCAACATCGATCTGCCACGACGCTCACTCCAAAGTGGTGCAGCTAGCAGAGGACATCTGTGCGCGAGCGGACAACTTCTGGGGGTGGCAGATGTGAAGATGCTTGCAGGTGACGTGAAGGAAGCCTCGCCCTAGTCTGCGGTGCAGGGAATGGCTGGCCTGACGTATAGGGCCCCTGCTAGACGGCATCACCGCTTGTGACTGATAACCGACCAACCAACCTAAACCCTAAACCCTCAAGGGTGCCAAGAAGGCCGTCTGTCGAGTCCCAGATTTCGAGCCGGAGCTGCTCAAACCCGAAACCTTGACTGCTTAACTGGAGTCCCCTTGTCGAGAGCCTGGCTTATAAATCGGCTTCCGTATTACTATTGGGTTGCACTGCTAGTCATTATGATGGCTTAGTAGCGATTCGCTCTACTCGTTTCCCACCACGACTACAGTTACTTGCCATGGCATTTCTAGCTTGTAATTGACATGTCTTGAAAGGGGCATTTCCCATTTCCAAGAAGAATGTGGACACGCTTATACACACTTAAGCAATATAGTTGCAACATAATCCTTGCCATGGCAACCCTCCCAAAGGGACCCCGAAGTATCGGGAAACCTAAACCCAAAAAGGGTTTAGGGGTTTAGGGTTTAGGGTATACGGTCAGAGTTTAGGGTTTAGGATTTAGGGTTTAGGGTTTCGGCTTGCCCTGAACCCTAAAACTCCCATTGGTGGCAGGTCAGCGCTGGCGGACTCGGAAAGGTGTTGGACCAGATGCTGAGGGAGCACCCCGAGGCTGCCCAGGGATTGCACTAGGACCTAGGACCTCCCTTACTTTCGAGACCTAAAGCCCTGAACCCTCAACCTCCCCTGAACTTTAAACCTTCAAAAAAACACTAAACCTTAAAGGCACACCCTGAAGCCGCATAAGGGCGAAAGACAACATCCTAAGCCCTAAAACCCTACAGCCCTCACCACTAAACCTCTTTAACTCCAACCCCTGACGCCCAAAAGGCCCAAGCCCGATACCTGCAGCCTAAACCTCAAGCCCGCTATAGCCCCCTAAACCCCCAAAGCCCCGAACCCCTCAAGAAAGAGCTTAAACCTCTAGACCCTAAGCCTTTTACACCTCTAGACCCCCAACCCTAGACCCTCAACCTCTCAAAAATCTAAATCCCTAAACCCTGACGTCCCCCGAAGAGCTCCTAAACCCTAAACCCTCAACCCTCAACCCTAAACAGTAAACCCTAAACCCTAAACCTAAACCCTAAACCCTAAACCCTAAACCCTAAACCCTAAACCCTAAACCCTCCCTAGACCCTGAACTCCGGTCGACTGCGCAGGGCACACTAAGCCTGGTCCATCCGAGATTCGGAGACGTGGACTATGGGCATCTTGAGGAGCTGCGGTAGGGGGGGGGGGGGGGGGGGGGGGGGGGGTAGTAGATTAGGGTTTAGGGTTTAGGGTTTAGGGTTTAGGGTTTAGGGTAGACACACCCACGAAAAGGGAACCTTCAGGATGACGGTGCTCACCCAAAAAAACCCACTAAGAACAGGAGTTCGACACGCTGGACTGTGTGGTGGATGGTAAGGCTGAGTCGCTTCTTGGCCGCAAAGGTGTAGGGTTTAGGGTTTAGGGTTTAGGGTTCAGGGTTTAGGGCAAACCCTAAAAACTAAACCCTACACGCTTGAATTCACCCTCCGGAATTCTCCAAACATCTGCGTGCTCAGGCGGGCGGCGTTGATGGTGTGGAGTCTAAGCAGGCGGAACCCTGAAAGCCGAACGCCTAAGCCCAAGACAAAGCGGCACATCACTTGATGCAGGGCTGGCTACAGGGTTCACGGTTTCAGGTTTTGGGGTTAAGGGTTCAGGTGCTGGGTGCGTAGCGCAACGATGCCCTTGAGCTTGCATTCAGTCGCGACGTCGTTGCAAGCGCAATGAGCAACCAGACGAGCGAGCTCGAGAGTCACGACGTGCGATGTTAGCAAAGACAGGCTAGACGAAGCAAGTGCGAAGGCAGCACCCCAAAGCCAATACACCCTAAACTTGTGTCATCCTAAGCGAAGGGGCTTTTAGCACGTAAGAAGGGAGATACATTAAGAATCATAAGCTACCCTAAACCCTAAACCCTACACCCTAAGCCCATTCTAAGTAGGTATGCCCTCAGCCCTAGAAGCACATTGTCGTTGACATCCTTAGCCTTCCCTTCGAAAGTTGGGGGTTTGAGGGTCGTAGGGTTTAGGGTTTAATTGGTTTAATTTTAGAGTCTCTGGGTTTAGTTTCGCACCCCGCGAATCCTAAGCCCCCCCTATATACATCTTAGCCCCCCCCCTCCCCCCCAACAAAAGATAATAATAAACCCCCGAAGTCTTAGGCTTCAGAGGCTCACACTAAACCCTGAACCTGCAGCCTAAACTCTTGGGGAGTTGTTGTTTTTGGCCTTGCTGACGGTCCTTTGGTACGCGATGCGGAGGATTGAGCGTGTAGCCCCACACCAAGGGGATGCTGGGGTTTCCCAAACCCCCCAAAAAAGCAAGGCCTTGGTGCTTAGGGTTTCGGGTTCGGGGTTTAGGGTTTAGGGCTTAGGGTTTAGGGTTTAGGGTTTAGGGTTTAGAGTGTTCTGACTATCTGAGGATCCAGGTTTACACGATGCAGAGCGAGAAGAACGGCATCACACGTGTCTGGTACATCCTCGGCCTCTTGCCCCGCTGGCTTGGGGGTTCAGGGGGTCGGCAATCTTGGAACGTGGCTTCTGGTTGTTTCGGGCCTTTGGTATGTTAGAGTTTAGGGTTTAGGGTTTAGGGTTTAGGGGCCTGATTAATCCGAAGAAGCTCTCTTGGCGGGCAGGTTCCCTAAATTCCTCACCCTTGCCAGGATTACAACATGGGGTCCTACATCTTTATTATGCAGCTGTACGTACACTAAACGGATGATTTTTTTTGCAGGGGGGAGATCCCCAAACCCTGAACCCGAAACCCTGAACCCTAAACCCTAAACCCTGAACCCTAATCCCGAAACCCCAGACCGTAAATCCTAAACCCTAAGCCCTAGACCCTCAACCCTAAACCCTCTGAACCCTGGACCTCTATCAGGTCTGAGCCCGGTCCTAGTTGAAGCGAGAGAGCCCAATGCCCCTAAGTCAGGAACTTCACTATATGGCGATCCCGCAGACTTACTTAGCCCATAGTTGAATTTGCCCTCAACCCGAAACCCTAGACTTTTCGGGTTTCCTTATTTAGTAGGAATGATCAAGTTTGACCTTTTGGGTTCCTTGGCTTGTTTGGCATATTATATCGGGACCTTTGATATGATGTAGGTATCTGTTTCTCAATTGAGGGGCTTTGGGTTTTCTGGGAACTGGGGCGTGTGGCCATGAGCCCTAAACCCCAAACTCTGAAGCTCTCAACTCCTCCGAGATCACAAGTACTTCACGGAGAAGAAGAAGGACAAGCCGTACCCAGCCGAGATGACGAAAGTCAGGACACGGCATGCTCCTTGCGGGACTCGGAGAGGGGGGGTATTCGGGTGTTTCGGGTTTCAGGATTACCATGAGTTCCCTTGATTACGCGACTTCCCTTGGGGTCTTTGTTCATATTCCGTTGTGGCCTAGGGCCCTGAAATAGGTTCAGTCCTTGTACACGAATTCATGAGGGCGTGCGATGATGAATATTTAATGCGGATGGTGTTCTTGCGTCTGGCAGCGGCTGCCAAGCAAAATGGATGAAAAAGCAACAGATCTTGGAGAACCCCCAACATGAGGCAAACTCTTGGGTCCCAAAGGCCTGAGAAAGAGCTTATCTGCTTCATCTCGTGGAGATGAGGTTCTCCAGCACCTCGGAAGCCGGGTTTAGGGTTTAGGGTTTAGGATTTGGGGTTTAGGGTTTAGGGTTTAGGGTTTAGGGCTTAGGGTTTAGGGTTTAGGGAGTCAAGACGAAGGCGGAGCGCAAGCGAGGGTGGGGATACGCGACTCAGGCACACCTGGGCGTCTTTAGGACGCCCTTCGACACCTTCTGCCCTGCATAAACCCCAGCGTCCTCACACCCGAAAACCTAGGGAAACCCACAAAACCTTGAAACCGTAAAGCCCTAAATTGAGGGCTCCGAGGGCCTAGGGTTTGAGACAGGGTTTAGGGTGCAGGGTGTAGGGTGTAGGGTGTAGGGTGTTGGGTTAGGGTGAAGCTGCACCGCATCGAAGGACTTTGCGGTACTTCTCGCTTTGGAACCAGGCTGGTTCAAGCTTTAAGGGTTCAGGGCTTAGGGTTTCGACTTTAGACTCAAGATCCTAAGCCCTAAACCCTAAACCCTAAACCCTAAACCCTAAACCCTAGCAACTGTTGGGTTTCGACAGGGATGAGGACCCTAAGTGCTGACAAGTCATTCCGTGGAAGCTCCTCTTGGTAGGCCCTTGGGATGCCCTACACCCTAAACCCAACCCTAGCCCTAAACCCTAGCCCTAAACCCTAAACCCTAAACCCCAAACCCTAAACCCCAAACCCCAAGCCCTAAACCCCAAACTCGAAACCCAAAACCCTAAACCCTAGCCCTAAACCCTAAATCCGAATTAAACCCCATAGTGTAGAAGGAACCATATGGGCCCTCAGCATGTTCCCTTACCCTTGTTGATAGGGATCCGAAGTATGGTCCCTTATATAGTGTATATCAGAGGTTAGGGTTTAGGGTTTAGGGTTTAGGGTTTAGGGTTTAGGGTTTAGGGTTTAGGGTTTAGGGTTTAGGGTTTAGGGTTTAGGGTTTAGGGTTTAGTTCTGAAACAACGGACCCAAATCAGGGGGCCCATACTCGGAACCTTAGACATTGGGTTCAAGAGGATCTTGTATGTTGCTTTCGTGCGTCTGAGACCTTACCCCCTCAAACCGATGGGGGTCAGGGTTTACAGGGTTTATGGGTTTATATGGGTTTATGGGGTTTATAGGGTTTATAGGTTTTTTCGGGTTTATAGGGTTTATAGGGTTTAGGGTTCAGGGCATTCAGGGCATTCAGGGTTTAAACCCTAAATGCAGGTTTTAGGGCCTCGTGCTAAGCGCCTCCCACATGTCCAAGGGCGCTGGTCGTCCAGTTTGGCATTTGGGTGTTTTGGGCTGGCAGGCTTTAAGGTCTCGCAGGCCCCTAGCCCCAAACCCCAAACCCCGAACCCCGAACCCTAAACCCTAAACCCGAAGCCCAAATCCTAGACCCCAAACCCCAAACCCTAAACCCTATACCCACGCAAAGGCCACGGCGCTGCTCATCAAGAGGCTGGGGTGGGATCCCATCGTAGGCCCGCCCCCCCCCCCCGCCCCCCCCGACCTCAGCTATCAGGAAGGGATCTGAGACTGCCATTACAGTTGAGGGCCTTGGGGTTGGGGTTAGGGTTTGGGGCCAGCTCAAAGAAGGCTCAAACCAGGCTTCTTTAAAGAATGTTTGGGCCTATGGCTCCTTTTGGCGTTGAAGGGGGGGGGGCACGTGCTTCCCCAAGCAGGGTCCCCATTATTCAGTAATTCAGAGGTTGATCTTGTTGGTGGGTCTCATTTCTGCGTTATGCCGAGTCATGGGTTCCTGCTGGGTTTAGTTTGTGTTTTGTTTTCTCGGTCTTTTAAGGGCTTGCAAGGTTTAAGCAAAGGTTTTCGGGGTTTTATCAGGGGTTCTTAGGGTCTTGGATTGCAGTCCTTAAGATCAACTCAGGGTGCGCGATCCAGGCTGAAGCCAGACATCTACCACTGCATGGACTACCATGCAGCGCTGGCGCCACTCTACCTCGAGGTTTGGACCGAAACCCGAAACCCCAAACCCTAAACCCTCAACTCTAAACCCTTGTCCTAAGCCCGAAACCCTAAACTAGTCTAGGGATGAAGTTTATAGGTTTTGGGGGTTCAGGGTTTACAGCTTGCAGGGTTGGGTTTAGGGATGTTATCCAAAGTATGGCTCCCGTTGCACCGCCAATATACTGTATAAATACATAAACAAATACATCTATATGTATATGTATATGTCTATGTCTATGCATATGTCTATGGCTGTGTCTGTGTACGTGTATATGTATATTGATATGTATATGTACATGTTTATGTATATGTTTATGTATATGTTTATGTGTATGTATATGTATATGTAGATACCTGTGATAATCATACACATGAAAAAGCTCCACTTCAAAGAACCCAAATGTTGAAGTTCTTGGGATGCCCTGCTCTAAAATGTCCGCACCCCAAGGACAAGAGTTTGTTTTGGGTTTTCATGGGGGTACAGAAGAGCCCTCAACCCTAAACCCTGAACCCTGAACCCTGAACCCTAAACCCTAAACCCTAAACCCTGAACCAAAGCCTTGCGACTGAGAAGGGCAAGCTGGGGCTCCTCCATGACTCAACGTTTCAGTTTTGGTGCTTTCTGGTTTAGGCTTTAGGGGTTTAGGGTTTAGGGTTTAGGGTTCCTGACGATGAGGATGACTCGCAGAGAGGGCAGGCAAGCAGCTTCCTTGCCATCAGTGTTGAATGTTTTGCGAAGACGCCTGCTCGGGCCGCGACTGTCATTGATGGTGGCAGCAGGGTAGACATGTCCGAGCTTGACATTCATGATTCGGGGTGATCCCCCTGAAAATAGCAGTCCTCAGTAGGGATTATAGCACCCCCCCCTCGTATCATCCCGACGAAGGACTGTTCGTATAAGAGGGAACGCCCCAATTCATGATGTCAAATGCAGTACCCCGCCGAGAGCTGCTGATTTAAGGGCTCGCGCCTAGGCGCGATTCACCTTGCAAGAATGTTTAGGGTTGAGGGCCACATAGGGTTGGTTTAGGGTTTAGGGTTTAGGGTTTAGGGTTTAGGGTTTAGGGTTTAGGGTTTAGGGTTTATTGTTTAGGGCTCTGAACCTGCTTCGGCAATGGCAACCCAAGCAGAGGGCTGACTGGCTCGCAGCATTCTCTGCTCTGGCCCAGCAGTAAGTTTAGCCCTAAACCCTAAACCCTAAACCCTAAACCCTAAACCCTAAACCCTAAACCCTAAACCCTAAACCCTAAACCCTCAGAAGTAGCTGTGGTCAATACGCAGCTTTAGGGCCTAGGGCTTTGGCCTTGTAAATGAATATCGGGGCTTCAGGGTTAAGGAGGTTTGTTTTAGGTCCTACCGAATGAGTTTTGAGGGTTCAGGGCTTTTAGGGTTTAGGGCTAAGGTTTTCGTGTTAAGGACTTTACCCTAAACCCTAGAGACCCTAAACCCTAAACCCTAAACTCTAAACCCTAAACCCTTGGTTTAAGGCACTTCGGGTTAGAGATTGAAGGCCAACGAGCAGATCCCCATCATCCTCGTGCTTCACAACGCGGACTACATGGGAGTCGCGGGACAGAACGACACCCTGAGCCCTAGCCCTAAACCCTAAACCCTAAATCCTAAACCCTAGCCCTAAACCCTAAATCCTAAACCTGAATCCTTAACGCTAAACCCCACACCCAAAACTCAAAGCCCTAAATCCCTCGAAGAGGCTGGCAGGTTCAGGCGCCTCAGGATTTCGGGCACAAGATCTAGGGCTTGGCTTTAGGGTTCGTGGCGCTTTTGGGGTTGCAGTTGTTGGGTTTAGGGTTTAGGTTGGGGTTTAGGGTTGAAGGTTTACGGTTCGTACTTCGCAGGGCGCCTTAGGGCTTCAGGGTTTTTGGTTTTGGATCCAAGAACCAAGCGGCACAGCCTTAAACCCTGAACCCTAAGCCCTAAACCCTGAACCACAAATTTTGAACGCCAGGCAGCCTGTGTTTGACAACGCAGCTGCCCTCCACTTTTGAGTTCCACAGCCCAAGTTCAGGGATTTTACAGGGTTCGTAGGGCGTTTGGGGATTTCTAGGGCTTTTAGGGGTTTTTCAGAAGTTTAGGCATTTAGGGCTTTTAGGGTTTTGTTTAGGGCTTTTTGGGCTTTTGAGATTTTTCGGGCAAACGCCCCCGCACCCGCAGCAAAAAAGCAAAAAAAGCGCCCCCGCACCCGCAGCAAAAACAAAACCCGCCCCCCACCACACCCGCAAAAGAAAGAAACGCGCCCCCCGCACCCGCAGAAAGATAAAAAAAAACGCGCCCCCGTACCCGCAGCAAAGAATAACGTGCCCCGCACCCGCCACAAAAAACCACCTGAAACAAAAAACGCTCTTACCCGTGCAGCCGCATGAGTTGCTTGGGTACGGGTTCAGGGTTCAGGGCTTGGGTTTAGGGTTGAGGGTCTAGGGTGGGACCCTCAACCCTGCACCCCGCAATTCACAAGGTCATCGAGACCGACTTCATCAGCGATCGATTCTGGAAGACAGTGACGGCGCTACGCCGGCTGATCCCTGGATGCACACCATAAACCCTGAACCCGAAACCCCAAACTCGAAACCCTAAACCCCGAACCCTAAACCCGAAACCCTAAACCCTAAACCCTAAACCCTAAAACCCTAAGCCCTAAGCCCGACAGTCAACCCTGGGCCCCACACTGCCAGCTTGAGGCTTTGAAACCCTAGACCCTCATCCCTAAGCCTTCGACTCAACCCAAGTAGTGCTAGCTGCTAATTAGCACGTTTACGCTCTCTCTCTCTCTCTCTCTCTCTCTCTCTGCGCCGGCCGGTTTAGGGTTCAGGGCTCAGGGGTTGAGAGCATAGTGGGGTTGAGGGTTTTGGAATCGGGTTTGGGGATGGTAGCGTTCAGGGTATAGGGCTTTGAAACGCAGAGGGCCCCAAGCCCAAACCATGCCACAGAGGGTGCGGTGCTCTAAGGAGCTTGATCTTCAACTTGCAGGCGGGGGGAGGGTGGGTTTACTGTTTAGGGTTTAGGATTTAGGGTGGCTTAGGGCTTAGGGCTTAGGGTTTAGAGTTCAGCGTGCTCCCTAATTAGTTATCAGGTTAGACCAGATTTCTATACAGTGCCCGTTAAGAATACCAGACCTTTTTTTGGTAGGGCACCCTTCAAAAGGGTTACTGCAGGGTTTAGGGTTTAGAGTTTGTGGAGCCCTAAATCACAAGAACCCAAATACCCAGACATCCAAGGCTGCGCCCTCGCTGCCCCTCAGACCTGCCTACAAGCACGTTGCTACCAGATTGCTGCCAAATTGGCTACCGAATCGTTGCAAAAATTGCTGCAGATTGCTACCAAGTTGCAACACAGTGATACCAAGTTGCTCCCAAAATGCTGCAAAGCGATTGCATGGTACCCTTACTTCCCCCCCACGATCATAAGCGACAGAGGGCAACCTCAGGGCCTGGGCAAGGCTCCTAAATCCTAAACCCCAAATCCCTAAACCCTGAACCCTGAACCCTAAACATTAACCCGTAAACCCTCAGCCCTAAGCCCTAAGCCCTAAACCCTAAGCCCTAAGCCCTAAGCCCGAAGAAGCCAGAAAGCTGCTGAGTATCGGGTCGCTCCCCCTGCGCAGGTCTCGACGATCAGAAGATTTTGCGACCTGGTTGCAGCCGGTCGGTGCGGTTGAGGTTTAGGGTTTAGGGTTTAGGGTTTAGGGTTTAGGGTTTAGGGTTTGAGGGTTTAGGGTTTGAGGGTTTAGGGGTTCAGGGGCTCAGGGGCAGGGTCATAGGCTTTAACCAGGACCAAGAGTAGGCCCTCATTCCCTTTTGTTAGGGTTTCGGTTCCCATAATAAGCCCCTGTAAGCCGTTTAAGGTGTAGGGTGTAGGGTTTGGGATCATGTAGGGTACCTCAGTCCCTCATTCCCTACTAAGACTAAGACCCAGCCAGTAAAGGTTTTCTTGTGTTCAAGTTCTAGGTAGGCCCTTGGGACATTTTGCATTTTCCCTTGCTGAGTTTAAGAGGATCATATTCAGGAATATTTTTCAGAGGGTTTTAAGGGCCATCCTAGTATTTGTCAAAGAACCCACCCCAAAAACATAGGAAACATTCTTCCTTGTAAGGGGCAATTGGGATTATTGGGGTTGTTTAAGCAAAAAGTCGGGTTCTCAGGCCCAGACTGGGCACTTGTGCTATTTTTGTTCTGACTTCGGTTCCCTCAGAAGCCCCTCGAAGCAGAAAAGGGTACCCCCCCCCCCCCCCCCCACCACCTTTTGCTCTGGGATCGAGGGGTTCAAGGGTTTAGGGTTTAGGGTTTAGGGTTAAGGGGGCCTCAGGACTAGGGATGGAGAGCGAGTCTGAGGCATGTTCGAGGGCCGCTTCAATATGTTGAAGGCCGGCGTGACGTACGTCAAGCAGACGCAGGCCTGGAGCACAGCATGGGTCCGGAGGCGATCAGAAGGGTCCACGCAAAGGGGAAGTATAGCTTATAAGATGAACCCTAAACCCGAAACCCTAAACCCTAAACCCTAAACCCTAAACCCTAAACCACCCGAAGAAAGTGATGATGATTAGGATCATGGTCATGGCTTGGGGAATCAGGGGCACAGGGAAGGTGTCTGGTCGTAGCGCTCTTGATGGAGGCCGGCTACGGCATCTGTGCGGTGTCTGAGAACTATGCCGCGGCTTGCATGCAGAACAAGGGCGCGGGTTGTGATTTTACGGTTTACTTTGATGGCGCGGGGTTTTGCTAGTGGGTTATCATGGTTAAACCTGATAAGCCAAAGGGTTATATCGGGTTAGGAGGGGGTTTAAGTAACAGGTTAGCTAAGTAGTTATGTAAGCACTTAGTGAAGTATTTATGGAGACGCGGACCAGGTTTTTTTCCACGGCGTGAATGGTATTTTCAGAAAGGCATGGTGGCTTTTTTTCAACATGGAAAGCCGGCATGGTGAGATTTCATGCCGCTTAGATTTGGCAATTCGAAAATCAAAGACATGGATTTCTGTGAGGCGCGAGACAAAAAGGTTTTTCCGGACATCAGTTTCGCTTGTCCGCGCGAGAGGAAATGGACGCATGCATGCAAATTTTTTCCCGACGGCGAAAGTATAGCGGAGTTCAAGAGTACGGCAACAATGTGGTGATCACCGTGTCTCTTTCAGTCCAAGTGAGACATGCCGCTATATGCTCCGTCGGCAGCATGTGCCCATGGTCCATGAGGCGCCATTCTGCGCTCTGCAGGTCCGGATCGTGCCGGAGCAACTGCAAAGATTGCACCCATGTATGCACATTGCCATCGATGGCGACGCTCGTCACGGCTTTAGCAGCCCCGCCATCTGCGAGCAGCACCATGTCTCCGGCACTGCAGACCTGGCCAGAGGCCAAGCGGACTTGCGCGCCGCAGAGGCATTCCGCTCGGACGAGCATGGCCGGGTCCCAGATTTCCATCAATCGGGCCATCAAGGCCTTGTTGCAAGCGTGGGGTCGCAGCAGCCGGCAGCGGCTAGAAAACAGCCCACCTTCCTGCAGGACGTGTAAGTCGTGCGCCAACGTCTCTTCCAGGAGGGATTTTTCGAAACGCTGCGTGTTCCGCACTGGCGCCGCGTATCTGGCCACGAGGCGATGCTTACGTTCGAGCACCCAGCATGCGGGCAGCTGCCCGAAGCGCTGCAGTGTGTCGGGGAAGTGCAGCAACCAGTGAAATTTTTTCACCATGTTGCCCTCCCAACCTGCTTGCACAACGGCATCGAGTGCCCTCTCGACAGCCATCTGAAGGCTGTGAGGAGAAACTTGCCGATTCTTCTGCGCAGCGTGCAGCAAATCCACCACGTGGCACATGTGCACAAAAGCCGCGCACGGCTGTTCAAAGCCCGCTCGCATGGGACCTGTGCGCACCCATCTGCGCAGGATGGGGTATAAAGCCAAGGCTTCGCTGGCAGTGCACTTGAATTTTTTCGCTTCGATGCAGGCTTCTTTCTTTTTGTTGTCGAACAAGTCCTTCAAGTGCTTCATGGCCTTGCCCGGCAACGTCCACTGCCCGACGTATTCGGACCTGAGTTCAGCATGCAGTACATGCGTGCTTGCGAAAGGAGATATATATATATATATACAAAAAAATTATATACATATATAGAGGGTCGTGCGAGCGAGAAAAGGCAAAGAGATGTGCAGTATATATTCCGTGCAGCCCAGGCACACAGCCTGCCAGGCAGGCACCCCTGCTTTTTGCAGGCATGACAGCAAAAGAAACAAAGTCAAGGTCAGGGTGCCATTGGAGCAAGTGGCATGCATCCAATCGTGGGCAAACTGCGAGCAGGGTCGGAGCACATCGCGAAGATCGCGGTCGAACAGCAATCCATGCTCCTGGAAATTGATGCCGGAGGCCTGCTCCCACAAGGCTATTTGAGCTTTGGGCACGCCGGCGGCCACGCGCCCCGCGAGGCGATCGGCGCTTTGCAAGACGTCTGCATCGGAGCAGAGGTGCAGATCCTGGTGGCGGAGCAGGCCGCAGACGCCGGCGAAGGCATGCTCGTCGTCCATGTCTGTGACGTCGAGAGCGCTCCGCAAGGTCATGGCGTTCATGCACAGCATGCAGAAGCGGCTGCCGGCGTCGCCTTTGATGCCGAAGACGTGTTTCTGCGCCGCGCCGTCTTGCAAGAACATGCCCAGCTCAAAGTACAGGCGCAAGGTCCGACCCATGGGGCATTTGAGGACCAAGCCGGCCTGCGGCCGCACAGGGCCCTTGAAGATTTGCTTCAAGATGATGTTGGCGACCTGGGAGATGCCGGCGCTTAAGGTCGCAACTTTGTGCGAGCGGAAAATGCCCAGGATCAACCAGGCTGGCTCCTGCATCAAGTGCACACCGAACTCGGCGAAAGCAGCGTATGCTACCCAGCACTTGCGTTCCTGTCTATGCGACAGAACATTGCCCGGCACGACTTCGTCGAGATACAAAATGAAACGCCAGGGCTTATCGGGCGCACTGGGCACGGCGGCGTGCGCCCCCTGCAGCAGCTCCGTATAACTCCCACCTTGCTCATATGCGCCGGCCAGAAGCGACAAGGCGTTGACCAATAGGAGATCCTCGTCGCCTTCCTGGCGCAAGCGGGCTGCCTTGACTGGAAGCAGCAGGGGGCCATATAGGCTGCATTGCTGCAGCGCCAAGCGCGAGGCCTCTCGCATGTGCGTCCGCTGGTGCAGCTCCGGCACGCCACATCTGTCAACTTCAGCCAAAATGGCGTGCAAGGCGGACTGGGACACGTAGGGCACCCGGCGGCGCACGCCCTCCAGCTTGCGGAGCTTGTTGTGGCGCTCGGACATCATGCATGAGGTCATGCATGCGCATGGCTTGGAGGAGCCAGGGGGGCCGCAATATATGTGCGCGTGTATATATAAATATTTCATTTACTTACAGATACTATATATAAGCATATATATATATATATATATAGGTATACAGATGCACATCTCTATATATAGAAATATTATAGACATAGACATAAATACATATATATGTATATACATACATATGCAGTGTACGCACTGGGGCAGCATGTCTGCAGACGCATACACATGTAGTCATGCACATGCCGGCCATCGCTCCGCTGCACGTCTGCCTTGCTTGCAAGAAGAATCGGTTCGTTATACAAGTAGACGACTCTATTTTTCCTCCCCCTTGCTGGTCGTGTAGCTGTAGTGCTTTGGATCGACAGCCACTTGCTGCATATAGCAGACTTGCCAAGCATCATGCAGTGCATGAACGCCGACTCGGCTGCCATTGTAGCCCGGCACGCAGCATGCGAGCGCGCTGCCTTTACTGCCCATTCCAGGCGAGCCATTCCTGGCGCGTCATTCTCTGACCGTTGAAGGCAGGATTCAAACACACGGCGCAGCTGAGCCCCCTGCACTTCTTGCACCCCAGCTTTTTGGTTTTGTCGGCGGCTTTGGGCTTTGGCCGGGCCGCCGCGGCCGGCGTCTGCTGCTTGCTTGCTGGCTTCTTGCAGGGCTTGCAAGGAGCCCTGCCCTTGGCTGCAGCCTTATAAACCTTAGCCTTGCCCTTGGCGTCGGGTTTGGCGTCTTTGCGCCCCACAAGTTTGTCGAAGGCTGCCTGCTCATAAGCCGCCAAGCTGTGTGGCTGGGCTTCCTGTGCGTCCGGGTCACTGCAGGCTGGCTTCTGCTGCGGCGAGTGTCCGACCCCTGCACTTGTCCCTGGCCCCGGCCGTTCTGTCTGGGCTCCCTCCGCAGCGTCAGGCTCTGCTTCCGCAGCTGCATGGAGCGGACCCTGCGGCGGCGGGAGGCCGGGCGCTGGCAAGGAGTTGGCAGGCAGCCCATGCCTGTCTTCCAGCGGTGCAGCCGCCAAGCTGAGCGGCACATTGTGCAGTTTGGAAGGCTTCCTTGGAAGGAACTGCACTCGCGGCTCAGGGTCTGGGCGTGGTTGCATCACTTGCTGAAAGCCTTGCAGCAAAACTTGCAGCAGCCTTTCCTGATCCGTCTCCGCCACTGCACCGAGGCTGCCGCTGGGCTGGTTCTGCAGGCCGTTTGTGCGCCCAAGCGGCGTGTCCCGCAGGGAAGCGTGTGTGTTGCGGACGGGATTGGACAGCAGCATGTGCAAGTGGGGGAGTTCCCTGGCCACGGGGGGTCCGGACGAGTAGGCTGCTTTGAAGGCAGCTTCCGGCATGTCTTGTGGACGCGCGGGATAGTGCAGGAGCGGCGTGACGCCCGGAGGCGTTTGGGTTGTGTCGGCGGTGAACGCCGCGAGGAGGCGCTGCACAAGGCCGTAATATTCTGTCGGCGTTGGTAAACGCCCTCCCTGCATCGTCTCGTGCGCAATAACCGCGGCCACATGCTTCTTTGTGGCCTCCTTCAAGCTCACGATGCCGAGCAGCTTCAAGCGTCGCACGACGGCGGTCAACGCCCGCACTTGCTGACATGAGTGCACTTCAGCCCATTCCGCTTCGGTCAAGTAGTACTGCAGGGATTGCAAAGATTGCGGCACCCGCGTGACCTTGACGGCGCTCCCGGTGGCAGTGGGCCCCGCCCCTGCCTGCACTCGCTCGTCAACAGCCGCCGACAGCATGTCTTTGTGCTCGGCGTCGAAGACGCCTCCATGCGTGGCTATGCAGCGGTAGAGCTCGGCGGCGTCAAAAGCGCCCGCATTTTTTATCTTGTGCACCACATTGCCGACCATGGCGGCAGCAATGCCCGCAGCCGAGCCGCCCTGCGGCGTGGCCTGTCTTCGGGCTCGCAGGAGGTCCGCCACGTCTGTGATCTCTTTCACCACATCAGCAGTGCCCCAGCTCGACATGGCAAAGAACCCCACCCTGAACGGCAACGACCCTGCATGTCTGTGCGTATGCATGGTCCGTTTTTGTTTAATATAGAAGAATATATGAGGTTGAAAGAAACGCTGAGAAGAAGCATTGACCTTGAAACGCGGTCGCGCAACATTGCAGGGCTTGCGTCATGACGCATGCATGCTTGCAAGACATGAACGCACTACATACTATACAGTCAGGGCCGGACGATGCGACTTTTTTCCGCGTGCTGTGCAAACGCGTGCTGCAGCGGCCGGAGGCCGAGGACATCTGTACAAAAGGGCGAGAAAGGGACGGCTTCAAGAGCCCGCAGGCATGCCATGCATGTTCCTGCGTGCATGGTTCCCGGCTCTGCAGAGCCCCAAGAACTCGCGGCAGGGACAGCCCCCAGGAGTCGCGGCTACAGAGAGCCCCATGCGGTGCAATGGCGGCTGTGGTCAGCCCCGCGCTGTTGTGCGCGCGTCCGGCGTCTAGCGCCGCGTCACATTGTCGACGCACGCCAGCTGGCCAACCAGCGTGGCGTCCATGCACCGCATGTGGAGGAGCATCGTGCGCGCGGACGCGCGCAGCCAGCACACGTGGTGATCGCTTGATTCCGCGATGGGAATCACGATCGCCGGCGTGCGGCTGGCACAGCCCTCGCAGCGCTCCGGCACCGGGCCTTCGGGGAGCGGGAAGCCGTCGAACTCCAGGCTCCAGGCACTGTCTGCCCCGTCGTCTGGCGTGTCGCTGTGCTCGAACGCCAGGAGCACCTTGGAAAAGCACAGCCAGCAAAGCAAGGTGCTGGTGCCCTGGCGACGCACGCCCGCTGCAGCGGCTCTGCGCTCGCAGTCCTGACACTGGGGCTGCTGCTCGGTCATGTCGGCAATCATGCCCCGCAAGCGACAGAGCGCGCGCAAAACCTGCTTGGGCACACTCCAGTCCTCCGGCCAAGAGCTTAAGGCCCCCACAGCGATGCCCAGCTGCACTAGCACATGCACCGGACTTCGCAGCATCTCGGCCAGGGCCTCACCGCGAACGATTTCGGCGTCCTGGCGCCCTGCGCCGTCCATTGCGCCCTCGGCAAAGACGGCGGCATAAAAGCAAGCGCACGCCTGCTGGTCTTCGCCAGAGGATGCCTTGACGGCAAGACGCAGGACTTCCTGCAGCAAGTGCACCTCGGGCCGGGGGAATGTGTCGGCGGCAAGCGCCCTCCAGCGCGGAGCGTCTGGGTGAACGGCGGCTGGCGCCGGAGCCGGCGTGGGGTCGCCGAGCCACGCACGCGCCGTGTCCGAGCGGCGCGAGGAGTCCATGGCGCGCTACTCTAACGCCGTGGATCTCTTGTTGACTGTTCGACTCCTACCTGTACCGGCTTTGGTGGCAGTTCTGTTTTTACTGTCTGCTTGTGGTTGCTTGAGTCGCTGTGACGTCAGGTTCGTGTGTCCATGCGCACAACATGGAAGAAGTCTCTTTTACTCGAGCGAAAGAAGACTTGGGCCGCAAGGGTCAAGGGAGCCATTGCAGGTTGGTTCTCACGAGCAAAGGGAAAACTTGAAACCAAAGACGATGTCCTGGTCGGGCAAGACAGCATTCCTGTGCTTTCCCGGCGTGTTTGTTTTTTTGAGTGTTTCTGGCGGAAGATGGCAGAAATGAACGGCCCCAGCTTTCAATTCGACGGACGAACTGTCGACGCAAACCGGTGGCCAGACGAGAAGAGCATTCATGGCAGGGGCAGCATGCATCAAAGAAATTGTGCCCAGGCTGCAATGGGCCCTCCTTTTTGCATGAGGAAAGCATTCTTTCGGAGTACGTCCTAGGTTTTTTTTGTTTGTCTTTATTCCAACGCACGCATTCGTGTGCATTCGGCGGAAATTTCCCTTATTTCCGATCTTACATGTACTTTTGAAGGTTGCATGTGCAAGTGCATGTGAAAATTCGAACACACACAGACATACAGAACCAGGATTTTTTTTATGCAGGTGAAATGCTTCCAGAAACAAATTAAAGGAGATTGGCGGAAATCTCCAGGGCAAGGCTCAAATTTCAGGAGAAGAAAGAGCATGCATGTACTCACATGTCTGCAAGCAAGACATATTTTTAGGTTTTTCTGACCGCTAGACATGTCTCCCATTTTGCATTTTGCATTCGACTGCCGATAAACATGAGGAGCAGTGTTTGTATCGTATAAAAGTTTTACAGCAGCCTGGCCACAAAAATGATTTGTGTTAAAAAAAAAAAGAATCAAATTGACACGCACTGCCCAGGTTTTTCGACTCAAGTTCGCCGTCCCAGAGTTTTTGAACAAAGCTTGTGGTGGGGGGGGGGGGGGGGGGGGGGGGGGGGGGGGGGGCCGAGCCCCGAGGTCGGCAGGGTTGGTGGGGGGCGTTTATGGTTGGGGTTTGCTTTTAGTGCTGGGGGCACGCTGTGGCTTCGGTATGGGGAACGTATTGCGTAAGCACCATAATTTTAAACCCTAAACACAAATCCGTTAAGCCCGAAACCCGTGAGAGTAAGCCTAGCATGGCTGTAATGTAAAAAATAAAGATAAAACTAGAAACCCTTAAGTTTAAAGTTGCAATAGGCAAAGTTTATTGCACCATATGTGTCGAGTTATTGCAAAAACATAAGTTAGGCTAAACCCTAAACCCTAAACCCTAAACCCTACACCGTAAACACAAAACCCAAAACCCTAAACCCTAAACCCTGAACCCTAAACCCTAGACCCCAGACCCTACACCCTAGACCCTAAACCCGAAAGCCTAAACCCTAAACCCTGAACCGTCAAGCCTAAACTCTAAACCCTAAACCCGAAACCCTAAACCGAAGACCCTAAACCCTAAACCCTAAACCTTAAACCCGGAATCCTAAACCCTAAACCCTAAACCCTCTAACCTAAATCCTAGACCCTAAACCCTAGACCCTAGACCCTTAACCCTTAACCCTAAACCCGAAACCCTAAACCCTAAATCCCAAACCCTATAAACCTTAAACCCGAAACCCTCAACCCTTAACCCGAAAACCTAAACCCAATACCGTACAGTCTAAACCCTAAACCCTAGACCCTAAACATTATTGGCATATATCAAAAAAAAATACTTATATTTCGATGTGGCATGGACCTTTATGTATTATTTGACGTTCTCTCTTGTTTTGTATTTAAAAACCTATAAACAAACTAAATCCAAGAAACCTGAAGCACAAATTCACCAATTTCGTTCTCTTAGGGTTTAGGGCTTACGATTTATAATTTACTCTGTTTTTTGACGCGAACGTACAGACGCAGTCAGATGTTGGCAACGAATACTAGCTATCACTTCTGCTCTTGCGTGGGGGATGATCCAAGCGGTCTCTCGGGTCGAGCTGCGCACCGTTGTGCGCACATTGAAGTGTCCTGTCAGCTGTCGTGCCCAATTGTTGCTTGGTGTGGATCGGCAAAGATCACTGCTACTGAAAGAGGCATCTTCTCATGAAGATGCCCTAACTCTTTCAAGACATCTACATTATCATTCAACGCGTACAGACGTCGGTTCGACAACCTGTAAAACTTCGTACTCTTCTTCACAAACTGAAGTGGACGCGAGTCCTGCAGTGCCCTGAACCGTCTCGTGCAGAAAACACCCCCGCAGAAAATCACTGCCTTTACCGCAAGCATTGGAATCATACAACCGCACAACCCGCTACAGTCCACCTCCGCCACGGACGCACCCATGACCGCAGAAGCCACTGCCCCGCCGATAAGGAGCCGACCAAAAACAAGCAACGACGGCACCCATTGCAAAAGACCTGCGAAAACGTCTCGCGTAATCAGTGACCATCATACAACAATCGGTGAACAATCTTAAGACACTATTTTTGCGGGCAACCAATAGCAACTGGTCGACCAAGCCGATGCCTGAAGACGGCACGGCTGCGGCGCCTCGGAGCTTGTCTTCCTGACTCGGGAAACGGCTGCGGCCGACGCCAAGTCTCGCCAGCTGTCGTGCAGAATTGTTGCTTGGTGTGCGTCGACAAAGATCACTGCTACTGAAAGAGGCTTCTTCTCATGAAGATGCCCTAACTCTTTCAAGACATCTACATTATCATTCAACGCGTACAGACGTCGGTTCGACAATCTGTCGAACTTCGTACTCTTCTTCACAAACTGAAGTGGACGCGAGTCCTGCAGTGCCCTGAACCGTCTCGTGCAGAAAACACTCCCGCAGAAAATCACCTTGAGACACATGCCTTTACCGCAACCATTGGAACCATGCAGCCGCACAACCCGCTACAGTCCACCTCCGCCACGGACACTCCCATGACCGCAGAAGCCACTGCCCCGCCGAGAAGGAGCCAAAAAAAAAAAGAGCAACGACAGCACCCATTGCAAAAGACCCGCGAAAACTTCTCGGATAATCAGTGACCATCATACAACAATCGGTGAACAATCTTAAGACACTAACTTTGCGGACATCAAATAGCAACTCGTTGACCAAGCCGATGCCTGAAAACGGCGCGGCTCCAGCGCCTCGAAGCTTGTCTTCCTCACTGTGTGTTTTTGAGATTTAAAGGAGAACAAGAGAAGAGAAGGGAGAGAGAAAGGAGAGAGGAGAGATCAACAGGAATGCAACTCTAAATGGAAGAGCAATGAAAAGAATGGAAGAGAAATGAGGACAGGCGAAATGCAAAAATCAGGCAAAGAGAAGATGGTGCTCGTTTTCATCTTTCCTCTGGTTCTTATTTTTCTCTTCTCTTGTTCATTTCCGTTAGAAAAAACAAAAGGAATAACAATGAACATGTAAGCAAACCCAGCTGATGCTCATGATTTTTTCCTTTCTCCCTCTCTCTCTCTCTCCATATATGGGCGATGGAACGGGTGTCCTTGTTGGGCCGTTTCCTGCATCTTCAAGTGAGGAACCTAAGTGTTTTCTTTTGTTCGTTTGAAGACACAGAAAGCGATTAAAAGGGACGTCCATTTTGGATTGGCAGCCAACCCAGCTGATGCTCATGATTTTTTTTCTCTCTCTCTCTCTCTCTATATATATATATATATGGGCGATGGAATGGGTGTCCTTTTTGATCGTTTTCTGCATCTTCAAGCGAGGAAAAGGGACACCCCACAAGAAAGCACTTAGGGTGTCCCTTTTGCTCGTTTGAAGACACAGAAAGCGATTAAAAGGGACGTCCATTTTGGATTGGCAGCCAACCCAGCTGATGCTCATGATTCTTTTTCTCTCTCTCTCTCTCTCTCTCTCTCTCTCTCTCTCTCTCTGGGCGATGGAATGGGTGTCCTTTTTTGATCGTTTTCTGCATCTTCAAGCGAGGAAAAGGGACACCCCACAAGAAAGCACTTCGGGTGTCCCTTTTGCTCGTTTGAAGACACAGAAAGCGATTAAAAGGGACGCCCGTTTTGGATTGGCAGCCAACCCAGCTGATGCTCATGATTTCTCTCTCTCTCTCTCTCTCTCTCTCTCTCTCTCTCTCTCTCTCTCTCTCTCTCTCTCTCTCTCTCTCTCTCTCTCTCTCTCTCTCTCTCTCTCTCTCCCCTCTCTCTCTCCCTATATATGGGCGATGGAACAGGTGTCCTTTTAGATCGTTTTCTGCATCTTCAAGCGAAGAAAAGGGACACCACAAGAAAACACTTAGGGTGTCCCTTTTGCTCGTTTGAAGACACAGCAAGCGATTAAAAGGGGCGCCCATTTTGGATTGGCAGCAAACCCAGCTGATGCTCATGATTTATCTCTCTCCCCATATATGGGCGATGGAACGGGTGTCCTTTTTGGATCGTTTTCTGCATCTTCAAGCGAAGAAAAGGGACACCACAAGAAAACACTTAGTAAGGGTGCCCCTTTTGCTCGTTTCAAGACACAGAAAGCGATTAAAAGGGACGCCCATTTTGGATCGGCAGCAAACCCAGCTGATGCTCATGATTTATCTCTGTCGATATATGGGCGATGGAACGGGTGTCCTTCCTGATCGTTTTCTGCATCTTCAAGGGAGAAGGAAGGGCACCGCCCAAGAAGGAAAAGTAACATCAGATATAGGGAGGGAAATTGAAGAGCTCCTCTCTTTACTTAGTCATTCCCTTTCCTCTCTTCTTATCTGTTGTTTTCTTCGCTTCAAAAAGCAAAATAAGGGAAAAGAGATTTCCTGAAGAGGAGGGAGGGCACCTATTGAAGAGCTCCTGTCTTTACTTAGTCATTCCCTTTCCTCTCTTATCCGTTGTTTTATTCGCTTCAAAAAGCAAAATAAGCGAAAAGAGATTTCCTGAAGAGGAGGGAGGGCACCTATCTGTAAAGAGCAATCGTTTAGAGGGGAACAGGAGAAGAGGAGCGAGAGAGAAGGACAGAGGAGAGATACAGGGAATCCAATTTCAATAGAACAGCAAAGAAAAGAATCGAAGAGAGATGAATAGAGAAGAGGGAGAGACAAAACAAGGCGCAGAGAAGACGGCACTCTTCTTTATCTATCCTCCCTCCCTTATCTCTCCCTTCCCTCTTTCTTTTCCAGATAAGAACAACTAACGAGGAATAATTATGAAAAGGAGAAGAGTAAGGAAAGGAGCAGAAGAGATAGGCCGAGAAGAGGGATATGATGAAGTACGGCAAGGTCCACGCGCAACCTCTGCTTACCCTGCCACTGTTTTATCCTGCAAGTTCCTTTCTTGTTGTTCATCAGTCAAAAAGTAACAGAAAGAGAGAAGGGAAAGGGAAGTGAGAGAGGAGAGAGAACAAGGATGCCATTTTTCTGGAAGGGTACTGGAAAGAAGAGAAGAGACAGGAAGCAAGGAGACGGAGTGACAAAATAAAGCGCAAAGCTCTATATATATATCTCTCCCTTGTCTCTCCCTATTCCCTTTTGATGGGACGCCCCAGAACTAAAATATTTAAATCCAGGTATTTGAATAATTAAATTCTTTAAATTATTTAAATGGTTGGGTTTCCAGAGGAACCAATGGATTTGAATAATTAGATTATTTAGATTATTTTGGCGCCTCCTGTGAGCCAAGTCTGTGATGAAGTATGTCCCTTCTCCCCGCGGGCCAAATTTGTGATGAAGTATGTCCCCTCTCCCCGTGGGCCAAATTTGTGATGAAGCATGTCCCCTCTCCCCGTAGGCCAGGTCTGTGATCCAGCATCCCACCAGCGTGATGAAGTAGGTTCCCTCTCTTTGTGGCTGAAGTATGTCCCCTCGCCCCGTGGGCCATGTTTGTGATCCAGCCCCCCAGCAGCGTGATGAAGTATATCCCCTCTCCCTGTGGGCCAAGTCTGTGATGAAGTATGTCCCTTCTCCCCATGATGAAGTATATTTGGAAGCTGAGAGTCGTGTTTTGGTGTGGTAGATTGTGGTAGATAGAAAGGAAAGGGCATGAGAAAGTAGCGAGAGGAGCTCTTCAATTCCCTTCCTGCTTTATTGCAACACATGCCCCTCTTGTTCTTCCTTTCTTGTGTTTTTGTCATTTAGAGGGGAACAGGAGAAGAGGAGCGAGAGAGAAGGAGAGGGGAGAGATAACAGGAATCCAATTTCAATGGAATAGCAAAGAAAAGAATAGAAGAGAGATGAATAGAGAAGAGGGAGAGACAAAACGAGGCGCTGAGAAGATGGCACTCTTCTTTATCTATCCTATCTCCCTTATCTCTCCCTTCCCTCTTTCTTTTCGAAATAAGAACAACTAAAGAGGAAGAATTTATGAAAAGGAGAAGAGTAAGGAAAAGAGCAGAAGAGATAGGCCGAGAAGAGGGACATGATGAAGTACGGCAAGGTCCAAGCGCAAGGAGTCACCCTCTGCTTTACCTTCCACTGCTTTGTCATACCTGTCTTGTGCTTTATCAGTTAAACGGAAACAGAAGGAGAGAAGGGAAAGGGAAGTGAGAGAGGAGAGACAACAAGGAGGCCATTTTAATTTTCTGGAAGGGTACTGAACAGAAGAGAGGAGACAAGAAACAAGGAGACGGAGGAACACAACAAGGCGCAAAGAAGATGGCACTCTTCTTTGTCTATCATCTCTCCCTTCCTTGTCTCTCCCTTTTCCCTCTATTCTTAAAAAGGACAAGACCTCTTCGCAGATAGGTGCCCTCTCTCCTCTTCAGGAAGCCCCCTTGCCCTTATTTTGCTTGCTTTCTGAAACGACAAGGAAAACAACACATAGAAAGAGAGGAAATGGAATGAACCAATAGGCAGTGGAGCTCTTCAATTTCTTTCCCTATCTCTTTTCTTCTTTTTTCATTCTTCATTCAACAAGGAAAAGAAGCTTCCTTTTGTGTGTTTTTGAGATTTAAAGGAGAACAAGAGAAGAGAAGGGAGAGAGAAAGGAGAGAGGAGAGATCAACAGGAATGCAACTCTAAATGGAAGAGCAATGAAAAGAATGGAAGAGAAATGAGGACAGGCGAAATGCAAAAATCAGGCAAAGAGAAGATGGTGCTCGTTTTCATCTTTCCTCTGGTTCTTATTTTTCTCTTCTCTTGTTCATTTCCGTTAGAAAAAACAAAAGGAATAACAATGAACATGTAAGCAAACCCAGCTGATGCTCATGATTTTTTCCTTTCTCCCTCTCTCTCTCTCTCCATATATGGGCGATGGAACGGGTGTCCTTGTTGGGCCGTTTCCTGCGTCTTCAAGTGAGGAACCTAAGTGTTTTCTTTTGTTCGTTTGAAGACACAGAAAGCGATTAAAAGGGACGTCCATTTTGGATTGGCAGCCAACCCAGCTGATGCTCATGATTTTTTTTCTCTCTCTCTCTCTCTATATATATATATATATGGGCGATGGAATGGGTGTCCTTTTTGATCGTTTTCTGCATCTTCAAGCGAGGAAAAGGGACACCCCACAAGAAAGCACTTAGGGTGTCCCTTTTGCTCGTTTGAAGACACAGAAAGCGATTAAAAGGGACGTCCATTTTGGATTGGCAGCCAACCCAGCTGATGCTCATGATTCTTTTTTTTTTCTCTCTCTCTCTCTCTCTCTCTCTCTCTCTCTCTCTCTCTCTCTCTCTCTCTCTCTCTCCCTCTCTCTCTCCCTATATATGGGCGATGGAACAGGTGTCCTTTTAGATCGTTTTCTGCATCTTCAAGCGAAGAAAAGGGACACCACAAGAAAACACTTAGGGTGCCCCTTTTGCTCGTTTGAAGACACAGCAAGCGATTAAAAGGGGCGCCCATTTTGGATTGGCAGCAAACCCAGCTGATGCTCATGATTTATCTCTCTCCCCATATATGGGCGATGGAACGGGTGTCCTTTTTGTATCGTTTTCTGCATCTTCAAGCGAAGAAAAGGGACACCACAAGAAAACACTTAGTAAGGGTGCCCCTTTTGCTCGTTTCAAGACACAGAAAGCGATTAAAAGGGACGCCCCCATTTTGGATCGGCAGCAAACCCAGCTGATGCTCATGATTTATCTCTGTCTATATATGGGCGATGGAACGGGTGTCCTTCCTGATCGTTTTCTGCATCTTCAAGGGAGAAAGAAGGGCACCGCCCAAGAAGGAAAAGTAACATCAGATATAGGGAGGGAAATTGAAGAGCTCCTCTCTTTACTTAGTCATTCCCTTTCCTCTCTTCTTATCTGTTGTTTTCTTCGCTTCAAAAAGCAAAAATAAGGGAAAAGAGATTTCCTGAAGAGGAGGGAGGGCACCTATTGAAGAGCTCCTGTCTTTACTTAGTCATTCCCTTTCCTCTCTTATCCGTTGTTTTATTCGCTTCAAAAAGCAAAATAAGCGAAAAGAGATTTCCTGAAGAGGAGGGAGGGCACCTATCTGTAAAGAGCAATCGTTTAGAGGGGAACAGGAGAAGAGGAGCGAGAGAGAAGGACAGAGGAGAGATACAGGGAATCCAATTTCAATAGAACAGCAAAGAAAAGAATAGAAGAGAGATGAATAGAGAAAGGGGAGAGACAAAACAAGGCGCAGAGAAGATGGCACTCTTCTTTATCTATCCTCCCTCCCTTATCTCTCCCTTCCCTCTTTCTTTTCCAGATAAGAACAACTAAAGAGGAATAATTATGAAAAGGAGAAGAGTAAGGAAAAGAGCAGAAGAGATGGGCCGAGAAGAGGGATATGATGAAGTACGGCAAGGTCCACGCGCAACGTCTGCTTACCCTGCCACTGTTTTATCCTGCAAGTTTCTTTCTTGTTGTTCATCAGTCAAAAAGTAACAGAAAGAGAGAAGGGAAAGGGAAGTGAGAGAGGCGAGAGAACAAGGATGCCATTTTTCTGGAAGGGTACTGGAAAGAAGAGAAGAGACAGGAAGCAAGGAGACGGGGTGACAAAATAAAGCGCAAAGCTCTATCATCATTGTCATCACACTCTTCATCTGCATGAGTCCTTTCATTGTACTGGCATAACTTCACTGCATCAATTGCATAAAGCTTTCCCAGCAGCATCATCATCTTCATCATCTTCATCATCTTCATCAGCTCCTTGATCTTGTTCATCCTCATCATCTTCATCATCTAGTCAGTTGTTCGCATCGTCATCATGTGTTTATGTTTTGCTGCGGTATGCAGACCCCTGTTTCTTGCAAACAAATGGCCGCGTGCCAATATTAATTGCTTGTAACCGGGCCGCGGCCCACATACGCGACATACCCCGTTACAGGGGGTATGTATCAATGGTCGCGGTTTTGCGACAGACCTGTTTGTTGTTGTCTGCAGGTTCCAAGTCTTGCTTATCGGGGGGTAAGTGTTCGTAAGTTTAAAGGAGCAAATATAAGTATCCCTGAATTTGAAACCCCCTTAAACTCTTAAAGGCTGAGTACGCGGAGTGGTTCCAAGATCTTGCTTATCGGGGGGTAAGTGTTCGTAAATTTCACCAAAAACATGACAATCTTTCCGCGGAATATGTGTCAGTAGAGCCGTGCCATAATTTAAATAATTCAAATATTTTAAACAATCTAATAATTTTAAAAATTTAAATCCGAAAGGGGGGGGGACCACCCCCCCTCCCCAGAATTACATAATTAAATAATTTAAATAAGACGGGGAGGTTTCGGATTTAAATTATTTAAATTGTTTAATCCTTAGGGGGCAGCGGGTGGCCCCCCCCCCCCTTTTCGGATTTAAATTATTGAAATTATTGAAATTATGTAAATAATTTAAATCCGTTCGAAGCCTTAAATAATTGTTTAAATTATTTAAATTATTTAAATCCCGGCCGAATTAGATAATTTAAATATTTTAAATCCGAAACCTGCCCGTCATATTCAAATTTAAATTATTTGATTCCCAGGCGATTTAAAGAATTTAAATAGTTTAAATAATGAAAAATGATTTAAATCCGAAAGGGGGGGGGACCACCCCCCCTCCCCAGAATTAAATAATTTAAAAAGTGTAAATACGACGGGGAGGTTTCGGATTTAAGTTATTTGAATTATTTAAGTCTTAGGGGGCAGGGGGGGGTGGTCCCCCCCTTTTCGGATTTAAATTATTTAAATTATTTAGAATATTTAAATTATTTAAACTATTTCAATTATTTAAATTATGTAAATTGTTGATATTATTTACAAATTATTCACATTATTTAATTCCAGGCCGAATTAAATAACTTAAGTAATTTAAATCCGAAACCTGCCCGTCATATTTATGTTATTTAATTATTTAAATAAATTTCGATACTTAAATTCTTTAAATTATTTAAATTACTTAAGTCAATCTAATTAAGTAAAAAACAATATAAACCCAAGCAAGCACGAGAGCCCGGGGGGCTGGAGACTACAGTCAGAGAGCTCGGGGGCCTGCAGACTACAGCCAGACAGCCCGGAGGCCTGGTGACTACAGCGAGAGAGACCGGGGGCCTGGAGACTACAGTCAGAGAGCTCGGGGGCCTGCAGACTACAGCCACAGCTCGGGGCCTACGGCCTGCTTCGCGGGAAATCCCGTGGGAAAAGGAAGCCCTTATTTTTGAAGTCTTGCGAGATTTCTCGCGGGATACGTTTTAATTTCGAAGGGGATCCGAGGGAAAACCAAGGGAAGTTCAAAGGGAAGTCCAAGGGAACAGTAAAAGGAAGATTTGACTCTCACGGGAAACTGAAGGGAAACCAAAAAAACATCAAAGGGAAACCACGGGAAAACCAGAAAAACTCAAGGGAGAGCTCGCGGGAATTTCTCCCGCCAAAATTCGCGGGAGAAAAGTTTCGCGGGAGAAATATTCAAGGGAAATGCTTTTGTTAACGCTCGTCCCCGGACCCCCGGCTTTTTTTACAAGCCTTATGAATTAACAAAACAAAATGTTCTTTTTTAAAAGGACTAAGAAGCGCATTTAAATATTTTAAATGAGTATTTGTGTTGCTGTTTTTTTATTTTTCTTGTAAGGCCTAGGCTTTCAGAATTTCAGGAAAATTGAAAAAAAAATAAATGGTTTATTTGCTAAAAATTACAATCAAAAATCCAAAAATATAACGTACCCATGGAACTTCATGGCCTTTCCAAATATTGAAATGCCCCTAGTTTCCTTAAAATCTATCAAATTTTAAACTATTATTCAAGTATTTTCCAGAAAGGGTCAGGCCCATTTAAATAAAAAAAAATAAACTCAGTAAAACTATTGGAAAATGAATTTATTTTCCGGAAAAGTCAGGCCCATTTAAAATTTTAAAATCCTTAAAATCCTGAAAACCCCTAAAATTTTGAAAGCCCGGGCCTTTCAAAATTTTAAGGTTTTTTCAGGAATTTAAGGCCTTTTAAATTTCTGCAAATCCTTAAAACCCTTAAAATTTTGAAAGAAAATTAAATTATTTTCCGGAAAGAGGCAGGCCCATTTAAAATTGTAAAAATCCTTAAAATCCTTAAAATCCTTAAAATTTTGAAAGGTTGGGGCTTTCAAAATTTTAAGGATTTTAAGGAATTTAACGCCTTTTCAATTTCTTAAAATCCTTAAAATCCTTAAAATTTTGAAAGAAAATTAAAAAAATTTCCGGAAAGAGGCAGGCCCATTTAAAATTTTAAAAATCCTTAAAATCCTTAAAATCCTTACAATTTTGAAAGCCCGGGCCTTTCAAAATTTTAAGGATTTTAAGGAATTTAAGGCCATTTAAATTTCTTAAAATCCTTAAAATCCTTAAAATCCTTAAAATTTTGAAAGAAAATTAAATTATTTACCGGAAAGAGGCAGGCCCATTTAAAATTTTAAAAATCCTTAAAATCCTTAAAATCCTTAAAATTTTGAAAGAAAATGAAAATATTTTCCGGAAAGAGGCAGGTCCATTT
Organism: Symbiodinium natans; assembly: GCA_905221605.1. Classification (NCBI taxonomy): domain Eukaryota; class Dinophyceae; order Suessiales; family Symbiodiniaceae; genus Symbiodinium; species Symbiodinium natans. The sequence goes on from CAJNDS010000280.1 coordinate 908,268, forward strand.
AAAATTGTAAAAATCCTTAAAATCCTTAAAATCCTTAAAATCCTTAAAATTTTGAAAGCCCGGGCCTTTCAAATTTTAAGGATTTTAAGGAATTTAAGGCCTTTTAAATTTCTTAAAATCCTTAAAATCCTTAAAATCCTTAAAATTTTGAAAGAAAATTAAATCATTTTCCGGAAAGAGGCAGGCCCATTTAAAATTTTAAAAATCCTTAAAATCCTTAAAATCCTTAAAATTTTGAAAGCCCGGGCCTTTCAAAATTTTGAGGATTTTAAGGAATTTAAGGCCTTTTGAATTTCTTAAAATCCTTAAAGCCTTTCAAGTTTTGAAAGAAAATTAAATCATTTTCCGGACAGAGGCAGGCCCATTTAAAATTTTCAAAATCCTTAAAATCCTTAAAATCCTTAAAATTTTGAAAGGTTGGGGCTTTCAAAATTTTAAGGATTTTAAGGAATTTAACGCCTTTTAAATTTCTTAAAATCCTTAAAATCCTTAAAATTTTGAAAGAAAATTAAATTATTTTCCGGAAAGAGGCAGGCCCATTTAAAATTTTAAAAATCTTAAAAATCCTTAAAATCCTTAAAATTTTGATAAGTTGGGGCTTCAAAATGTAAGGGATTTTTTAAGGGAATTTAAAGCCCTTGTAAATTTCTTAAAAATCCTTTTAAAATCCTTAAAATCCTTAAAAATTTGAAAGAAAATTAAATCATTTTCCGGAAAGAGGCAGGCCCATTTAAAATTTTAAAAATCCTTAAAATCCTGAAAATCCTTAAAATTTTGAAAGCTCGGACCTTTCAAAATTTTAAGGATTTTTTTAAGGAATTTAAGGCCTTTTAAATTCTTAAAACCCTTAAAATTCCTTAAAATCCCTTCAATTTTGAAAGGAAAAATTAAAACTTTCCTTTTCCGAACAGAGGCAGGGGCCCATTTAAAAAATTTTTTTTAAAAATCCTTTAAAATCCTTAAAAAAAAAAAATCTTAAAAAATTTATTTTGAAAGGTTGGGGCTTTTCAAAATTTTAAGGGATATTGTAAGGATTTTAACGCATTTTAAATTTTCTTTAAAATCCTTAAAATCCTTAAAAATTCCTTAAAAATTTTGGACAAGAAAAATTAAAAATTATTTTCCGGAAAGGAAGGCAGGCCCATTTACAAATTTTAAAAAATCTTAAAATCCTTAAAAACCTTAAAATTTTGAAAGCCCGGGCCTTTCAAAATTTTAAGGATTTTAAGGAATTTAAGGCCTTTTAAAATTCTTAAAATCCTTAAAATCCTTAAAATTCCTAAAATCCTTAAAATTTTGAAAGAAAATTAAATCATTTTCCGGAAAGAGGCAGGCCCATTTAAAATTTTGAAAATCCTTAAAATCCTTAAAAATTTTGAAAGCCCGGGCCTTTCAAAATTTTAAGGATTTTAAGGAATCATTTAAAAAACGCCTTTGGAAATTCTTAAAACCATTAAAATTTGAAAGGGAAAATTGTAAATATTTTCGGAAAGAGCAGGCCCATTTAAAATTTTAAACAAAAATCCTTAAAATTTCATTAAGGATTTTTTTTTTTAAAAAAATTTTAAATGGCTGCCTGTTCTTCCGGAAAGATTTAATTTTTCTTTCAAAAATTTTAAGGATTTAAGTATTTTTTTCAAGAAAATTCCTTTTTTTAAAAGGCCTTAAAATTCCTTTGTCAAAAAATTTTGAAAGGCCCGGGCTTTTCAATTTTAAGGATTTAAGGATTTTTTAAAATTTAAAAATGGGCCTGCCTCTTTCCGGAAAATAATTTAATTTTCTCAAAATTTTAAGGATTTTAAGGATTTTAAGAAATTTAAAAGGCCTTAAATTCCTTAAAATCCTTAAAATTTTGAAAGGCCCGGGCTTTCAAAATTTTAAGGATTTTAAGGATTTTAAGGATTTTTAAAATTTTAAATGGGCCTGCCTCTTTCCGGAAAATATTTTAATTTTCTTTCAAAATTTTAAGGATTTTAAGGATTTTAAGGATTTTAAGAAATTTAAAAGGCCTTAAATTCCTTAAAATCCTTAAAATTTTGAAAGCCCCAACCTTTCAAAATTTTAAGGATTTTCAGGATTTTAAGGATTTTAAAATTTTAAATGGGCCTGCCTCTTTCCGGAAAATGATTTAATTTTCTTTCAGAATTTTAAGGATTTTAAGGATTTTAAGAAATTTAAAAGGCCTTAAATTCCTTAAAATCCTTAAAATTTTGAAAGGCCTGGGCTTTCAAAATTTTAAGGATTTTAAGGATTTTAAGGATTTTTAAAATTTTAAATGGGCCTGCCTCTTTCCGGAAAATAATTTAGTTTTCTTTCAAAATTTTAAGGATTTTAAGGATTTTAAGAAATTTAAAAGGCCTTAAATTCCTTAAAATCATTAAAATTTTGAAAGGCCCGGGCTTTCAAACTTTTAAGGATTTTAAGGATTTTAAGGATTTTTAAAATTTTAAATGGGCCTGCCTCTTTCCGGAAAATAATTTAGTTTTCTTTCAAAATTTTAAGGATTTTAAGAAATTTAAAGGCCTTAAATTCCTTAAAATCCTTAAAATTTTGAAAGGCCCGGGCTTTCAAAATTTTAAGGATTTTAAGGATTTTAAGGATTGTTAAAATTTTAAATGGGCCTGCCTCTTTCCGGAAAATAATTTAATTTTCTTTCAAAATTTCAAGGATTTTAAGGTTTTTAAGAAATTTAAAAGGCCTTAAATTCCTTAAAACCCTTAAAATTTTGAAAGCCCCAACCTTTCAAAATTTTAAGGATTTTAAGGATTTTAAGGATTTTTAAAATTTTAAATGGGCCTGCCTCTTTCCGGAAAATAATTTAATTTTCTTTCAAAATTTTAAGGATTTTAAGAAATTTAAAAGGCCTTAAATTCCTTAAAATCCTTAAAATTTTGAAAGGCCCGGGCTTTCAAAATTTTAAGGATTTTAAGGATTTTAAGGATTTTTAAAATTGTAAATGGGCCTGCCTCTTTCCGGAAAATGATTTAATTTTCTTTCAAAATTTTAAGGATTTTAAGGATTTTAAGAAATTTAAAAGGCCTTAAATTCCTTAAAATCCTTAAAATTTTGAAAGGTCCGGGCTTTCAAAATTTTAGGATTTTGTGGTCCTTTTAAAATTTTGGAAAACCCCTAAATTCCTTAAAATCCTTAAAGTTTTGGAAGGCGAAGCAGGACCGTCAAATAACGCATAAAGGTCCTACATACTAAACCCTAAACCCTAAACCCTAAACCCTAAACCCTAAACCCTAAACCCTAACCCTAAACCCTAAACCCTAAACTCTAAACCCGAAGCTCTCAGGAGATTTTCCTTTGGGTAGGGTCTTGGACAAGAATTATAGTGGAATTGCCCACATCATGCACCCTCTTTCTCTGGAGCTCAGAGGCAGCGTGCTTAGGGTTTGGGGTTATTGTTTGGGGTTTAGGGTTTAGGGTTTAGGCATTTCGGGTTGCCCCCGAAGTCTGCGGAGGACCTGTTCAACTTGGGTCAGTTGAGCTTCAATGCAGCTCGGCGAGATTGTGGGTGTTTGTTTCCTAGCACCCAAAACCCTAAACCCTAAACCCTAAACCCTAAACCCTAAACCCTAAACCCTAAACCCTAAACCCTAAACCCTAGACAGATGCCCTTGGGAGTTGTTCATTTCCCTGGTGGGTTTTGCTGCTTTTCGGAGGGTTTGAAGCGCCAAGCTAGTTTCTTCAATGAGCTGAAAATTACCAGGGTTCAGGGTGTGGGGTTTAGGGGTTTTCGGGTACGGTAGATCCTCAATGATGTGCTAGGGTTTTGGGTGTAGGGTTTAGGGGTTTTGGGGCACGGTAAAGAGTAAAGACGTGATTATGGGTCAGGGGTCTCGAGAGTTGGTTGTCCTTAGTTGTAGAGTAGGTAACCTTTAAACCTTATCATCCCAAAGGTTAACCTTTAGTTCCCCCTAGGTACTGGACAACTAAGTGTCCGATTCAAAAGTAGGCGGATTTGCGGATTTGCGCAAACCAGCTTGCAATCAAACCTGGCATTCCAAGGGAGACTCTTAGGTGGGAGACGGTGAGCCATAAACCCTAAACCCTAAACCCTAAACCCTAAACCCTAAACCCTAAACCCTCAACCCTAAACCCTAAACCCTAAACCCTAAACCCTAAACCCTAGACCCTAAACCCTAAACCCTAAACCCTAAACCCTAAACCCTAAACCCTAAGCCCTAAACAATCCCCGAACAGCGGGGTATAGTTCCCCGCGCATGTGAATGCACTTGGGACTGAAGTCTCATACAAAAACACCGATCTACGCAGCAAGACGTATTAACCAACTCCATGCTACTAGCACTCAGGGTATAGGGTTTAGGGTTTAGGGTTTAGGGTTTAGGGTGAGGGTTTGAAGGAGGGGGGTTTAGGAGCTTGGGTTTGAGGTTTAGAGTTGAAGGTTTAGGGTTGAGGGCCCGAAAGCATTGTCATGGGAATCTTGTGGAGACAGGAGCTGCCACAACGCCTGGAGCCCCGCAATGCTTCGCATTGGCGTAAGCAGCCTTGTGCCCACATTTTGCGATTTAGGGTTTAGGGTTTAGGGTTTAGGCTGTAGCACTCCTACGAAGCTTCCCCAAACCCCTGAAACCCTTGAAGCCCCTTATCCTTTAAACCCTAAACCCCAAACCCAAAACCCTAAACCCTAAACCCTAAACCCTAAACCCGCGACATACCCTGAGGAGCAGTTCAACCAAATCGAGGGAGCCTTGGCTCCTGACCCAAACCAGACGTCGGTGCCACTTGAGCCGCAACAACGCCGGTTTTAGGGTTTAGGGTTTAGGGTTTAGGGTTTAGGGTTTAGGGTTTAGGGTTTAGGGTTTAGTTCGAGTCCTCACTACAGGCCTACAGGGGGGGAAGGGGTCTTTATAGGGATTTGTGGCTTTGGTGTAGGGCTTCGGGTTCGGAATTTTGTGATGAGGGTTTGGGTTTCAAGAGTGGCTTCTGGTGGGTACGGTTTAGGGTTTAGGGTTGAGGGCTTCGGGTTTCTGGCCTGGGGACCATTGGGATCTTTATGGTGCCGTGTTTGAGATCTGTTTAGGGTTGAGAGTTCTCTTAGCCCCCTAAACCCAGCAACCCTCTAACCCCCTACAAACTCGGCAAGTCCTACGAGGGTTTAGCGCCCAAAATCTGGAAAATGAGGGGGTCAGCTCTGCTATTTTAATCTTGGTCGTAACTATGACTGGAATCGGCCACTGTTCCCCGATTCCTGGGGCACCCACCCCCCGACGAGGGCCTAGATGAGTTTTGCTAAATCCTATTCCTGTGCTTTAGCGACGAGGGTGTTTAAGGGCCTAAATCCTATAAGGGACGAGGGTTTAAGGGGTTCAGGGTTTAGGGTATAGGGTTAGGGTTTAGGGCTAAGTCCTAAACGACGAGGGTTTAGCGAAGATGGTTAAGGGCTAAAGTTCAAACGACAAGGGTTTGACGACGAGGGTTCCAACAACGCTACTGTAACCTCCACAAACCCTCAAAGCTCCACTAGGACCCAGATTAGGCCCTTCTTCCTTTTTGTAGGGTTTAGGGTTTAGGGTCTAGGGTCTAGGGTTTAGGGTTTAGGGTTCCTTACTCTGCCACTGTAAGCCCAAAAGGTGACCCTTAAACAGTAACCACTCCTTGGTCTGGTCTAAACAGCCCTACAAACCCTACAAGCCCTAAACCCTAAACCCCAAACCCTAAACCGCACACCCTAAACCCTGCCCTAAAGCCCAGAGGTTCGGAGCCCAAGACCGCAACACCTACATCCAAGCGCACGTGCATCGGAAGCTGCACCAACGCGTTGCGAGCATGTCTGATGAGGACTTTAGGGTTTAGGGTTTAGGGTTTAGGGTTTAGGGTTTAGGGTTTAGGGTTTAGGGTGACCTCGCAGCCTATTTTGCCACATGGGGTTCAGGGCTTGGGCAATGAGGGATGTGGAGTTTAGGCTTAGGGCTGAAGGCTGGGGGCTTTGGTTTTGAGGGCTTATCGTACAGGGTTTAGGGTTTAGGGTTTAGGGTTTAGGGTTTAGGGCTAGGGTTTAGGATTCAGGATTTAGGGGTTTAGGGTTTAGGGCTAGGGCCTAGGGTTTAGGGTTCAGGGTTTAGTGTCCCCGAGATCATGAAGATGGGTTTCGCAGTTGCATTCGTGTATCAGGGACGGGTGGTGCAAAGGTTGTAGGCACCCTAAACCCTAAACCCTAAACCCTAAACCCTGAACCCTGAACCCTGAACCCTGAACCCTGAACCCTGAACCCTGAACACTAGGGTTTGGGCGTTTACGGTTCAGGGTCAACATCTAACATCTGGAGCTTTGTGGGGTTGGTGTGGTGGGGGGGTTTCGGGTGGTTGGGTGGGGGGCTGAAAAGCCCCCAATTTTGAGACTTTCCACCCCAACGTCTCTTGTTGGGGTATCGATTTCAACCGCGCGGCCCTGATATTTTCGAACCCTGAACCCTGAACCCTAAACCCAATACCCTACCCTAAACCCTAAACCCTGAACCCTGTACCCTGCGGCTGGCCAACGGCCAGCTGAGTGCCTCATGTGCCGTAAACCCTAAACCCTAAACCCTAAACCCTAAATCCGCTCCTTGCCTGAAATGGCGATGAGGATGTGCTGCACCTTGGAAAGCTGAGCATCTTGGCCGCAGAGCCCTAAATCTTAAGCGAGGGTTTAGGGTTTAGGGTTTTGGGTTTTGGGTTGTGGGTTTAGGGTCTAGGGTTTAGGGTTTAGGGTGCAGGATTTTGGGGGTTCAGGGTTTAGTGTACCCTAAGTTGGTCTAAGGGTAGGTACGTGGTCCCGTAGTAAGGACCCTGAAAAGGCGACAAGGTGTATACCCCTCATATGCCCCATACAGCCCAAGGGCCCATACTTCAGAACCCTTTGAAGGAGGTTCAGGGTTCAGGGTTCAGGGTTCAGGGTTTAGGGTTTAGGGTTTAGGGTTTAGGGTTTAGGGTTTAGGGTTAGGGTTTAGGGTTTAAGGGGACCCTACGAAGGACCATGTAGCTACTCTTAGCCTCAAAAACCCCCCCTTTACCCCAGTGAGGCTCTTAAGGGCTTCAAGGGTCGCTTCCTGGATGCCCCAGCCGGGGCTTTCGTGCACCCCAAGCTCATAGACCTCATCCATCATTGGTTACCCTACTCCCCCTTAGGGTTTAGGGTTTAGGGTTTAGGGTTCAGGGGTTAGGCCCTCCTCTGTACTACCCCCCCCCCCCCTAGGTTCCCCCATAATGAAGGCTATTTAGGGATAGTTTAGCCTAATTAAGGTTATTCAGGGGGGAACCCAGGGGGGTAGTGTAGAGGGGGTAGTAGGGAAGCCATGAAAGCAGTAAGCACCCAAAGCAATGTTTAGGGTTTAGGGTGTAGGGTTCCATGCTCTAGGGTTCTTTGGGGCTTCTTTGGGAGCTAATTCGGTGGATAGGGACTATATAAGGTACATAGAGGGGTTATTCTGGCGGAATAATATTAAGGGTCGCTCCTAGGGGTATATGCCCGAAGCTTGCCCTGAGGGTGTAGGGCTTAAAGGTAACCTTAGGGTATAGGGTTTAGGGTTTAGGGTTCAGGGTTTAGGGTTGAGGGTTTAAAACCCTAAACCCTAAACCTTAAACCCTGAACCTTACACCCTGAACTCTGAATTAACCCCTACAAGACCAGAGCCTCAGATTTCAACGAGCAGTTCAACACGCTGGGCGTCGACGGCCCAGCAGCGCTGATGGACGCTGCCACCGAATTGGCGTAAGGGGGTGGGCTGACCAGAAGCCCTTAACTACCCTCTACCCATAGTAGTAGGGTATATAATAAGCGCTAATTAAACCCTAAACCCTAAACCCTAAACCCTAAACCCATGGGTTACAGGGTAGTTGGGAGGGCAGGTAGGCTTCAGGATGTAGGGTAGGTTTTGGGACGCGGCTTAAACCCTCAGCCCGAAACCTAATAGACCCCAAAAACCCTGAAAACAGCCTCCGAACGTGTTCAAGCCATAGGCCATGGCGGAGATGGGTCCCGTCGGGTTCTCTTCTTTGTCGCTGTGATTATGGTCATTTTCATAAAGATAGTATTCGGATTGATACTAAGTCTAGCAGTTCTGATGATACTCGTATTTCTGCAACCACGTTTGGAATGAAACCTGCTCAGTCAGCCTAAACCCTACACCGCAGTTCTGCAGGCTTCAGATGCACAATGTTGGCTCCCTCAGCCACCCTGATGTGAACGAGTTGGGTCGTCCATACGGCCACGCCCCACCCTCATAAGCTGTAGGGTTTAGGGTTTGTGGCTTGGGAGGGAGGGAGAGGTAGGTGGGAGGGTCGGTGGGGGGGGGGGGGGCTGGGATAGCAACCCTAAACCCTAAACCCTAAACCCTAAACCCTAAACCCTAGACCCTAAACCCTAAACCCTAACACAAGGAGCAGCTCAACACCGCGAACGTCACGGAGTTTGGCTTGCTCCTTTGTCCCGCAGTCGTTCGGGCTTTTTGGGGTTTAGGGTTTAGGGTTAGTGGGCGTAGATGCGGGATGCGAGATGCGAGGCACAGGTCTTAGGGCTTTTTGGGGCTTGGGGGTTTGGGGTTTAGGGTTTAGGTTTTAGGGTTTAGGGTTTAGGGTTCGTATACCCTAAAACCCTACACCCCAAACACAAAGCCTGAGGGCTTAGGGCTTAAGGTATTGTAGGGTATAGGGTCGAAGGTTTAAGGCCTTCGTGCTTGATGGTTCCGAGTTTCTGAGCACTGTTGCTGCCTTCTTACGGTCTTCTAGCAGCTGTCAATGATGTTTTGTTTAGGGTGTAGGGTTTTGGGATAGAGGTTTAGGGTTTAGGGTTTAAGGTTGAGGGTTTCGGGTTTAGGCTGTAAACCCTAAACCCTAGACCTTACGCCCTAAACCCTCTAAAGCCACCAGCCTGAGGTTTGGCTCACTCGACCGCGATGGCTACATCCAAGCGCGAGTGCATCGGAAGCTGCATGTGCAGATTGCCCACATGTCGGATGAGGCGATGCTTGCGCTCCCCCCCCCGGCTAACCTCGGAAAAGGATTGGTGCTCCAGGGCTTTTTAGATTTTGATTTTTGGGGGCAGGGTGGGCGCAGTCCAATAGGTAGGATTAGGGGGACCCTTAGGGGAGCCCTACTGAACCCTCTTTTGGCTCTCTTGAACAAGGACCTTATTGTGAGGGTCTATATCCCCAAGGGTCTCTCCTATCTAGTGCGCCTTGAGCTCACCCCAAAAGCGTCCTGTTCATTGCGTGACAGGACTTGCCTTGGGATTCCGATAGCAGGCCACCCCAAGAGCAAACCCTAAACCTCAAACGCGCCCTGAGCCCTAAACGCTAAACCCTAATCCTTGGGATGTTCCCTTTCTAACATACTAGGGGTACTATACTCCCTGTTAAGGACTGTTACTACAAGGGGGAACATCCCAAGGTTTAGGGCTTAAGGTTCAGGGCAGTGGCGCTGATATAAGTACCCTTCAACCTTCATCTAGCCCCTAAACCCTAAACCCTAAACCCTAAGTGCACCCTAAACAACCCGAAGCCCGAAACTCCACACCCAGCTGGCACCTTCTAGTTGTCACAGGACCTCACCCTACGCCCTACACCCTACACCCTACACCCGAAACCCTAAACCCTAAACCCTAAACCCTAAACCCTAAACCCTAAACCCTAAACCCTAAACCCTAAACCCTAAACCCTAAACCCAATTCACTGTCACAGGAGGTGCTTCATCTGGGCAAGCTCAGTTCTTCGGACGCGCCGATGTTGGTGTTAGGGCTTTCGGGGATGGCTTGCAGGGTTTAGGGTTTGGAGTTTGGGGTGTATGGGTGTTCATGGAGGTTCGCAGGGGTTTGTTCAGGGCTTCGTAGCTTGGGTTTTGGAGGGGTTTGGTTGACAGGTTTGGGGGTTGGCTGGCCCAAAGCGCGATGCGCATGAACCCTGAACCTCAACCCTCAACCCTCAACCCTAAACTCTAAACCCTAAACCCTAAACCCTAAACCCTAAACCCTAAACCCTAAACCCTAAACCCTATCCCTAGCCGCCAATGCGCCCCTCTGACCTGAGGAACCCGTTCACTAGGGCTTGAAGCACGGGCCCTGCGAAGATGCGTTTAGGGTTCAGGGTTTAGGGTTTAGGGTTTAGGGTTTAGGCTTAGGGTTTAGGGAGCAGGGCTTACATTTTTCCTGCTCGTGGTGAGTGTATGTTTGGCTCCTCATAAGTATTGCATGTCTTTTGGGGGACCCAAAACCCAAAACCCTTAAACCCTAAACTTAACCCTAAACCAGAGTTGGGTGTCCCGATTGTAAGGTTGCCGTACTACATAAAGGGCCGACAAAGGAGATCAACATATTGCAGTCTAGGGTTTAGAGTTTAGGGTTGAAGGTTTAGGGTTTAGGATTTAGGGTTTACAAAAAGAAAAGGAACTACCCCAGGCTTCAACGAGCAGTTCCGCACACTGGGTATGGACGCGGCTCCGGTCCCCATCGACGCTCGGGCAAAAGAGAGGTTGGGTTTTTAATGTCTGGAGTGTAGCCCTAAACCCTCAAAAACCCTCAAAAACCGTCCTAAACCCTCAAAAACCCTCCTAAACCCTAAACCCTAAAGCCTACAATTAGCTAACATGACAGCCCTTCCAGGTGCTTGAGCCCTTATTCTTGGAGCTCCGTTGCATGTCCAGGGTGTAGGGTTTAGGGGTTTAGGGTTTAGGATTTAAGGGTTTAGGGTTTAGGGTTTGCGGTTTGCGGTTTACGGTTTACGGTTTATGGTTTACGGTTTACGGTTTCCGGTTTAGGGTAGCAGGAGTCGAAGTTTACATTCCTTGACACTGCACTCGACGACGGCACTGCCACTGTCTGCAGCAAATCGGTGGTGAACAAGGAGCAACGGTTTGGGGTTTGGGGTTTAGGGTTTAGGGTTTAGGGTTACAACGATAGGCTCAGCTTGTGCCAGGGACTAAAGGAGGGACCCTTTTCAGGGAGCTTAGGGGTTATTTCGGCGCTCCGTAGGTCTGCTCAAGTTGATTTTCTCGTCAGCCAGCGGTGGACCCAGAAAACAAACACCTGAACTAAAACTGTGGGCCATGGCCCCGGTTGAGCCCTAAGCCCGAAGCCCCCCCCATCCCGAGCACTCCCCCCCCCCCCACCCCCCTCCCAACCCAAAACCCCTAAACCCATGATAGCCCCCCAAAGACCTCGAAAACCTCAACAAAAACCGTTGTTCGGGTTTTGGGGTTAGCGTGTGTCTTTATGCCCTAGGGCCCTTTCTCTGGGTTTTGGAGTACTGTACTTGAATACTTTTTTCTTTGTTTTTTTGTAGCTACTTCTATATACCTCAAAACTATATACTAATTTTTTCAGGGTCTACTCCAAGGCAGGGTTAACACTATCATAAGAAGCCCGGAGCCCCGAAATGCTTCGCATTGGAATAAGCAGCCTTTGTGCCCATTTGTTGCGGTGTAGGGTGCAGGGTTCAGGGTTCAGGGTTTAGGGTTTAGGGTTTAGGGTTTAGAGTTTAGGGTTTAGGGTTTAGGGTTTAGGGTTTAGGGTTTAGGGTTCAGGGTTTAAGGTTTAGGGTTTAGGGGTTAGGGTTTAGGGTTTAGCCCGAAGCAACGCCAGCCGAGGAGCAGACATCCCCGTCACTTTGGCAGCATTCAGGAGCATCCTTTCAGGCCTCTTAGGGTTGAAGGGAAAAGGGGTTAGGGTAGAGAGGGTTTAGGGTTTAGGGTTTAGGGTTTAGGGTTTAGGGTTTAGGGTTTAGGGTTTAGGGTAGCGGTTGCTTCACTACAGGCTTGCCTTTGCGATATCTACGCATTGTCCTTATTTGGTTTACAAGCGGCCCTTAGCCCTAGACCCGAACCCTAAACCCTAAGCCCAAACCCTAAACCCTTGTACTAACATTACTAAGGGGGTTATAGGCCAACACAGTGGTTCATTGCTCTCATCGTAGAGAATGCTGCTTCAGAGTGAGGCATGGAAGCCTTTTTCCTAAACCCTAAACTCCGAACCCTAACCCTAAACTCTAGGACGATGGAAAGCGAAAGCTGCGCACATGGTTGACAGTTCTGGTCTGCATTGTTTTGGGATGCTTTCATGGACGAGGTCATGGATGTTTTTGGGGGATGACCTTTAGGCTGCAGCAGGTTGGCTGTTGTGGAGCGACTTCTGCAAAGTAGGATTGACAAGCACATGGAGGCGCTAGGGGGCGTGGTACCAAAAAGGGTCAGGTAGCATTGACCCTAAACCCTAAACCCTAAACCCTAAACCCTAAACCCTTGCTAGCATTTATGTGATGCAGAGATTGCCGGTCGTATGAGGTATGGGACCGGGGCTCACGAGCCTTTTGAGCTTGAGGGGTTTAGGGTTTAGGGTTTAGGGTTTAGGGTTCAGGGTTTAGGGTTTAGGGTTTAGGGTTATGGTTTCGGGTTCAGGGTTTAGGGTTTAGGGTTTTGGGTGCCTTAAAGGGTCCACTTTTGCCTTACCCTAAACCTAAACCCGAAACCCTAAACCCTGAATATGGTCTCTTACCCTCTTTAGAGGGATCTGAAGTATGGGCCCTTGGTTCTTATAGGGTACGTAAGGAGTATATAAGGAGTCCCCGTGTAAGGGCCCATATGAAGTGACCATGTGGCTACCTAAGATTGAGGTTTAGGGTTTAGGGTTTAGGGTTTAGGGTTTAGGGTTTAGGGTTTAGGGTTTAGGGTTTAGGGTTTAGGGTTTAGGGTTTAGGGTTTAGGGTTTAGGGACTAGCTCGAGGTTCGGTGCGCTCGATCGTGAGAGCTATGTCCAGCAGCACATCCACAGAAAGCTGCTTGGAGCAGTCTAAACCAGTCTTAAAACCTAAACCCTAAACCGTAAACCCTAAACCCTAAACCCTAGGCCCCTAAACCCCTAAACCCCTAAACCCTAAACCCTAAACCCGAAACCCTAAACCCAATCTCAGAGAAGAAAGCAAAGGCTGCAACAAAGAACCCACTCAATTTCTTCCATGGATGGCCAGTACACATCTCTTCAGACATCCCGCGGTTTAGGGTTCAGGGTTTAGGGTTTAGGGTTTAGGGTTCAGGGTTCAGGGTTTAGGGTTTAGGGTTTAGGGTGTATGGTTCAGGGTTTAGGGTTCAGGGTTTAGGGTTCAGGGTTTGGGGTTTAGGGTTTAGGTTGAGGGTTCAGGGGTCTAAGGTTGAGGGTTGAGGGTTGAAGATTTTAGCTTGAGGGCGTAGGCTGTCGGACGTCGGCGTGGTCTTGGGCCGCTGCTGCTGGCTAGTCCGGTAAACAATCGAGCAGCCATCTTGCCCTAGGCAAATAGACAGGCGATGCAGGGTTAGAGGTGTTCGGGTTGGGGGCCTGACAGTTCGCGCGCCTCTGACTGACGGCCATGTGTCTTGGAAACGCATGTTGTTTGAAAGCCCAAAACCCTGCACCCTAAACCCCAAACCCTAAACCCTGAATCCTAAACCCTAAACCCTAAACCCTAAACCCTAAACCCTAAACCCCAAACCACCTTTGGGGCTCTCTCACACACGTGCAGGCTACACATGCATGTGGCCAGCATGCCCGATGAGGCCAGGTGTTCAGGGTTCAGGGTTTAAAGGTTTAGGGTTGAGGGTTTCGGGTTTAGGGTTTAGGGTTGAGGGTTTCGGGATTAGGGTTTAGGGTTTAGGGCAGATGGGCCTCGGATGTGCTGATGAGACCCGAAACCCTCCCAAGCCCAAACACTACATCCCAAACCTGAGCCAGGGTTCTCAACGCTGAAACCCCCAAACCCCTGAACCCCCCGAAGCCCTAAACCCCCAAAACCCTAAACCCCGGACCCGAAGCTCCCTTCCTGTTTTTAGGAAGGAGCCTCGCGCCTTAAGGGCAGCGTACCACTGGCAACCCAAAACCCGTTTAGGGTTTAGGGTGTAGAAACTAGAAACCCTGCAATTTGGGGGGGGGGGGGGGGTTCGGAATCGCTACCATCCTCACGACCCTTTAGGGTTTATAGGGTTTAGGGTTTAGGGTTCAACACCCAAGCGAATCAGCCCTTGCGTTGAAACCTGTCCACAAGTCTTTAACCAAAGCTTAAACTCTGAACCCCGTACACCTCCTAAGAACCTAAGGCCGAAGCCCTAAGCCCACGGGACATGGACGTAAGATGGCTTCAAGCGTTGGGAGTTTTACGACCCTTTGGAAAAACCAAAGCAGTGCCTCATTACTTGGTCTGCTTTCAGCCCGTCTGTGTTCTTTATAAAGGTCATTGGTCTAGGATTAGCGCCTCGGGTTCTTTAAAGCCCAAACAAGAATCCTGGTTAGTGCCGTTCATGCACTGCACTTATTAGGCGGCAGTGTAGTAGGGGGGGGGGGGGGGGTTTGGGTGATTGCCGATGCGCACCAGGATGTGATACACGTCGGCAGACAGAGCGCCTCAGCTGATAGAGCGTGAAGCCCAAAAAGCCCTAAATCCTAAACCCCAAACCCTGAAGACCAAACCCTAAACCCCAAACCCAAAACCCCAAACCCCAAACCCCAAACCCTAAACCCTAAACCCTAAACGCTAAACCCTAAACCCTAAACCCCAAACCCTTTACATCCCGTAGCCCTAGACCCCTAATGGCCGAAGCCGCCTTCGGCCCTTCAAGGTTGGGGCGCAGAGGTCCGAGGGAGTTTAAGCCCTAAACCCTAAACCCGAAACCGTAAAACCCTAAACCCTAAACCCTAAACCCTAGCCCTAAACCCTAGCCCTAAACCCTAAACCCTAAGCCCAAATATGTTCATTTCCCCGGCGCTGCTTGTAGCCGCAAGACTGGGGCTTGAAAGGTCTTTTGAAACCAATGCCCTAGACCTCGAGCCTTGCTTGGGGTTTTGTGGGGCTTTAGGCGATTGAAGGTTTTGGGGTTTAGGGTTTAGGGTTTCGGGTTTAGGCTTCTGGCGAAGGGTGGATGCGTGGTCAAGTTAAAGGTTTAGGCCCACGGCTTAAACCCGAGAACCCTAAACCCTAAGCCCTAGGGTTGGGGTTTGGGGTTTAGGCAAAGCTCTCTCGAACTGCAAAACTCGCAACTTCCACACCTAAACATTAACTTTGGGTTTGGCTTCAGAGTTTAGGGTTTAGGGTTTAGGGTTCAGGGCTTTTTCGGTTTAGATCGAGCAGGTCTGGCCTGAAGCCCGTAGACTCTTGCTATCCTGGAAGCTCTCGAGCCTCTAGGTTTCGTTTGAGGGCTTGTTTTAGGCAACACGCAATTAAACCCTAAGCCCTGAACCCTGAACCCTGAACCCTGAACCCTGAACCCTAAACCCTAAACCCTAAACCCTAAACCCTAAACCCTAAACCCTAAACCCTAAACCCTAAACCCTAGACCCTGACGACCGTGCCCAAGGCTTCAACGAGCAGTTCCGAATGCTGGGCGTAGACATGGCACCCGCGCCATCGGCTGCCACCCAGAGTCATTACGAGCATTTTGAACTCAAGCCCTCTAAACCCTCTAAGCCCTCTAAACCCTCGAAACCCTCTAAACCCTCTAAACCCTCTAAACCCTCTAAACCCTACACCTTAAATCCCGAACCCTAAACCCAAACTTCATCTGGGCATCTGCGTGCCGGGTCTCCAGTCTTTGGCCGAGGGTTGGTGTAGGGTTGCTTGGGGCTGCAGTGTGTTTCGAAGGTTTTGTTTGGGGTTTTCAAGGGTTTAGGGTTTAGGTCTAGGGTTTCGGTTTTTTTGGGGGGTTTAAAGTTTAGGGTTTAGGGTTCACGGTTTGGGGTTTGCTGTTTGGGCTTTAGGGTTTAGGGTTGAAGTCTTTTAGGGTTTCAGGGTTTAGGGCTTTGGGGTTTCAGGCTTCGGGCCCTATTCCCTTTATTGGGGGTGTGTAGGTTCCCCCGGAACCCCTTTTAAGCAAAAAGGGCATCCTAATTTAATCCTAGGCTACTGGGCAACCTAGGCATAGGGTTTCAGGGGTTCAGGGCTCCAGCACCACAACCCAAAATCCTGAATCCTTCACCCTAAACCCTAACCCTAAACCTTAAAACCTAAACCCTAAACATCCCTCTACACCCTAAATCCTAAACCCTAAACCCTAAACCCTAAACCCAAAACCCTAAACCCTATAGTTTAGGGTTTCGGGGGCTCCCGCACCACAGGCGCTGCCAGCGCCGGCGCCAACCACCGTTCTGCCGCTCCGAGGAGCGATCTTTTGAGGTAGAAAGTGGGGGGGGGGGGGGGGGGGGGGGGGGGGGGGAGGACTTTTTCAAAGCTCTAAACCCTAAACCCCTAAACCCTGGACCCTAAACCCTATAACCTTAACCCTAGCTTTTGGCATGCTAAGGGGGCTTGGGGGCTTCAGGGCCTCCAGTCTTTAGGCCCAGAAGGTTCCGGGCGCTGGGCAGGGTTTGGGGTTTAGGGTTAGGGTTTTGGGTTAAGGGTTCAGGGTTTAGGGTTTAGGGTTTAGGGTTAAGGGTTCAGGGTTTAGGTTTTAGGGTTTAGGGGTTAGGGTTTAGGGTTTACAGAGTTGAGGGTTGACAGGCGCAGGGAGGGATATCTGCAGCGTTTTCAGGGTTAGGATTGAAGGCAGCTGAAGCTGGGCCTTCGGCTCAAGGACTTAGGGTTTAGGGTTGCAGGGTTTTAGGGTTTAGGGTTTAGGGTTTTAGGGTTTAGGGTTTAGGGTTTAGGGTTTAGGGTTTAGGGTTTAGGGTTTAGGGTTTAGGGCTTAGGGCTTAGGGCTTAGGGCTTAGGGCTTAGGGCTTAGGGCTTAGGGCTTAGGGTTTAGGGTTTAGGGTTCAGGGATTGGGTGGCATACGTTGTTTCATCAGTCGCAATCTCGGCGTGCAGCCCCCTGGTCTGCAGGGCTCGGGGCGTGCCTTGGTCTCAGCCAGCCGCAAGATCCGGACGGGGACGATTCCGAGACGGAACAGAAGAAGACCAGGGGCAACCTCTCCTTGAAGGGCTTTTTGAGACAGTACACGGTCGCACAGGTCACTGTGGACCACTTCCAAGAAGCATGCGGGGCAGGGCTTAGCTTCCCGATGTCGGGCGGGTTCCGTGTGGCAAAATGTCTCGTGGACGGGGGCACGACTGACACTGTCGGCACTTGCTTCAAGACGGTAACCCTGGCCATCAAGTTGGTAACCAAGCAGCGTCAGCCTAAACCCTAAGCCCTACTAGGCGGAGATGAAGCCCCTTGCCGAACAAGCCTGGCCCTTCACTACTCCTAGACCCGAGCCCTAAACCCTAAACCCTAAACTCCTAAACCAGAAGCCCTGTGCTTTGTTCTAGTTCCGAGTTAGGGTGTGACACCAGACCTTGGATCTTCAACCAGAAGCCTAATGTCTTTCCGGCCCTAAACCCTAAACCCTGAACCCGAAACCCTAAACCCTAAACCCTAAACCCTAAACCCTAAACCCTAAACCCTAAACCCTAAACCCTAAACCCTAAACCCTAAACCCTAAACCCTAAACCCCAAGCCGGAAATCCTGCACGCTTGAGCTTATAACCCTAACCCCAGGTGCCGTCAGGCAGAAACTTCAATACCCAACACGCAAAGTGCCCAAAACAGATCTGAGCCCAGACTCTGGGAGGATCCCAATAGTAGAACCGCCAATAGTACCCTATACTACTATTGGGTCATTCTGAAGAACCCTTAAGGCGATCTATTTTTTGGATCCTCCCAGGGGTCTGGGAGGGGGTCCTTAGAAGGGTATTTGGGGCACAGGTCTGTGATTTTCCAATTACCATAGTCGACTTCAGTTTTGTACTGCTGGGGCTAGGATTTCGCCCTGGGCCCCTAAACCCTCAACCCTCAACCCTCAACCCTAAACCCGAAACCCTAAGCCTAAACCCTCAACCCTAAACCCTACACCCTAAACCCTAACCTTAAACCTAGACCCCATCACCCCTGAACAACAAGTTGACGAATCTGAGCCTCGGGGTGGGTACGGCCTCTAGCTTTCCGGCCTCTTGAGAGGTAAATCAGGGTTTAGGGTTCAGGGTTCAGGGTTCAGGGTTCAGGGTTTAGGGTTTAGGGTTTAGGGTTAAGGAGATCTCCCTCGTGAAAGAGGTATGTTAGAAAGGCTTGTTTTCAAGCTACTCTTGTTAGGTTGTCGGGCCTGGGCCCAAAACCCGAAACCCTAAACCCCAAACCCGAAACCGTAAACCCTGAACCCTAAGCCCCCCCCCCCCCCCCCCCCCCCCCCTCCCAAAAAAAAAAAAAACACACACACACACACACCAGAGTTATCGCTGCAAGGGCTCAGTCGCTCTGAGTACATGCACCAGCCGCCTGCTTTGGCCATGGGATGTGCTGTCTTTTTGTTATCAGTTCCCTAGACCCCTGGGAGGATCCAAAAAATCGATCCCCTTAAGGGTTCCTAGGAATGACGCAATAGTAGCATAGGGTACTGTTTGGGGTTCTATTTGTTGGGAGTCTTTCAGGGGTCTGGGAAGTTAAAACCCTAAACCGTAAACCCCAACAGAACCCGCTCTAGAACCTCTGGGTCCGGCGACACTAGAGAGGACATTCAGGAAACTCCCGGAAAAGGGGGGGGGGGGGGGGGGGCGGAAGCCGAAAGCCTAAACCCCAAAACCCGAAAACCTGAAAGACCTAAAACCCTAAAACCCTAAAGCCCTGAAACCCTAACCCTAGACCCCCACACCCTCAAACCCTAAAACCCTAAGAACCCTGAAACCCTAAAACCCTATAACAGAAACTATAAAACCCTGAAAACCTGAAAACCCTGCACCCGCTTTCAGGGCGTTTCGCTGAGTCATGCGTCTTCTTGTTCGGGCTGGGGGGGGGGGGGTTCCGCAGGTGCAGAGTAGAGGAACCTAAACCCTAAACCCTAAACCCGGATCATTGTCATGAGTAGCACGTTGGACTTTGCAGTTGCTCTTGTGATCAGGGGTGGGGGGTGCTTGAGATGTTTCCGGGCCCAGGAAAGTGCTGCGCTGCGGGGCTGCGGGTTTTGCCTTCAGAGGGTTTCGGGTTTAGGGTTTAGGGTGTTTAGGGTTTATAGGGTTTAGGGTTTCGGGTTAGATTCACATGGCAGAAAGGGCCCTTCATTTTTCAGATTTCGGGTTGCTGATTCCCATTCCCTAAACCATCGCAAACACCATGGTCCCGGAATTCGGTGGCTACAAAACCATCGCAAATACCACGGTCTCCCAACTCAACGTTCTTTAGAAACTTAGAGCCCAATTGGGTAGTTAGGGCTAGGGCCTAGGCTTTGGGGGGTTTAGGGTTTGGGGTTTGGGGCTTGGGGCTTGGGGGTTCTGGGCTCACCCGAAACGAGGCGAATCCACAACAAGCTGCATCCGCAAGCGGCATACCTGAGCGACTCCTCCATCGATGTGCGCTTTCCTTGCTGGGGAGTGGGCATTAGTTTAGGGTTCAGGGTTTAGAGTTTTGGGTTTAGGGTTTAGGGTTTAGGGTTTAGGGCTAGGACCTAGGAATAGAAAATAAGGGAACCTAAACCTAAAGCAAAGAGTGAATGAAGGCCGACTCGGGTCCTGGGTTTAGGGTTTAGGGTTTAGGGTTTAGGGTTTAGGGTTTAGGGTTTAGGGTTTAGGGTTTAGGGTTTAGGCAAGTTCGGCCCTTGTAGGCCCAAGGGCTGCAGATGGAGCTTCGACGGTTTCTGACATGCCTGGCTAAATCCGAAACCCTAAACCCTAAACCGTAAACCCTAAACCCTAAACCCTTCAATCGCCGTGTTCAGGGTGCAGCGAGTTTTGCGCCCCTAAAGGCGGCGGGTTTCGTGACTTCCGCTGTTCTTCACATCACCAGCATGCCACAGTTGACGAAAGGAGGGGGGCGGGGGCTTAGGGATTAGGGTTAGTAGGGTTTAGTAGGGTTTAGTAGTTTAGTAAGATTAGTAGGGTTTAGTAGGGTTTAGTAGGGTTTAGTAGGGTTTAGTAGGGTTTAGTAGGGTTTAGTAGGGTTCAGTAGGGTTTAGTAGGGTTTAGTAGGGTTCAGTCGCCAAGAAACCTCTTGAACCAGAAAAGAGCAAGCCCCTAAACTCTGTCCTGCACCCCAAGCTCTAAGCAGTCAGCACCCGAAACCCTCAACCTTAAGCCCCAAACCCTAAACCCCAAACCCTAAACCCATATCCAGGTGGTTAGGGTTTAGGGTTTAGGGTTTAGGGTTTAGGGTTTAGGGTTTAGGGTTTAGGGTTTAGGGTCTAGGGTCTAGGGTTTAGGGTTTAGGGTTTAGGGTTTAGGGGTTTAGGGGTTTAGGGGTTTAGGGGTTTAGGGGTTTAGGGCTTAGGGTTTAGGGTGTAGGGTTCAGGGTTTAGGGCTTAGGGTTTAGGGTTTAGGGTTTAGGCACTAAACCAGCAGACATATGCCGCAAGAGCTCCCAAGGCGATCAGGAGCTGACAGCGATCGGGGAGCTGAACTTTGCTGACCAGTCGCCTGGCGTGCGGTCCGAAACCTTGAGGGGACCAAAAGAAGCCTCAAATTGGGGGGTGGTTAGGGTTTGGGTTTAGGGTTTTGGGTTTAGGGTTTAGGGTTTCGGGTTTCGGGTATACCCTATGCTTAGGTCCATATTAAGGTATATGAGCCATAAACCCTTTTCGGGTACATTTGGTCCCCAAAGAAGGCCTCAACGTGGCTGTCAAGGCCCCAACGTGGTGCTGTCCATGTACTTAGCGGCCTTGGGGGGGGGGGGGGGGGGTGTTAGGATTTGGGGTCTAGGGCTTTGGGGGGTCTTAGGGTTTTGGAGTATAGGGTTTCGGGGGTTTGAGGTTTTAGGGCTCAGGGCCCTGGAGCTGCAATGTGACTCTACAAGTCATCTCGGCCAAAACCCTAAACCCTAAACCCTAAACCCTAAACCCTAAACCCTAAACCCTAAATGCCCTAAACCCTAAACCCCAAACCCCAAACCCTAAACCCAACAACGCGAAAAAATAAAACTCGATGGAAAGCTCCTTGCGCTGATGTTGGGAGGCTCCAGTCTTCGGGTTTTCTGCGGGTGTGGGGGATAGTCTACCCTCAAGCCCAAAAGCCTACGGGTTTAAGGTTTAGGGTTTAGGGGGTTTAGGGTTTCGGGTTTAGGGTTTAGGGTTTAGGGACTAGGCTTTCAGTTAAGCGTGGGGAATAGTCTCATCACCAAACGACTCAGCCCGGAAACAGCACACCCCGGACCCAGAGTGGCCCCTAATTCCCTCGTTTTTGGGGCTTATAGGTTCCCTTGTGAGCCCCTTTGAACCAAAAGGGGCACCCTTTTTTATTTCTAGGTCCTAGCCCTAAACCCTAAACCCTAGACCCGAAACCCCAAACCCTGTCATTCGTAGATTACTCTTGGGTCTAGAAGCTCTCGGTACAGATGTTGCAGATGCCATGCGCGTTTGTGTTTTGCGGCCGGCCTCAGACAGGCAGGAAGCGCCCTCAACTAGCATCCTTTCTTCTTAGACCAGCTAGGGTAGCTACATGGGCCCTTGATATGGTCCCTTACCTCCCTTACAGGGTTCTGATGTGTGGGCCCTTAGTTTGTACAGGGTATATCAGGGGAGGGGCCATGTAACTACCCTAAGAGACCAAGCGTCGACCTAGGTAAGCCCTGGAACATCTCATATTTTCCTTAGGATTTAAGAGGATCGTCTTCAGCAAGACTGTTTAGAGGTTTTAAGGGCCTCAGGGCCATCCTTGCAACAGCCACTCCAGCAAAAACGTGGCAAAATTGCCCACGAACCCTCAGCACAGCACGTGTGGTGCAAGGGCTAGGCGTGCTGCGCTCGCGATAGTCCCAGCCTACGGTACGGGGTGGGCAACCCTTCAAGCAAGTCTTAGGGTTTAGGGTTTAGGGTTTAGGGTTTAGGGTTTAGGGTATAATTGATGCACACACTTCCTCCATCGTTGATGCAGACACTTTCAGCCCTAAACCCTAAACCCTGAACCCTAAACCCTAAACCCTGAACCCTGAACCCTGAACTCTGAACCCTGAACTCCAACGTCCTGAAGCCTAGCGTTAGGTTCGGCGCGTTGGAGGCTGCATCTTGCCAGCGACAGGGGACTTGGGAGGCTTTAGGGTGCAGGGTTTCGGGTTTTGGGTGCAGGGTTCAGGGTTTAGGGGTTTAGGGGTCTACGGGTTTAGGGGTTTAGGGGTTTAGGGGTTTAGGGGTTTAGGGGTTTAGGGGTTTAGGGGTTTAGGGGTTTAGGGGTTTAGGGGTTTAGGGGTTAGGGGTTTAGGGGTTAGGTGTTTAGGGGTTTAGGGTTTAGTTAGGGTTTAGGGGTTTAGGGGTTTAGGGGTTTAGGGGTTAGGGGGGTGGGCTTCACTGAAGATGTTTTTTTTTTTTTTTTTTGAGGGGGGGGGTGGTTTTCGGGGTTTGGGGCGTGCAGTTCCCTGAAAGTGGCCCTGCGAACGGCAGTACGGCATACTGCATGCCATTATGTGGGTGTTCCCCCAATAGGGACTTTAAGAGGGGGGTTTAGGGTTTAGGGTTCAGGGTTTGGGGTTCAGGGTTTTTTTGGCACTATAATCCCTACTAGTATGAGGGGGGGAACTCCCGTGCTACTTTACTATATGAGTGTGTTCATTGGACTGGCGGTAAAGTTCCTAGAGCGGTCCTACAGACATGTTGTACCCTTCCAAAAAGGCCTGGGCGTTCATTCCATTCACATCGCGATTTAGGGTTTAGGGTTTACCGGTTTACCCTTAATTAATCCACCTTCTTGGGGGGCCTGAGTTCCCTTATAAACTCCCTGAAGCCCAAAAGGGTTCAGGGTTTAGGGTTTAGGGTTTAGGGTTTAGGGTTTAGGGTTTAGGGTTTAGGGTTTAGGGTTTAGGGTTTAGGGTTTAGGGTTTAGGGTTCCCTGGCTACTCTTGGGCCTAGACAGTCGGGCTTACAGCCTCGGCAGCCCAGTGGTACCCTTTTGCCCCTTTTTGGTTCAAGGTTCCTGTAGAGTTAGGGTTTAGCGCTTAGGGTTTAGGGTTTAGGGCTTAGGGCTTAGGGCTTAGAGCTTAGAGCTTAGGTCTTAGGCTTAGGGCTTGGGGCTTGGGGCTTAGGGCTTAGGGCTTAGGGCTTAGGGCTTAGGGCTTAGGGATACTCTAAGCCTAAACATGAGCCCAGGCAATTTCTCGCAAGAAGCCTGCTGGGAAAGGGAAAGGCGGCCCTCCGCCGACGCTTTGCAGAACTGGTGGAGGGCCTTGAACCCTTCTCGAGCAGGGTTTAGGGTTTAGGGTTTAAGTTTAAGTAGCGTCTGAGGTTTGGGGTTTAGGGGTTTGGGGGCTTTGGGTTTGGGGTTTAGGGTTTATATAGGGTTTAGGATTCTACTTTTTGCTTAAGAAAACATCCCCACCCCCCCCAAAAAAAAAAAAAAACAAAACAAAACAAAAAACAAAAACTGGAAGAGGGATGGCCCGAAAGCATCGATTTGCCGTGCGTTGACTCCATGCACTTGACTCTTTGTACTCGAACTGTATGCACCTGGAGAAATGTAGGCACCGACAAGGCCGCACAGTCACTTGTACACTGCACTTGTATGCACTTGAACTGCATGGCATTCAAGTGTGTTGAGTTGAATGCCATGCACTTGTGGTCAACTCTGTAGATTTTTCATCGGCATTGAAGACAACGCGAAAGCCTAGTCTGAGCACCGGACAGGGAGCCTTCCAAGCGTCGTAGCCGAGGCGTCGCGTACATATACAAGGCAACCACGCCAAGCAGAAGCATCACATTCAAGCAGAACTGTCCAAGAGGCTGATATGCGCTTGAACTGAATGCACTTGGACAACTGTATGCACTTATATGGTTCTAGATTCCAGACTCTGTGCACTGCACTTCTATGCACTTCCACTGCATGGCATTCACATTCGAGTCCCACGATATTTCCCAGGTTTTCGACGCCCCGGAATTTGAGCCCGCGATATTTGCGAGGTTTTCTTGCAAGTTTTTCGATGCCCGCCGCCCGGAATTCCGCTTCCATGCTATTTGCGAGGTTTTCGCATGTCCGGAATTCCGCTTCCATGCTATTTGCGAGGTTTTCAAGCATGTCCGGAATTCCGCTTCCATGCTATTTGCGAGGTTTTCGCATGTCCGGAATTCCGCGTCCATGCTATTAGCGAGGTTTTCAAGCATGTCCGGAATTCCGCTTCCATGCTATTTGCGAGGTTTTCAAGCATGTCCGGAATTCCGCTTCCATGCTATTAGCGAGGTTTTCAAGCATGTCCGGAATTCCGCTTCCATGCTATTTGCGAGGTTTTCGCATGTCCGGAATTCCGCTTCCATGCTATTTGCGAGGTTTTCAAGCATGTCCGGAATTCCGCTTCCATGCTATTTGCGAGGTTTTCGCATGTCCGGAATTCCGCTTCCATGCTATTTGCGAGGTTTTCAAGCATGTCCGGAATTCCGCTTCCATGCTATTTGCGAGGTTTTCGCATGTCCGGAATTCCGCTTCCATGCTATTTGCGAGGTTTTCAAGCGTGTCCGTCCCGCCACGGAAGCTCCGGGCGTCCCCGACGTACTGCATTTGTACTACAAAAGTCGACTTTCCAGCCACGGAAGCTCCGGGTCGTACAAAGTCGACTTTCCAGCCACGCAGGCTCCGGGGGCGTCCGTGGCGTACTACGTCTGTACTACAAAAAAGTCGACTTTCCAGCCACGGAAGCCCCGGGAGCGCCCGCGGCGTACTACATTTGTACTACAAAAGTCGACTTTCCAGCCACGGAAGCTTCGGGCGTCCCCGGCGTACTACGTCTGTACTACGGAAGTCGGCTTTCCAGCCACGGAAGCTCCGGGTGTCCGCGGCGTACTACGTTTGTACTACAAAAAGTCGTCCGCGCAGCCACGGAAGCTCCGGGTGTCCCCGGCGTACTACGTCTGTATACTACAAAAAGTCGACTTTCCAGCCCGTGGCGTACTACATTTGTACTACAAAAGTCGACTTTCCAGCCACGGAAGCTCCGGGCGTCCCCGACGTACTACATTTGTACTACAAAAGTGGACTTTCCAGCCACGTGTCCGTGGCGTACTACGTTTGTACTACAACAGTCGACTTTCCAGCCACGGAGGCTCCGCGTGTCCGTGGCGTACTACATTTGTACTACAAAACTCGATTTTCCAGCCACGGAAGTCTTCCGCGTACTACGTCTGTACTACACAAGTCGAAAAAAAAACGCACAAAACGCAAAATCACTACGGTTTTAGCACCACGACCATGCGAAAGCCCGCAGAGGGGTTACGTTTGTATGTCAGGAAACGCAAAAACACGAGGGTTTTGGCACCGCGCCAACGCCGAAACCCGCAGAGGGGTTACGTTTGTATGTCAGAAAACGCAAAAACACGATGGTTTTGGCACCGCGCCAACGCCCAAACCCGCAGAGGGTTGTCTGCGGGCACGAAAAAAGTACCAAAAACGACGGCTTTAGCCATGCCACCCGGCGATCACCCGCAGAGGGTTGTCCGCGCATGCCAAGAAACGTAAAAAAGCGACGGTTCTAGCACCGCGACCACGCCGAAACCCGCAGAGGGTTGTCCGCGGACACAAAGAAACGTAAAAAAAACGACGGTTTTAGCACCGCGACCACGCCGAAACCCGCAGAGGGTTGTCCGCGCAAATCAAGAAACGTAAAAAAACGACGGCTTTAGCACCGCGACCACGCCGAAACCCGCAGAGGGTTGCAATCCCGATTGGCGATGTCAACCCAGCCCGCCGCCTTAGAAAGAGTCATTTTAATTAAGAAATCTAGGACTGGGCACGAAGGTATGCAATTCAGTCTATGCACTTCACTCTATGCACTTCACTCTGTGCACTTCACTCTGTGCACTTCACTCTATGCACTTCACTCTATGCACTTCACTCTGTGCTCTTGAGTCTATGCACTTGACTCTATGCACTTGACTATGCACTTGACTCTATGCACTTCACTCTATGCACTTCACTCTATGCACTTCACTCTATGCACTTCACTCTGTGCACTTGACTCTGTGCACTTCACTCTGTGCACTTCACTCTATGCACTTCACTCTATGCACTTCACTCTATGCACTTCACTCTGTGCGCTTCACTCTGTGCACTTGACTCTGTGCACTTCGCTCTATGCACTTCACTCTATGCACTTCACTCTATGCACTTCAGTCTATGTTGTTGGGTCAGAGGGCTCCGCACGGAAGAACCCTTCGCGATGCTTTCGGGAAAAAGACTCAAAAAAAGATATATAGAAACAAGGAGAATGTTCTTCCTGAAAGGATAATATCGTGATCCCGTTCTTTTATTTTGCTGTGGTGGTTCTTAAGCAAATAGTAAGTAGTTCGTGGGAGGCCCGGTGACTCCCTCCTGCCCATTTTTGGTCCTTGGCTCCTGATAAAGAAACCACCCCAAAAGGGGTACCCTTATCACGATGTGGTTACTGAGCTAACAAGAATGTTCATGATTCTTTCTTGTTATATGGTATGTTTTTTATATAGTATGCTTTTGTGTTCACTATTACTACTCAATATTGACGATTTTGTTTTTGCTTTTTCTGTTCAATATTGATGGCGCGCCTAGGTGTTTGCTACTAAGGGACACTGGGTCACTCAAACCCTGTGCTTAACCCTAACTTCATTGAGGTCGCAGTAGAGTCTACGAAATAGGCCGTAGGGTTTCGGATATGTCGGGCGGCGGGCTTCCAGCTCCAAAAACCGAAGCCCCTCTGCTTTCAAGATCAGGGCTTTTAGGGCGTCTATGAACCTTAAACCCCTAACCCTCAACCCCGAACCCTAAACCTGGGACCCAACACAACCTTATGAGGTCACTCCAGGGGGTCCTTCAAGAGTACATAGAGTGAGCTCTGTTTCAGCCCGTGGGCTTCGGGAGTAGGGTTCTAGAGTTCAGGGGAAAGCGCTTGAGTTTGGTTTCCAGGGGGGGGTGTCCAGTGCTAGCTAGGCAGGGGTACCACTCTCCCGAAAGCCTACACCTTTGAACCCTAAGGGGCTCATTTTAAGGTAGAGTTTTCTTCAGGTGGAAGAAGCCCTAAACCCTAAACCCTAAACCCTAAACCCTAAGCCCCAAACCCTAAACCCTAAACCCTGAACCCTAAACCCCTAGAAGTTGAGGGAGCTGTCTTGTTAGGACGATCACTCCTGGCAGCCCCTTTGGTGGTATGGACCGCGATTCCTTCATGATGCTCCTCGGCGATGTCAGATTTAGGGTTTGGGGCTTTTAGGGTTTCGGGTTTAGGGCTTAGGGCTTAGGGTTTAGGGTTTAGGGTTTGGGCTTACGGTTTAGGGCTTAGGCTCTAGGGATGCCCTCAGCCTAAACCCTAAACCCTAAACCCTGAAGCTGTAACACTAAACACAAGACCCTCAAACCCTAAACCCAACCACCCTTGACCGAAAACGCTCAACAGCTACCAAGGCTGTTGTAAACACATAAATAAAGACACCCAAACGCAACACGCTGAGCTCAAAACCCTCATCTCCAGATGCGTTCTGGGTAAGGGGTATTTCAGAACAGATGGAAGGCTTTAAGTAGGTTATTGAAGTGGTTTCAAGATTGTTCGTGTTTTTTCATGTTTTTCAGGTTATTTACAACTGCTTCAAATCACCCAAGACTATTTTACGTACATTTTAGGGGAGGGTTTAGGAGGTTAAATGAATTCTCTGCAAATCTCACTGGAACACTTCCGTAAACCCCGAAACCGAAACCAAACCCCAGAAGCACTCTTTGAGGGATTAAGCGAAATCTTGGCCCCTTTTGAGGGGAGGCTCTGATAAGAGTGTGTAGGGCCGAAGGCTTTTCCTTGAAACAAAAAGGCAGGCGGAGGCGCCCAGAACCTAAAGCAGGCAAAGATATCCTCAAGCCCGAATAGATACTTCTAAAGCC
Organism: Symbiodinium natans; assembly: GCA_905221605.1. Lineage (NCBI taxonomy): Eukaryota > Dinophyceae > Suessiales > Symbiodiniaceae > Symbiodinium > Symbiodinium natans. The sequence continues at coordinate 935,992 of CAJNDS010000280.1, forward strand.
AAACGGACGACCTATGGCCCAACAGCCCGAAACCATATACTCATGGGTTTGCCTACCCCCCCCCCCCCCCTTTCTACTCCCCCTAGGTTCCCCCTTTAAATAGCCTTAATTGCGCTCAATTGCCCCTGAATGGGGGGAACCTAGGAGAGCGTAGTATAGAGGGGGGTGGTACCCCTAAACCCTAAAACCTAAACCCTAAACCCTGCTGTAGAGACCCATTGTGGAAACGACCGAAGCTGCACAATGCAGGAAGAGGGTGCACCGGAGGCTGCATGGTCTGGGTCTCAGTCATCTGGGTTTTGGGTTTAGGCCCTAGCCCCTTCCCGAATTTAGGGTTTAGGGTTTAGGGTTTAGGGTTTAGGGTTTAGGGTTTAGGATCCCGAAAGGAAGCAGATCCCTGAACGTCAGAATCCGCACTTGTGCGTCCAGGACAAAATAGGCATGGGATATGTGAGACATCTACTTTCCCGCCTCGGTCGTTGCCCCTGTAGCTTGGAGCATAAAAACCCTTTATACTTGATACGACCACGGCGAGTAGGCTAGTGGGATAACCCTAAACCCTAACCCCTAAACCCTAAACCCTAAACCCTAAACCCTAAACCCTAAACCCTAAACGGACAGATCGACCCAAACCCTAAACCCATGGCACGGCCTGTCTATGGACCTCTATGCGGCTTCCGGGCGTCACAGGAGTTTCAGGTCGCTCCTTCGTGGATAGGCGGACATGGCGGGAGGAGGGGGGGGTTCAAAGGATCCGACATGAAACCTGCGCTGGCGTGCACGTGAAACCCTAAACCCCAACTGTAAACCCTAAACCCAAAACCCTGAAGAGGTTAGCAGGCCAACCGCATTCTTCTTCTAGTGACGTACTCGTAGGTCGAGCTGCTCGGCTGGACGATGAAAGCCTCTCCAAGTGCCTTAGTTGCCTTGGGCGGTTTGGAGGAGTGGAGACGTTGACTAGGTTGATGGGTTTCCGAAAGCACGACCGACGCCCTAAACCCTACACCTGATACCTCGTCCTATGGCTCAACATAGCCCAACAACCCTAAACCCCTAAACCCTAAGCCCTAAACCCTAAACCTTATATAGGAAGGCCCTGTCTTGCGCTGCCCTCAGAAGTGGGGTTCGGCATGAAGCACGTTGTTCAGAACATTCAGCTAGAGGTGGCCCTTGTTCTACGCGCAAAACCCTGAAATGAGACTCACCCCCGGTTTAGGGTTTAGGGTTTAGGGTTTCGGGTTTAGGGTTTAGGGTTCAGGGTTTAGGGAGGGTTTTGGGTTTAGGGTTTAGAGTTTAGGGTTTAGGGTTTAGGGTTTAGGGTTTAGGGTTTAGGACAGAAGCAACAGGCTGATGTCCGGCGACTTGGCTTCCGTCGTCCGAATGAATGCATCCGATCCCCAAGCCTAAGCCCCACACCTAGGGTTTAGGCTTTAGGGTTTAGGGTTTAGGGCTCCCGAAACCCCATACTTACTGAAGGCCTAAACCCAAGAGAAACCACCTGGGAACCTTGCTGCAGAGCAAACTCCCTGATGGCCTACGCCTTCTACCATGAACAGTTTGTGTCCCGACAAGCTGAGAAGGAACACACACACACACAAACCCCAAGCCCTAAGCCCTAAACTCCTAAATCCCTAACCCCCAAACCCCTAAACCCCTAAACCCCTAAACCCCTAAACCCCTAAATCCCTAAATCCCTAAACCCCCAAACCTCTAATTCAACCCTTAACCCTACGTGGCACTACACATGGGTCCTCTGGTTGAAGTTGCAAGGGACCCTCAAGGAACCTTAAAGATTCTGTGAAGTACGGGGCAACCAAAGTCCTGAGCTCTAAGCCTTGAGCCTTTCAGGCCCTAAGCCAAGCTTCCTGGCTTTTGCGATCTAGGGTTTAGGGATCTTGGGGTTTAGGGATCTTGGGGTTTAGGATTTAGGGTTTTAGGATTTAGGGTTTAGGGTTTAGGGTTTAGGGTTTAGGGTTTAGGGAAGCTTGAAGTGCTGATGCAGACGAAAAAGGCTCGGCCGGCTTTCCTTCAATGAGCAGTTCCCCACCTTGGACCAGTTGGAGGGGCTGACGACCGACTCTTGGCGGATGTTGAGGGTTGGGGTTTAGGGGTTTAGGGTTCAGGGTTTAGGGTTTAGGGTTTAGGGTTTAGGATTTAGGGTTTAGCGTTTAGGGTTTAGGGTTTGTAAGCATACATGATCATGACCCCCCGGGTTCATAGATTGGAGCAAGGCCCAGTAGGAAAGTTTGCCCTAAACCCTAAACCCTGGACCCTAAACCCTAAACCTTCAACCCTCAACCCTCAACCCTAAACCCTAAACCGCACTTTTCCCTGCCTGTTGAGGCCGCCTAGGCCCAGCAGCAGAAATCTGAGCCGTCTCACCAGGCCGTGGATGAGGCTTTAGCGGTTTGAGTGAAAAATATCCCTAAACCCTAAACCCTAAACCCTAAACCTTAAACCCTAAACACTAAGGATACTCATTTTCGGGTGTTCGGGCCCAAAGGCCTTCCTACATAAGGTTTTGTTTGGATACTTCGAGACTATGGGTTTACGGTTTAGGGTTTAGGGTTTGGAGGGTTTAGGGATGGTGGGGGATAGTGGGGGATCCGTTGGTAGAAACAGCATGTCAATCCTAAGAGCTCAAGCAAGCAAACCCCAGACTGAAAGGCCTACACACTGAACCCTTCAACCCTGAACCGCAAAACCGGCTTAGGGCTTAGGGGTTTAGGGTTTAGGGTTTAGGGTTTGGGGTTTTTATTAGGGTTTAGGGTTTAGGGATCCCTGAACCCAAACACTGAAGCCTAAACCCTGAACCCTAAATCCTACGCCCTTGGGTTTGACTCCGTTTGTTCTATAGCTCTACGTGGGAGGCGCCAGCAAGGAGTTTGGTGACAAAAAGGAGCTACTTGGGGTTTCCAGGTTTAGGGTTTAGGGTCTATAGGTTTATCGGTTTATAGGTTTATATGGGTTTATACAGGTTTATATAGGTTCATATAGGTTCATATAGGTTTATACAGGTTTGAAAAGGTTTACATAGGTTTATATAGGTTTATATAGGTTTATATAGGTTTATCTAGGTTTAGAAAGGTTTACATAGGTTTATATAGGTTTATATAGGTTTATCTTGGGTTATGTCGGTTTATATAGGTTTATACAGGTTTATATAGGTTTATATAGGTTTATGTAGGTTTATGTAGGTTTATAAGTTTTGGGTTAGGGCTTATGGTTTTTGGTTTAGGGGTTGATGGTTGGGTGTTGGGGTCGTAGGGTGTTGTGGTTAGGCCTTGGGTTGTTCTCCCGTATACCAAGAGTCCTCAATCGGGAGTACAGTATCCCCTATAGGGTTTCGTGTTTAAAGGGTTTAGGGGGTTTAGGCGTTAGGATTTCGGGTTTAGAGTTTAGGGTTTAGGGTTTAGGGCGTTTACGGGGTCTGTTTACCTACAGTTGAGTAGTAACATATTTTAAGTGGTAGGTACAACACATAAGAACTGTAGGTACAGAGGGTCCCAGGTAGGCCCGTTACGGTTTAGGATTTGTTTAGTTTAGGGTTTAGGGTTCAGGGGGTTTAGGGGGGTTTATAGGGGTACGATAATCCTTCGATTTCGGTTACCTGCCTGCATAGTTGTTGTGGCGTGTCTGGTCCTTCTGCTGTCAGATAGTTTACGTTACGGTCCGGGGCGGTTTCCGTTACAGCACGCACCCGAACATTATCTACTATTTGCTTAAGAGCCCCACACAAATCCCTGTTTTCGCCCTGACAAGGAAGATTTTTTTTCATTTTTGGGGGTTCTTAAGCAAATGGCAGATGGGATGTGCCCCCTTATACGAACAGTCCTTAATCGGGATTACAGTTGGGGGCACTACAATCCTTATTCAGGACTGCTAGTATAAGGCGTAACATCCCAAGCCTAGACCCTAAACCTTAAACCCTAAACCCTAAACCCTAAACCCTAAACCTTAAACCTTAAACCCTAAACCCTAAACCCTAAACCTGTTGAAGAATTGTCTCCATTGAGCTGAGCACCCGAGCGGCAAGATCCTTGTGGGCACTCCAAGGCTCGCAAGTACCCCAGAGTGAGCCCGTGCTCCCTTTTGGGGTTCAGGGTTTAGGGTTTAGGGTTGAGGGTTTAGGGTTTGGGGTTTGGGGCTTGGGGTTTCTTTACTAGGTCCCAGAGTTATGTTCCCTTATAAGGCCCTGTAAAGCTACCCAAGTGATTCCTAGAATACTCCTGGGTCTAGTTTATAGACCCCATGAACAACTGGGGTGCCCTTGAACACCCCTGTATTCCCAGGCTACTAAACCCGAAGTCCTAAACCCGAAATCCTAAACCCTAAACCCTAAACGGGGTCTACTGGGCGATTCGCGCAGGTACGCGAAGATGTTGCAACTGCTCCCCGCCACGGAGATCCAAACTGGCAGGCTGGAGAGTTCCTGAGGGTTCAGGGTTTAGGGTTTAGGGTTTAGGGTTTAGGGTTTAGGGTGGGCTCTGGTGCTTTCCTTGCTGCTTCCGAGCACAAGAACTAACTAGCACAAGCCTTATTCCCCTTTTTAAGGGTGTAGGCTCCCTCACATGCCTCTGTAGACCAAAAAGTGCACCACTCTAAACCCTAAACCTTTGTATTCCTAGGTTGCTCTTGGGTCAAGTAATTCATGAAGACATTGGCGTTGCAGTGGCGGGCCAGCTTTCTCGTTGTTCAAAATGGGTCGAGTCAAGCCTTGGCCTTGGCATTGCATGTGTGTTTTAAACCCTCAACCCTAAACCCTAAACCCTCAACCCTAAACCCTAAACCCTAAATCCTAAACCCTAAACCCTAGTGCGGGTACCCTTCTGCGAGCTTGATGTGTGGGATCATTACAACTCCCCTCGTCGTGCGACGCTAAGGGTAACAGTGTCCCAGCAGTATCCCCCAAAGCAACCATGCACCCATATAAAGCCCCAACACCTAAACTCGAAATCCCGAACCCTAAGCCCTGTTTGATCTAAAGGTCACCTTCTTTGGAAGCTACTGCGGGGTCTCGGGGTGTAGAAGGGAAATACGGAGGGCTAATTTGGGAGCAGGTATGCTGATCAATATATATATATATATATGTATATATCCACACAGAGGACACTCAAGCACCCCCCCAACAGAACGTAACAACTGCTTTTGGGGCTCCAAGTCTGCCAACTCAAGGCACCCTGGATCCCCAAGCCCTGAACCCTGAACCCTAAGTTTAAGGGTGTAGACTTTAGGATTCTGGGTTTGGGGATCCAGGGTTTCAGTAGGGCAGTGGCAATCCTCGTCGTGGCGCGCGCACGTGCCGCCTGCAAGGGCTTGACCATGTCCTTACCGCGTCACAGGTTGCTCTTGATTTCAGTTCAGGGGTCAGGGTTCAGGGTTCAGGGCTCAGGGTTCAGGGTTTAGGGTTTAGGTTTTAGGTTTTAGGGTTTAGGGTTAAGGTTGCTTTTCATTTCAGTTGGGGTACCCAAAAAGGACATAAGCATAAGCATTTTATGGGGATATCCCTACCTTATTGGGCTTCATTTTAAGGGTGCTTATATGGGATATCCCTATCCAAATTTTTGCTTATGTGCTTTTTCGGGGCCCTATTCAGCGCGCTTTGGCATCTGCCCAATTTGGGAATGTCTCAGCTGTGTTGCGGTGGGTCTACTTCTCAAGCCCTAAACCCTAAACCCTAAACCCTAAACCCTAAACCCTATACTTCTCAAGTCGATCCTCGAGCCGAAGACAACCGACTGGGTGGCGGGTTCCAGACTTCGGTAAAAGACTTCCCGGAGAAGCGCTTCTCCGGGAAGTCTTTTACCGAAGTCTGGAACCCACCACCCAGTCGGTTGTCTTCGGCTCGAGGATCGACTTGAGAAGTATAGGGTTTAGGGTTTAGGGTTTAGGGTTTAGGGTTTAGGGTTTAGGGTTTAGGGTTTAGGGTTTAGGGAAGCTTATGTTGAGTTTCGGCTAGGGGAGCTTAAGTAGGGTGCTCGGCTTTATCGCAAGTTTCTTGGTTGGTGACGCTGGAGTAGTAAGAAGCCGTACCCCCCAAGCATTCGACGGAGGAATGGGATGCAAAATGTATCGAGAGGCTTGAGGTGAGGTGTGGCCGCACGTTTAGGGTTTAGGGTTTAGGGTTTAGGGTTTAGGGTTTAGGGTTTAGAGTTTAGGGTTTAGGGTTTAGGGTTTAGGGTTTAGGGTTTAGGGTTTAGGACCATACAAGTACTGGAACAATAGGTCGCCTGAAGGAAGCCCGACAGCTATTCTGTTTCCTTGGCGGTAGGATCTCTGATACAAAGGTTCACCCTAAACCCTAAACCGTAAACCCTAAAACCCAAACCTCAGGTTAATGATTCCCTGGAGCATCCTAAGCTCAAATGCCCCTGTATCTCTTGAACCCTTGGTTTAGGGTTTAGGGTTTTGGGTTTAGGGTTGAGGGTTTAGGGTTTAGGGTTTAGGGTTTTAGTTTAGAGCCCTCAGCCCTTTAGCCTACCTTAGGCCCCCGAGGCCTTCTATTGATGCCTGAACCCCAAAGCCTAAACCCTCAACCTTACACCCTCAACCCTAAACCCTATAAACCCTCTTAAACCCTCAACCCTAAACCCTCAGCCCTCAACTCTAAACCCTAAGCCCCAACCCTAAACCCTAAACCCTAAATCCTAAACCCTACGCGCCCAAGCAGTCCCCCCTCACCGCAGGCCGCCAGCATCGCACCTGGCGGTGGATGCGCTGTTGCGGGTGGAGTGGCCCGGGGCTCCAGCGACCGAGTCTTGGGTTTAGGGCGTTTAGGGCGTTTAGGGCGTTTAGGGTCTAGGGTTTAGGGTGTTTAGGGTTTGGGGTTTTAGGGTTTAGGTCTCATCCCTCTAAACCCCCTAAACTTGGGTAACTCCACTCTTTGTGTCTCAAGATGACGGGACCTAAACCCTAAACCCTAAACCCTAAACCCTAAACCCTAAACCCTAAACCCTAAACCCTAAACCCTAAACCCTAAACCCTAAACCCAAGTATTGTGGCCCACAGTTGAGCGTTACCTCACGAGGCTTGTGCGACCCGGGTTCCCTGTCAAGCCGATTGACATCCCAGTTTAGGGTTTAGGGTTTAGGGTTTAGGGTTTAGGGTTTAGGGTTTAGGGTTTAGGGTTTAGGGTATCCCCCGACGGAACACAGGTGATCCAGTTGTTTGTGGCGATTGCACAAGGGTGCGAAGCCATGCAAGCTGGAGGAAACTTTGCATCCTGGCTCGGGTTCGCAGCGCTAGCAGGGAGACAGTACAGTCTGGCGCCAAATCCGTACTGGCCTATGAACCTCTTGGCGCAATAGGTCGTCCGTTGCCGGTCTCCCTCCAAACCCTCTTAATGCCCTAAACACTCTATAAACCCTCTAAACGCCCTAAACACTCTAAACCCTCTCAACGCCCTAAACCCTTAAAACCCTGTAAACGCCCTAGACCCTCTAAACCCTCTCAACCCTCTAAACCCCCTCAGCCCTCTAAATCCCCAAAGCCCTCTAAAGCCTCTAAACCCTCTAAAACTTAAAACCCTCTAAACCCCCAAGCCCCCGAAACCCTCTAAACCCTCCAGAACTCTAAACCCTAATCCCCAAAACCCCTCAAGCCTCTAAACCCTCTAAAACTCTACACCCCCTAAACCCTCAAAGCCCTCAAAAACCCGCAAACGTGCCGAGGGAGAAGGCCTGGTGGAGAGCCAAAGCAGTGGACCCAGTTCTGAAGAATTGAGCAGAGTTGATCGTTTAGGGTTTGGGGCTTGGGGTGTTCAGGGTTATACGGTTATACGTTGCTGTGCATTCTTGCCGCTGATGAGCAACTCCCTCCAGGAGGGTCCACAAAGCAGGGGCTGACCCGACACCTCACACTCAATACTCCCCCCCCGCCCCCCTACGCCTGGGACCGGGAGTAAGCCCTTGTTTTTCCTTTTTTTTAGGGTTGGGGTTCCCTTATGATCCCCTTAAAACCAAAAAGGGCACCCTGTTTATTCCTAGGTTACTCCCGGAGGGCTATTCCAAATCGGGCAAAAGTTCCAAGGGCTAATGTTATGGGGGTAGGGTTGTCATAGTTGGGCAACATTTTTCATTTTTAAGGGTACTTAAACCTAAAAAGGAATAACCATGTAAATTTTTTTCTATCCCAACCATGAACTAGGGTTTGGGCGTATTGTGGGGTGGAGGGGGGGCCTTTAGTTAGATTGAGTTACCGCTTTTGGTTTCCATTATCTAAGGTTGAAGCCATGGGCCCTTAGCATGGTCCCTTAACATCCCAAGATTCCGGCTCTAATCAAGGCAGCTCGTCCAGCCGAGGTCGTGGCGATGGATCCTGAGCAAGGGGTCAAGGCAGGCCCAGTTTGCTTCTTTTGCCCTAAGACCCTAAGCCCTAAATCCTAAACCCTAACCCTAAACCCTAAACCCTAAACCCTAAACCCTAAACCCTAAACCCTAAACCCTAAACCCTAAACCCTAAACCCTATTTTATCCAATTTGCGGGTTCTTGGGCGCAAAAGGCCTGACTACACTTGATTTTGTGGGCTATGTTGAGCCTAAGGGTTTAGGTTTAGGGTTTAGGGTTTGGGGTTGAGGGTTTAGGGTTTAGGGTTTCAACCTGAATCCTAAAGGCCACATCCCCTGAAGCCTGGATCTTGACATTCTTTGAAGGACAATTCCTTTGGGGTGTTCCCTCTTATACAAGCAGCCCTTAACAAGGACTACAATAGGGGGGGGGGGGGGGGGGGGGCGCCATAATCCCTATTAAGGACTGTTTGTACGCAGGGGAACATCCCAAGCAGTTCCTCTGAAACACCGAAAACAGGAAACATTCGTCTGGGCGAGGCACAACCGTAAACCCTTGGTCTAAACTCTAAACCCTAAACCCTAAACCCTAAACCCTAAACCCTAAACCCTAAACCCTAAACCCTAAACCCTAAACCCTAAACCCTAAACCCTACACCCTAAACCCTAAACCCTAAACTACCCTAGACCACCCTAAACCCTAGAACCTAAAACCCTAAAACCTTAAACCCTAAACCCTAAACCCACCTCTAAAGCCCGGTGGCTGGAGAACCAGGATCCTAAACCCTAAACCCTAAACCCTAAACCCTAAACCCTGAACCCTGAACCCTGAACCCTGAACCCTGAACCCTGAACCCTGAACCCTAAACCCTAAACCCTAAACCCAATCCCTGTATGCTGGCTTAGAGTGGTTCAAGTTTTAGCAGCCAGCTATTGGCTGTTGTCATGTCCCATCCTAGATGCCAGAGCGCCCTCGGTCGAACCTTCAACTTGCGTCCCGATCTTTCATGGAGCCCAGGATAGCAGAGTATACTGACTTCGTGCGTTTCGATTCATAGGGCTCTCCGAGAGCAACACATGCGTTCTAGAGTTTAGGGTTTTGGGTTTAGGGTTCAGGGTGTAGGGTTACATACGTTAGCATTCTCTTCGCAAATGTTCATCGTCCGAAAAGAGGTCACCTACGCCGGCATGGGCCCAGATCACGACGAGTGGATTCCGAACGACTCGGAGGCCTTCTCGGCCACATTTAGGGCCTATTTGGGGCTTAGGGGGTTTGGGACTTGGGGTTTACATGGTTTAACGGGTTTACAGGTCCTAGGGTTCATAGAGGTTTTATCACCGGGTTTATTGGTCTTAAGCGGGTTTTCAGAATTTATGTATAGGGTTTATGGGTTCAAGGATTCAAGGCTCAGGGGCTTGGGTTGTGAGAGATTGTGCATGCAGACTTCCGAGTTCGGTGTTCTAGAGGTTTGGGGTTTAGGGTTGAGGGATGACATGTGGGTGATATGTCTAATGAGTGTTTAGGGCCTAGGGTAAATGGTAAGACAAGTTTATCACGCAAGGTATGCGCAAGACCGTATCTCTCATAGAGCACATGGCGCCAGTGCTTGGTAGGGAGTTGACTGCATATGGGCGGTTTAGGGTTTAGGGTTTAGGGTTTAGGGTTTAGGGTTTAGGGTTTAGGGTGCCGTCATCCTGCGGCCTTCCGGAAGCCCTACATCCTACATCCTAAGCCCTATAAGCCCTAAACCGCTAACCCTACTCTAGGGGTCGGAATAATGACTAATCGTTTTCCCTTGTGGTCCCTTTGCATATATATATATATATGTATTGTACTGACCCCGAAAAAACCCTCTTGCAATTATTCAGGCCCCTATACTAGGCTCCTTCCTCTATGGCCCAAGCAGAGTCTACAACGAGAATGCCCGCATGGAGGCTTCTGGGGAAACTCAGACAGGCTCTGAGATTCCACCCCAAACCCCTCAAACCCAAGACCTAAACCCCAAACCGGTTTAGGGTTTGGGGTTAAGAGATTAGGGTTTAGGGTTTAGGGTTTAGGGCGGTTTAGGGTTTAGGATTCAGGGTTTAGGGCCCAGCGATTCTCTCAGCATGTACTTTAGATTAGTCATGTAGGTGTAGGATTTAGGATTTAGGATTTAGGGTTTAGGGTTTAGGGTTTAGGGTTTAGGGTTTAGGGTTTAGGGTTTAGGATTCAGGGTTTAGGGTTTAGGGCCAAAACCCTAAACCCGATCAGCCTTCAGCCGACTCTTCCCGCCAGCGCCTCCGATTGCCGATCGAGGGCGACCAGCCGTTTGAACAGGCACATGTGTTTTTAGGGTTTAGGGTTTAGGGTTTAGGGTTCAGGGTTCAGGGTTTAGGGCTTATAGCTTATAGGGCTTAGGGGATTGCAGCCTAGCAAGGCATGCGGCTTGCTGGGATTTAGGGCTTAGGGTTCAGGGCTTAGCCAGGCTTCTACTTCATTTCTCCCAAAACCAAGCAAACAGGGCTAAACCCTATATATATATATATATATATATTGTACTGGCTCCAACCAAATTCCGAGCGTAGACCCCAAACAGAGAGCTGCCAAGTGGACGCGCAAGAGCTTTCCAATGGAGCAAGAACACGTCCAACAGACACCGCGAGCGCAGCCAGATGTCCCAAATTGAAGGCAGTTTCATTTCGTGAGCACGGAAGTCGAAAAGCGATGACAGTTTACGCCTGCGCGTAGGCGCGAGCGCAATTTGCGTGCAAACAGCAAGCAGGCTTCGAGAAAAAACAGCCGTGATTCGCAGCAAGCAAAAGCACGCGTGGTTGGAGCCCCATAGTGTTGACACACTCTCTGGGAAGTCAGTAAGAGGAACTTGAAATCTCCATCTGATACCGAGGAACTAAAGCTACCTGCACCCTAAACCCTAAACCCTAAACCCTAATTAAACCCTAAACCCTAAACCCTAAACCCCAAACCCCAAACCCCAAACCCCAAACCCCAAACCCTAAACCCTAAACCCTAAACCCTAAACCCTAAACCCTAAACCCTAAACCCTAAACCCTAAACCCTAAACCCTAAACCCTAAACCTTAAACCCTAAACCCAAACCCTATAAAGCTACATGCCCTCCCTCACACCTGAGAATCGATTCGGAATCCGCATAGGGACTCCAATCCCCAAACCCTCGTCCCGAAACTCGAAACCCGAAACGCTGCCCCCTGTCGAATTCCTAAACCCTGAAGCCCTATTTCGCATTCTAAACACTGAGCCCTCAAGCCCTCGTCGTGCTTGGACCCTAAAGCCGGGTTTAGGTTTCAGGGTGAGCGCATAAAATGTCAGCCCTAAACCCTCACCACCAAACCCCAAACCCTAAACCTGAAGATTCCAAAACCTACTGTGTTGTAGGGTTCCGAAGAACCCCAGCAGAGGATTGATACTCAGACCCCTACAACAAAAACGGGCTTTGGGTTCTTAAGACCCAGGCGGCGTCTACTGGCAAAGCACTGGCACGCCTAAACCTTAAACCCTAAACCCTAAACCTAAACCCTAAACCCTATTCCTAAATCGTGATTTTGGCTCAGTTGGATGCTTCGGCTTGATCTAGCAATAATCCTTTCATCCCTGAGGCCATGGCTGCTCAGGGTTCAGGGTTCAGGGTTCAGGGTTCAGGGTTCAGGTTTCAGGTTTAGGGTTTAGGGTTCAGGGTTTAGGGTTCCGGGCGTGATCATGAAGAAATGGTGGGCTAGATCACTTTACAGCCAAAACCCTCTCCTCCTCGCGTCTGAGGCGAAGCCGCTGCCCAAGAATCCCATGAACCAGTCGTACGTGACGACGGCTCATCTTTGGGTGTTGAGAGTTTAGGGTTTAGGATTTGAGGTGTTGGGTTTAAGCTGTAGGGTTTAGGTTTTCAGGCTTGGGTTTAGGGTTTGGGGTAAGAATTCAGGAGTTTATGGTTTAGGGTTTAGGGTTTGCCAGGCTACCTGAAAGAACCACGTGCTGAGGGTTCACTGGGTTGCAGTAAAAACGGAGCTTACAGGCAACAAAATGGGGCATCATGAGAGATCCCTGAATCCTAAATCCTAAAACCTAAGCCCTAAATCCTAAACCCTAATTTCTAGACCCTAAACCTTAATTTCTAAACCCTAAACCCTAAGTCTTAAACCCTAATTTCTAAGCCCTAATTTCTAAACCCTAAACCCCAAAATCCTAAACCCTAAATTCTAAACCCTAAATTCTAAACCCTAAATTCTAAACCAAAAAACCCAAAAAAACTAAACCCTAAACCCTAGACCCTAAATGTTCTGGGTTTGCTACCTTGGTGCCTCCTACTTTGCGGTTCACAAAACCAAAAAGCAGTTTTTTGGGACTCTTGCAAGCCCTAAACCCTAAACCCTAAACCCTACATGGGGGGAGGGGGAGGGTTCCCTCCCCCAAAACCATCCAACACGCCGCCAGGGTCGGCGGACCCTAAACCCTAAACCCTGCACAAAAAAGAAGACGAAACACAAATCATAAAACCAGAGCCAGACCACTCCCTTTACCTGTTAACAGCAACTCATCCTGAACCCCAAACCCCAAATTCTGAACCCTAAACCACCTAAACTCCCCAAACCCCCGAAGCCCCCTAAACCCCCCACCCCAAACCCTGAACCCCTAACCCTAAACCCTAAACCAAACACCCAAACCCTCAACCCTAAAACCTAAGCAATAAACCCCCTAAACCCTAAACCCTACACCCTAAACCCTAAACCCTAAACCCTAAACCCTAAACCCTAAACCCTAAACCCTAAACCCTAGACCCTAGACCCTAGACCCTAGACCCTAAACCCTAAACCCTAAACCCTAAACCCTAAACCGAAGCCTTAAAGATCAATACGTGCACGCTCCAAGCCAGGTGCCCAAGCCCTTCAACCAGGAGAAGGTCGGGCCCATAATTTAGGGTTTAGGGTTGAGGGTTTAGGGTTTAGCTTGAGGGTTTAGGGTTTAGGGTTTGGGGTTTGGGGTTTAGGGTTACACAGGGTTGCAGGGAGCTGCGAACCCGTTCAGTATTTGGGGTGTTGGGTTTAGGGTGTAGGGTTGTTTGACAGCGCAAGCCTATTTTCTGGTTATGACGAATTTCAAGAACCCCTTATAAAAGACTCGCAGCCCTAAGCCCTAAACCCAAAACATGTTTGGTTCTTGCAGTCTTTACTACTACTTGCTTAAGAACCCCAAAAGAATTAAAAAAAAAAAAACAAACTACAATCCCTATATTACCCTTAGTCAGGAAGAATATGGTTTTACATTTTTTCGGGTTTCTTAAGCAGTTAGCAGTTTAAGGTAGGGTTTAGCTTCAGCACTGCTTTGTCGGTGGATCCGGGGAATCTAGGGCCCGAGAAGGCCGATCACTGCTCCACGGGTGCTGTTGAGGGTCTAGAAATCCAGGGTGTAGGGTTTAGGGTTTAGGGTTTAGGGTTTAGGGTTTAGGGTTTAGGGTTTAGGGTTGGCAACGTGAATGGTGTGCGCACCCTACGGGTGGCAAGAGTTTAGTGCGTAGGGTCTGGGCTTACTGCTTGACGCTTTCGGGTTCTGATACACGAGGGTCTCTGAGCCTGAAGGTTTCATGAAGAGTTTTTGTCGTTCATGAACTTTGTGTAATTGTTGTACGTGGCTCATGCTCTTGCTCCCTATGCCCTAAGCCCTAAGCCCTAAACACCAAATGGGGCTTTCTCGGGGTTTGCAGGGGGGGGGGGGTTTAAACCTAGTTGGGATGTTGAGCACTTGGGATTTTTGGATTTAAGATTTAAAGGACCAGGGGTTTAGGGTTTAGGGTTCAGGGTTCAGGGTTTAGGGTTTAGGGTTTAGACTAAACCGTTAACCTTTGGTCCGTGAAGGTTGCCTCGTAGACACCCAACTGCGCTGAGGAGTTTCGGAAGCGGCAGCTACGCCTGCGGGAGAAGGTGGCCGAGTTCCAGCAGGCTCTCGATTCTGCAGGGTTTAGGTTTAGGGTCAAACCTTAAGGTTCAGGGTTTAGGCGGGGGTTTTTTAGGTTGAGGGTTTTGGGATCAGAGCCCTGCTCCTTAGGGCTGCGGGATAGAACCTCAACCCTGTCAAGCCCAGACACTAATCATGTACTTCAACATGGGGGTTTCCGAAACTCTAAACCCTAAACCCTAAACCCTAAACCCTAAACCCTAAACCCTAAACCCTAAAGGGTTACCTCGCGGGGGTCCTCCTCATAAGGGCATCCTACTATTTGGGGGGGTGTATAACAGGGGTCCCTTATGATCGCAAACCCCCCAGTCTGTGCTATGGGCTGAAGTCATCGAAGTTTTAAGGGTGTAGGGTTTAGGGTTTAGGGCTTGGTGCTGGGTTGCAGAAATGGTGAGTTTGCGTCTAAGTTTTCCTGCGAAAGTCCTAAGCCCGAAGCCCTAAACCCTAAACCATGAAACCCTTACACAATGATACATGTACGGCCAGGAGCACCTTGGAAAAGTGGATCCAGCGATAGAGGTCTGCCGCCGGGAGGGGTTTGGGCCAAGGGTTTCGACTTTAGGGCGGGCCCTTGGGACATTGCGCATTTTTCCCGGATTTGAGGTGAATTTTGTAGGATGAGCTTATGCAGGAATTCTTTTCAGAGGCTTTGAAGGGTCACCCTACCTAGGCCCTAAAGCCCTGCGCCCCACAACCTAAACCCTAAAACCCTCAAACCCCAAGGGCCTTGGGGCTTGTGGCTTACCCTAAACCCTAAACCCTAGACCCTAAACCCTAAACCCCAAACCCCAAACCCTAAACCCTAAACCATAAACCCTACACCCTAAACCCTAAACCCTGTAAGAGTCAAACGTCACGCCAAGCACCCTACCCAAGCACTTGTAGTGCTTGGGTAGGGTGCTTGGCGTGACGTTTGACTCTTACAGGGTTTAGGGTTTAGGGTTTAGGGTTTAGGGTTTAGGGTTTGGGGTTTGGGTTTAGGGTTTAGGGCGTCTCGCTGCGCAGCGGCAGTAAGTACCATGTGGAAATAAAGGCATAAATTTTCAATGCAGTCCAGCATTTTTCATTGGCTTTCTCCCTTCCCGCTGTGAGCTTTCACTAGGCCACCACCCACACCATAAAGTTTCGGCGCAGCCCTCAATTCCGACCATAAAAAGGGTCTCCATACACGATCCGAGGCCGTGCCAGGGGTCAGCGGGGCCAGGGGGGGGCATCAGAGGGGTCAGAGAAAGGTGCAGGGGTCCAGCGGGGGCCAAGGGACGGCCAGGGGCTGCCAGGCGAGACATCGCTGTCTGCAATGTGACTGTAGGGTGTAGCTCCCCGCAAGTCTCATCTTGCTCATGACGCGGGCGCCCCCCAAAGAGACATGCACACCTCTTTGAGGTCTAGGGTGCTTATGGCACCCTAGACCCTAAACCCGAAGCCCAAAACTCAGCGAGCCACCAACAGGAGGAAGGTTCAACAAGTTTTGGGATCCTATAAGCAAAGTGCTGCAAAAGCCGTCTCCCTAGAGTCACAAACCCTAAACCCTGAACCCTGAACCCTAAACCCTAAACCCTAAACCCTAAACCCTAAACCCTAAACCCTAAACCCTAAACCCTAAACCCTAAACCCTAAACCCTAAACCCTAAACCTAAGCCTTCCCTCAAGCCCTAAGCCCTACACCCTAAACCCTCATGAAGCCCCACCTGGTCCTCTTTACCGAACGTACAGTTTCATGGGGTATACCTACTAATCAAGGGGTAGTTACCACTGAACTGTAGGTAAATAGAGTCCCAGGTAAACCTGACACCCCAAATCCCTGAGCCCTAAACCCAAGACTCTGATGTCTCAACCCCAACCCCCCAAACCCCCTGAGTCCTACACTAGAACCCCAAGACAGCAGCCATAAGGTCCCCTGAACCCTGAACCACCCCAAACCCTAAACCCTAAACCCTAAACCCTAAACCCTAAACCCTAAACCCTAAACCCTAAACCCTAAACCCTAAACCCTAAACCCTAAACCCCTACACCAAAAGCGCCCGAAAGCATATTCTGGGCACCAGGCACTTCGCCGGGGTCCTTCGGACAAACCTCCCCAGGCGACGCTGTATTCGTCTGGAGTTCTGTGTTTAGTGATCCACGGATCCGAATTTAGGACATCATCTTTTTGGTGTTCTGGGTAAGGCGTGCGGATATAGGCCGTTGGGGCGCAAGGTTTCGTATTTTGTCGTTTGGGCGTTTAAATGCTGAGTGCTTCATGGTCTCGGTCTCGGGGGCTGCGGCGTTGAACGCTGCCCTGTAATGCGCAACGTCGCGATGTGGCGTTCCAAATTCAAGACCCAAGGGGTTGAGGGTACGAGTTCTTGCAGCCCCTGGATTGGCCCTGCGTTCCGAATGGCAGCATCTCGAACCCTCCTACGAGGTTGGTTTTGTTTGTGCAAAGTCCAAAAGTGAGTATGAACACGAACCATCAAGAGCCTATTTCCCTAATAGTTCTGGGGGGAGTAGAGGCTTAGCAGCCCAGTGATACCCTTTTCACTTTTTTTTGGGTTCAAGGTTCCCTTATAAAGTAACTATTCCAAAAAAGGGTGCCGTTATTGCAAGATGGTTACGGGGCTACCAAGGAGACATCTATCGACCTGGCTCAACTCCTCAGCAACAGGTACAGGCGCCCCCGGCTAAGGAGCCGCCTCCGGTGCAGGCGCAGGATTTGGAGTTTAGGGTTTAGGGTTTGGGGTTTAGGGTTTAGGGTTTAGGGTTTATAGGGTTCAAAGGGTTTATAGGGTTTATAGGGTTTAGGGTTTAGGGTTTAGGGTTCGGGGTTCGGGGTTTTGGGTTTTGGGTTTTGGGTTTAGGGTTTAGGGTTTAGGGTTTAGCACGCTGGGAGGGCAGAGGGCCCAGGAGACCCAAAATTAAACCTCGGCATCGTCTATCTTGGCCGATCTCGTCCGGGAATCTTTAAAGGAACCTACTTTGAAGTTGTTCTGACAGGAGTCGAGACATCTGTAGACCCGAGGCCTGAAATTCCTTCAGCAAGAGCAGGCGCAGGCTCCTCTGATCAAGGAGCCGCCTCCGGCGCAGGCGCAGCGCACTCCGTGGTTGTAGGTTGTGTGGGCGGAGGGGATGCAGCCCCTTACATGCAAGATATGGCCCCTGTGGGGATATGTGGGGCCTAGGGGTAAGAGGCCAGCATCATAGGTGGTACCCCCCAAAAGGGAAAGATCTGATGTTACCTCTGAATGGCACCAACGCAAGGGCCGGTAATGTTCTGGTGTCGGGTCTATGTTTAGGGTGTAAGCTCTACACAGGAAACCCTACACCCCAATTCCTAACCCCTAAGCCCGAAATCCTAAACCCTAAGTTTTGAACCCTGAATCCTGAATGCTAAATCCTAGTGAATGGAGAACCTTTGGAGCCTGGGACAGTGTTTGGCCCTGAGGATTACAGGCGAATTTCATAGGGTTTAGGGTTTAGGGATTAGGGTTTAAGGTTTATGGCTTAGGGTTTAAACCCTAAAACCTACACCTTAAACCCTCAACCCTAAACCCCTCAAACCCCTTAAACCCCAAAACCGCAAGGCTTTAAAGCCTGAAACCTAAACCCCAAAAAAACCCTAAATCCTAAACCCTAAATCCTAAACCCTAAACCATAAACCCTAAACCCTAAACCCTACACCCTACACCCTGCACCCTGCACCCTAAACCCTACCCTTAAAACTAAACTGAACACAATGTGCATGGCAGGCACCGCCGCCGCCTGAACCGACATTCAGCAATCAGGCGCCTCGCCCGCATGGAGCTTGCGTCTCGGGAACCGCAAACCCCCCACCCCCCCCCCCCCCTCTAAACCCCAAACAACCCTAAACCCTAAACCCTAAACCCTAAACCCTAAACCCTAAACCCTAAACCCTAAACCCTAAACCCTAAACCCTAAACCCTAAACCCAAGCATTTTTGTAGGGTTTCGGAAACCCTGAGCCCCCCCTAAATGCAGGATTTTGCTCTACAAGACCCCTTAAACGGGGCACTCTTGTTGTTGTTTAGGGTACAGGGTTCAGGGTTCAGAGCTGGAGGCCTTCGGAGCAATTTCCACGTTTTGGGCTTAGGGTTGAGGCTTATGCAGTTCCTAAACCCTAAACCCTAAACCCTAAATCCTAAACCCCCTAAACCCTAAACCCTAAACCCTGTCTGGAGAGCGTTTGGCCTGGCTTTTTTTCAGCTCGTTGCAGCCGTCGCGCACCTGACCATCAGCCATTGGTTCACCTACTACCCCTCCCCTCTTTTCTAACCGGGTTTAGGGTTTAGGGTTTAGGGTTTAGGGTTTAGGGTTAGGGTTTAGGGTTTAGGGTTTAGGGTCCTCGGTTCCCCTCATTAGGGGGCAACCTAGGAGGGTAGCATAGAGGGGGGGGGGGGGTAGTAGGGGAACCCACGAATCACGCCTCAACCCTAAACGAGATCATGGCGCCTATGTTACCGTTACAAGCATTTCTCCTTGTATATATTAGGAAGAACAGTTTTTTCTCCCGAAGCGCAAAAGATAGTAATCCCTATAGTACCCTTGTATAAGGCAGAACAGTTTTTGATTTTTGTTCGGGGAGGAGGTTCTTAGTAAACCCTAAACCCTAAACCCTAAACCGCCTAAACCCTAAACCCTAAACCCTAAACCCTAAACCCTAAACCCTAAACCCTATTGAATCAGACGGTATCAGAAATCCGAGCTGCTGAAGGAGCCAGCGCAGCAGGAGCCCGAGCCACCGAAGGCAATGCATTGTGCGCGGTTTAGGGTTTAGGGTTTAGGGTTCAGGGTTTTCAGTTGGGATTTAGGGTTTAGGGTTTAGGGTTTAGGGTTTAGGGTTTAGGGTTTAGGGTTTAGGGTTTAGGGTTAGGGTTCGCCTTGCTTGGGGACGGTTTGGGATTGCAGGGCTGGGGTGGCGCTTCAGGATTTGGATTTGTGGCAGGTGTCCTGGTTCCCTACACCCTAAACCCTAAACCCTAATTCCTAAACCCGTGTTCTCTGAACATGTCATCGGGTATGCTCAAGGGATGGTGGATGAACACAGCAAATTCTCAGCAAAGACGGATGAACGTATGTCAGTGAAGGTACCTGAACAAGTGATGGTGGAGCCAGGTGCCAGATCGGCTCAAGCATCAATGAAACAGACCTTTTGATGGTGATGAACTCCTCATGGTCTCTGAACATGAATGGGTGTCAGCGGTAAACGTCAGGCTGTCTCATCGCAATGAACATTGCAGGTACGCTTTCACCCCTCCCTGGGGTTATCTTCGTTGGCCACTGGCCCCCTGCATTACGTGAAGAATTGAGTAGACTCTTGGACACAGACTTTCCCACACACCTGCGCGCGCGCGCAATACAAGACCTCAGCCCTTATCACCCCCGAAAGAACTCAATTTTAAAAGCGCTATAAACATAGATAAATACGTACATACATATGTATGTATGTATACGATACTTTTAAATTACACCCCCCCCCCCCCCCCCCCAGAAACACCTGTAAACACCCAACCCCTGCCCTCCCGAAGCCCTAAACCCTAAACCCTGAACCCTAAACCCTAAGCCCGAAGCCCTAAGCCCTAAACCCTAAACCCTATAAACCCTAAGCCCGACCTCGGGCCGAAGGCGGCGGTTCCCGAACCGGCGCCGAGCTTACAGCAGGCCGTGTTGGCGCGGGGAGTTAGGTTAGGTGGGTTATGTCAGGTTTGGGGGTTAGGGTTTAGGGTTTAGGGTTTAGGGTTTAGGGTTTAGGGTTTAGGGTTTAGGGTTTAGGGTTTAGGGTTTAGGGTTTAGGGTTTAGGGTTTAGGGCTAGTTTAGGGTTTAGTGTTTAGGGTTCAGGGTTTAGGGTTTAGGGTTTACGGTTTGGGGTTTAGAAGTGCTTGGAGATGTAGAGGGTTTATGAGTATAGCGAGGCTTTAAGCTTTGTTTGGGCTTGGGATGTGCGGCTGCAGATCACACCATCAGCAAGTTGGAGTTTGAGGCCTTCGCAGCCGAAAGGTTTAGGGTTTAGGGTTTAGGGTTGTAAGATGCAGGGTTAGTACTGCTGTTGTTCTTACTGACTTGTGCATGTTGACTGCTCCCGAGAATTGATGCCCAGTCGTTGGCTGAAGTTCTGAAGTGGTTTGGCGGCAAGATTTAGTCCAAACTGATGCATTGCACACCGCTACTCGTATATCTCGTGCGAAAGTACGTACCTATGTCTACTGCTACTTTCACTGCCTGTGTCCAGAACACGTGGTCAACAATTGAATGAGCCCTGTGCCTTGTTTGCGGAATCGGCAGTTATTCCCGTAGGGTGTGATTTGTTCGTCTGACTGCTGCTATGAAGTCAGTCCAACAGGACGTGAGCTCCTTGCCATTGATCGCCGTGCGATCATACGGGTGCAGGGACAAGCTGTGGGCTGGCATAGTGGTACAGACATGCTCAGCGACCGGCGCTTGGCCTGCGTGTCCGTGTTTGTGGCGCAGACCGACCCCGCGTTTGCATGAGCAGGGTGTGTGTGTGTGTGCCCATATTCCAAGACGACACTCCTTAGCTGTTCTGCCCTGCTACGCCAGCATGACCAACGTCCTGGATCAATGACACGTCTTTGAAATGGCTCACCAGGAGTTTTGAGTTGGTGCATGGAACACATGGTTGCCAATGTGTGCTGAAGCGTTGAAGGCCACGAGTATCGAACAAATCGTGGCTTGTGACCTGTTGAGCACTTGCGGCACGGTGTCCAGCGGGGCTACGAACTTGGGACTTTCTAATGGCGACGACAGATGCGAGGTCTTGCGGACGTTTACCAGTGAGCGAGAAGCAACTGCACGGCTGCGCGATCCTTCCGAGCTTCAGCTCCATGTCCTGCAGTTTTGCACTCGTGCTGTCGAAGCCTCCAAGGGCTGCAAACTGCGGGATTTCGAGGGTATCGAGCAGCCTTATGTGTGACCCGGACTCCCGGACCTTGTTGCTGCTGTTGCCACAAGCGCATGGCCACAGCCGTCACAAACTCCTGAGGAACCTTGTCTCACAAGAACCGAACCTTCTGAGTTTCCGCAAGGTCCAGCAAGAACTAGTCAGACGAACAACCCCTTAGTCCGCCTCGTGCCAAGATACGTCTGCGGTCATCTTGGCGAGACCGTAAATAGAGTATAGAGAATGTAATCAGAGCCATTTTCCCGGGTGCTGCGATCTGGTCCGGTGCTTCCGGCAATGGAAGATGCAGCGTCTATCGACAGAACTGATTATAAGAAATGAACGACCAAAAAGGTTGTCAGGATCCGAGAAATCGAATCTGGCAAGATAAAGAAGGGAGGATCTCAGAGAATATGTCTCGATAAATATCGTGGATACAAGAGATTCATATTCCCAACTTGTTCAAATAATCATGCGTATAATGAAAATGAATCTCATGACGGCCATTCTTTCACAATTTTCAAGTAGATATGTCTCGTCTCGGAAGATTTTCGCCCTGGGCCCACAGGGACAAGACTTTTCTTCTTTACCGTTTGGAAATTTCCTCGAACAGAAAATCTCGGGAATAAGAGAACTCAATTGTATCACAGGATGCACTGAATTGGCGTAGATGTCGCTTGTGTGGATACTGACCCTAAACCCTAAACCCTAAACCCTAAACCCTAAACCCTAGGATCCCTATGGCCTTCAGGGTATATTTATTCTATTTATTCAGCGTCGACGCGCAAGCCGAAGAAGTTTCTCAAGCGGAGTTCTAGATTGAAGGCCATCAGAATCAGAACACCTCAAAGATCTTCCTCACCTGTCTTCTGGGGTGATATTTTTCTTTATTGGGGGGTGGGGGCTTGGTATGGTCTTTCGGGTAGAGGCACGAGTCTTTCGTTTCGTTTTTTTGCCTGGTAGGGGGCTGGATGTGCTGGGCTGGTGGTTAG
Organism: Symbiodinium natans; assembly: GCA_905221605.1. Classification (NCBI taxonomy): domain Eukaryota; class Dinophyceae; order Suessiales; family Symbiodiniaceae; genus Symbiodinium; species Symbiodinium natans. The sequence continues at coordinate 958,125 of CAJNDS010000280.1, forward strand.
CTTCTCCTTTTGTTGAGGAGTGCTCTCCTATTGTCATAATGTTTCCCTGTAGTCAGTCCATACTGGTCCGATTGAGCACTCAATCCGCTCAATTGGCTCCGGGATGGAGGATTGAGAAGATTGAACACGCAATCTTCACTCCTCGATCCAAGGGCCCGATTCGTCAGATAATGTGATTGAGAGCTTAATCTGATCGGGGGCCGATATAGCGGGCATTCCCTTATGATTCCTGCTGTTTTATGGTGGATGAACGGCTCTTCACTATCGCAAACAGAAACTTTCATAAAAATGCCGTACAAAAACCGGGCATGACCCTATAAAACCTGGTCGGTTTTCATATTCTGCTCTTCGCATGATGTGAGCAACTTAAGAGCAGATGCCCAATAAACTTGATTGTCGTTGAATTTGGAACTTTGCCGCGCGACTTTTTCTTGGTGAATATGAATCACGTAGGTCCGCATGGGGCCACTGTAGGAGCAGAGAGGCCAGGGGCCGAGGAGGCTGCGCGTGCACGAATGTCCCAAGAGGTGGGCAGGTGCGCGAGATTGCAAGCAGCCCTGCGTTCAGTCAAGTTTCTTATACGCCCGCCAATCACCGGCCGCAAACCAAAAACTAACATAAACAATATGGAGTCGTGTCTTGGGGGGCAGCGTACATGTTCAGGAATCTGGCGTGTCCGGCCTTCCGAGAAGGGGGGAGTACGTTTTGGGGCTTAAGAACCCTACATCTTCAAGACAAAAGAACAAAGCCTAAGAACCCCCAAACGCGCAAACTCTACACCCAACACCTTCACGCGAAGCCTGAATCGCTAGAACAAAAACGGTGCAGAAGAGGGGGGCGGGACCCTACCGCTCAAAAACCCCCTAAGCCAAATTTAAGATTAATCCACAACCACGCATAACCACACCACCCGGGTGGGGGGGGGGGGTGGTGGTGGGGAGTGCGCAACAAAAATTGCATAATTGTTGTGTATATATAAATATTTATTTTTGTAATTATTTGTTTATTTATTTCTTTATTTCTTTATATCTGTTTATTTACACATGATACACTTCTGTTTATGTATACACAAAACCCGACTTGGAGGCTATTAGGCAAGTTCATGCGCAGTGAAAGTGCCCGTCATGAGCTTGCAGTGTGCTCAGCCGTACTACTGGCCTGTCCTTTGTCCTTACAAGCAGAATTAGAAACCAAGACCTCGAAGCCCTTCACCCTGAAACCCTATATGAAGTAGGGTTTATATTTCTGATTATTAAGGTGCTTGGTGAGTGTATATAAGGTTCCTTTTAAATATTGGTGAGTGTATATAAAGGGTGTCCTTTTAGGGGTACAAGAAATTTATACCCTACTTCATAACCTTGAAACCCTAAACCCTAAACCCTGAAACCCTTTACACTCCCTAACCATGAAGGCCACGACACCCGCGCCTTCATCTGCCTCTCCTCCTCCGAAGCTTGCAGCGAAGGCGACTCGGACAGAAAGGTTTAGGCCCTAAACCCTAAACCTTGAACCCTAAACCCTAAACCCTAGACCCTAGACCCTAGACCCTAAACCCTAAACCCTAAACCCTAAACCCTAAACCCTAAACCCTAAACCCTAAACCCTAAACCCTAAACCCTAAACCCTAAACCCTAACCCTAAACTTTCAAGCGAGAAGGCTCAAGCCTTAAACCATAAACTGGTTTAGGATTGAGGTTTCCGGGTTTAGATTCACCCGCGAATTAGGATTCAGGATGAGGGTTTAAAAGGGTCATCCAAAACCCTAAACCCTAAACCCTAAACCCTAAACCCTAATCGTTACTTGCAGCTGCTTACGTTGAGAGAAAGGCCTTGAGAGCCCCAGCCCGAACGCGAGCGGAGACCCACATGGCTCCGAAGAACCGAAAACCCTAATTAGACCGAACCCTAAAGGGTTTAGGGTTTAGGGTTTAGGGTTTAGGGTTTAGGGTTTAGGGTTTAGGGTTTAGGGTTTAGGGTTTAAACCCCACAAGAAAAGCCCCAAGCCCCATGCCCTAAGCCATATACCCACATCCTTCAAAGAGAAGCTGTGCAAAGGCCCATACTTGCTCACCAAACGCAAAGCCAGACACTTCCGCCCAAATGATTGATATTCCCCCACACTCCAAGGTTCTCGGGTTCAGGGTTTCGGGCACAAACCTCTACACCCAATACCATTAAACCACCATCCCCAACCCAAACCCCCACACCCCCCTACACTCCCTAAACCACCGTCAAGCCCCTAAACCCCCTGAAACCCCTGAAACCCCCATACCCCCATACCCCCTAAAGCCTTAACTCCCTCAACTTCCTTGAACCCTTAAAACCTTAACTCCCTCAAACCTGAACCCCCCTAACTCCCCTAAACCGTAAAGCCCCGAAGCCTTAAACGCCTAAACCCTAAACCCGCAACCCCTAACCCCGTAACCGAAACCCGAAAACCGAAACCCGAAACCCTAAACCCTAAACCCTACACCCTAAACCCTAAACCCTAAACCCTCAACCCTCAGCCCTGAGCAAGCTCTTTGAGAGGCGCCCGTCTCGAAGCTCGTGAAGTCCGAGCCCCGAAGAACTGGGGCGGACTGGGGGGGAGGGTCATGGGCTTAGGGTTTAGGATTTAGGATGCAGGGTTTAGGGTTTAGGTTTTAGGGTTTGAGGGCTAGGGAGTTTATAGGGAGCTGAGGAATTGGCGTGCTTGAGGGTTTATGGTTTTGGGTTCAGGCCTCTTCTTTTTTCTTTAAATAAATAAATAAATATATATATATATATATGTATATATATATATATTTATTTATTTAATATATTAATATATATATATATATACACACACATATTTTTTTTTGGGGGGGGGAGTTTAGGAATTGGGGGAGGTGAGGATTTAGGGGGGAGGGGTTGGGGGCAAGCGAAGGGTTGGGGAGATCAGGATACTTTTTGGTGTATAGGGGGGGGTAGAGGCTTAATAAGCTTCAGGGGTTCCCCTACGACCTCGCCTGTACTACCCCCCTAGGTATGAAGGCTAGTTAGGGATAATTAAGCCTGATTAGGCTATTTAAGGGGGGAACCTACGGGGTGTAGTGTGAGTATGAAGGGGAGTCGTAGGGAAACCGATGAAAGTTTGGGAGGTCATCGGGGTTCGGGGAGAGGGACAGTTTTGGGGGGGATTTCGGCACATTCAGGGGTTGAAGCAGTTTGGGTTGTTGTGAGGGGAGGACTCATTAACTACAGAGGGTGTCTAAACCCTATACCCTAAACCATAAATCTTCTACCTTCGAAACCCTAAACTCTCAGCCCTCAGGGACTCTTGCGCTTGTGGCCCCGTCGTTTAGGGTCTGAGGGTAGTCTTGGCCCAAGGGTCAATTAAAGCATCAGTTGCGTTCCTGGGAAACTGGGTTCGAAGGGTCTAGGGTTTAGGGTTTAGGGTTTAGGGTTCGGGGTTTGGGGTTTTACGGGATTGGAGACTTGGTTCTGAGGGTTGCTGGTCTTTGGTTCTAAGGATACCTTACGTGCAGTGGCTCCAAGGAACTTTGCACATCCCAAATGGGGTAGGTATCCCTCGCCGGCTTATTATAAGGGGTTTAGGGTTTAGGGTTTAGGGTTAGGGGGGGTTCATGAGGGGTCAGGACCTAGAAAGCTTTCGGGAAGCTTAGAGAGCCTTGGGGAGTAGTGGGTGGGGAGAATTAGCAAAGCTTGAGCTACATACCCCCCTTCAACTCCCGCCCACCCCCCTTATCATAAGCCGATTGAGGAGAGAGAGAATGTGGCACAGTCCTCAGTTTGCCTGCCTGTGCCCTCCGCATCCGAGCCACCTTTGAACCCTAAAACCTAAACCCTAAACCCCAAACCCCAAACCCTAAACCCTAAACCCCAACATAGGCTCCAAGCAGGTTCACAGGACGGCGCGTAGAGCTGATCAACGAATTGATTCCGCTGCTGCCGCGGAGCAGAGCGCGCTGATGACTTTCACGTCTCGACCGATACGCGGTAGGGGTCTTCTGGGTTTAGGGCTTTTAGGGTATCAGGTTTCGGGTTTAGGGTGTAGGGTTTAGGGTTTAAGAACCCTAAGGTTTAGGCCGTGCATCTCCGCAGGAGAGGATGAGCTCCTCCCAACCTACGGGACCCCGCAGGGCGGCGGCTATGAAAACAAGCGCACCCTGACCGACAGCATCCTCGTCAGCCGCGACCAGCGCGACCAGCCGGTTGAGGGTTTAGGGTTTAGGGTTTAGGGTTTAGGGTTTAGGGTTTAGGGTTTAGGAATTAGGGTTTAGGGTTTAGGGTTTAATCAGGGAGGATATGCTGGCTGGAATGCAAGATCGGCCGACTTTTCATTGTGTTCTAAGGGTTGAGGGCTTCGGCTTCGGGGGCTCCTACGGGTTGAAGGTGGTTTAGGGTTTAGGGTTTAGGGTTTAGGGTTTACGGTTCAGGGTGGTTCTAAGGGTTTAGGGCTCCCTGAACAACTTGAGACTTACGTGGGCAGGTCTCCGAATAAGGGTTTAGGTCTTACGTTTAGGGTTTAGGGGTCTGTTTTGTTAGGGTTTAGGTTGTATGGGGTTACCGAAACTTGTTGTTGGTGGGGGGGGGGGGGGGGGGTGGGCAGGGGGGTTTATTTCCCAAACCCTAAACCCTAGACCCTAAACCCTAAACCCTAAAACCTAAAACCCTAAACCCTCCTTGGGGGGAACCCGTTTTTTTGGGAAGTCAGGTGGGAAGAGAAGCTCAGCGACACCAATGAGCGCTTCTACCTGGAGGCTTGTGCATGTAAGGCTCAGGGTTTAGGGTTTAGGGTTCAGGGTTTAGGGTCTAGGGTTTAGGGTTCAGGGTTTAGGGTTTGGGGTTGGGGGTTTGGGGTTTGGGTTTTGGGGTTTAGGGGGCAAGGCCCTTCTCTAGTCTGGGCTGTTCCTGGATCCAAAACACAGGTTGGCTTCTGTACAAGCTAGAGGGTTCCGAAGGGAGGGGGGAATTATTTAGGGTTCAGGGTTTAGGGTTTTCGGTTTAGGGTTTAGGGTTTCGGGTTTAGGGTTTAGGGTTTGGGCCCCTTGAACCCCCTCCTAGGTGCGTTGTTTCCAAGGTTGGAGCCATGGGCTCTTCGTGTGTTCCCTCAACCCTGTTTACAGGGATCCGAAGCATGGGCCCTTATTGTATGAATATACATATATATACATATATAAATACTCGCTGTATTTAGATTTAGAAACATATACCAGGGGACCCAAATGAAGGGCCCATACTTCGGATCCCCTACTGTTTCTTGAGCCTGAGTGATTCTGAGAAGAGATGTCTTAGGGGGGGCAAGCTCCAAACACACAAAGGTGTTCGAAGGTGGGATAGTTTAGGTTTGGGGTTTAGGGTTTAGGGATTCTAGGGTCAAGGAGGCTAAGAGTTTAAGGGTGTGAGGGTTCAAGGGTTCAAGGGTTTAAGGGTTTAAGGGTTTTTGACGGTTTGCTTTCAGAAGCAGTGCGAGATGTTGGGGGCGGACGCTTCGGTACAAGGACTTCAATGCTTTGCCTTCAGAGAATGTTCGTGCGGGGTTCCCCGTTGCAGACTTGCTGCTGGGGATTCGGTGAGAAGAAACTAGAGTTCAGATACTAAGGCAACCAGTTTAGACTGCATCGTCGTTAAGGTACCCAGCACCCTATTGTAATCGTTTAGGGTTAGGGTTCAGGGTTCAGGGTTCAGGGTTCAGGGTTTAGGGTGTAGGGTTTAGGGTTCAGGGTTTAGGGTTTAGGGTTTAGGGCAGGGCAGACCTCCAGCCGAAGAGCCAATGTTGTTCAGGTTGCGACTGGGCACACGCAGTGGGAGTTGCCTTTCGATGGCCTCATGGCTGGAGACATCTACCCTGGGTGCAGGGTTGAGGGTTTAGAGTTTAGGGTTTAGGGTTTATTGTTTCGGGTTTCGGGTTCTTGGTTTAGGGAGGAGTCAGGGATTGGCCGGATTTTGGAGGGGGTTGCGCCTCAACCCAACCCCTGAACCCTAACCCTTAGGCTCAAACTAGCCCAGAAACCTTATTGAAAAAGGCCTTTGGGTGAAAAAGAGTCCTGGGTCCAACACCTTAAACCCTAAACCCTAAACCCTGAACGCTAAACCCTGAACCTAAACCCTAAACCCTAAACCCTAAACCCTAAACCCTAAACCCTAAACCCTAAACCCTAAACCCTCTCTTACTATGTATATTTAAACCCTAATGACCTTCGTCGGCAAATGGTTTTTTTCCACCCGGGGGGGGGCCCTAAACCCTGACCCCCTTCGTCGGCAAATGGTTTTTTTCCACCCGGGGGGGGCCCTAAACCCTGACCCCCTTCGTCGGCAAATGGTTTTTTTCCACCCGGGGGGGCCCTAAACCCTGACCCCCTTCGTCGGCAAATGGTTTTTTTCCACCCGGGAGGGGGCCCTAAACCCTGACCCCCTTCGTCGGCAAATGGTTTTTTTCCACCCGGGGGGGCCCTAAACCCTGACCCCCTTCGTCGGCAAATGGTTTTTTCCACCGGGGGGGGGCCCTAAACCCTGACCCCCTTCGTCGGCAAATGGTTTTTTTCCACCCGGGGGCCCCCCCAAAACACCCCAAATGAGGGGGACCCCAGGATCGGCCCCGGCCCCAGTTCAAAATGCCATTTTTTTGTATTGAAATCGACTTTTCTGGGTGGCCTCCCGTTTTCTGGATTTTTGACCAAAACCGGGGGGGGGCCCTAAACCCTGACCCCCTTCGTCGGCAAATGGTTTTTTTCCACCCGGGGGGGGCCCTAAACCCTGACCCCCTTCGTCGGCAAATGGTTTTTTTCCACCCGGGGGGGGCCCTAAACCCTGACCCCCTTCGTCGGCAAATGGTTTTTTTCCACCTGGGCGGGTCCTAAACCCTGACCCCCTTCGTCGGCAAATGGTTTTTTTCCACCCGGGGGGGGGGCCCTAAACCCTGACTCCACCCGGGGGGGGCCCTAAACCCTGACCCCCTTCGTCGGCAAATGGTTTTTTCTATTTGGGGCATAGGGTTTAGGGCTCGTAGGGTTTGGGGCATAGGGTTTAGGGTCAAATTTTGCTCCCAAAACACCCCAAATGAGGGGGACCCCAGGATCGGCAAGGGTCCCAGTTAAAAATGCGATTTTTTAGTACTGAAATCGACGGTTCTGGGTGGCTTCTCGTTTTCTGGATTTTTGACCAAAACCGAGCTTCACCGGCTTCAGGATTTCAAGTTTTTTCACGTTCTGTCAAGGTTTTTCAAAGTTTTTTCAGTGTTTTTTTTTTTTGCGGTTTTCCAATGTTTTTCAGGGTGTTTCAGGGTTTTTTAACCCTCAATTCTGATGACGGGCCACCCCGGCGACCTTTTCACAGCCTAGTTTTGGTCAAGGGGGGGGTCGTATTTTCCAATTTTAAAGGCAAAATAGTTTTCGGAGACCCCCCCTTGCCTCAAACTCCGACCCCCCCTTGAGAGGGAAAGTTTGCCTCCCACAACACCCCAAATGAGGGGCACCCCAGGATCGGCTTCTGGATTTTTGACCAAAACCGAACCTTCACCGATCGAGACTTCCCAACCGTAGGGTTTAGGGCCCTAAGAGCATAAAGGGCTTATTGCGATAAAGGGCTTATTGCGGGCCTTAGATTAGATTTCGGGTTTTGGGTCCGTTAAAAACTAAAATATTTTGGACCAATTGGACTTTGAGCTTTAAGCCTACCGGGAAAGTATTGAGTGAACTTTATATTTTCTCAATGTTATGGGTTTCTTGGGTGGGTGGGATTTTTTTCCAACGCTTGACAAGCTGCTTGACTAGTGAATGCTCGGACTTGAGATGCTGAACCCTAAACCCTAAACCCTAAACCCTAAACCCTAAACCCTAAACCCTAAACCCTAAACCCTAAACCCTAAACCCTAAACCCTAAACCCTAAACCCTAAACCCTAAACCCTAAACAAACCCTCGACATTAGCGACAGAACCCTGACGGAGCCCGACTCTGGTGTGGCATCCCCCTCGGGAGCGCAAGCAAAGCAACTAGTGTAGGTTTAGGGTTTAGGGTTTAGGGTTTAGGGTTTAAGGTTCAGGGCTTTCAGGGTTTAGGATTTAGGGTCAAGGGTTGAGGGTTTAGGGCTTAGGGCTTAGGGTTTAGGGCTTAGGGTTTCGGGTTTAGGGCTTAGGGTTTAGGGTTTGGGTATGGTGGTGACCAATCCAGAGCACTCAAGCTTGGCTTCAGGCAGTTGCCCAGACCCGTGGGTTTAAAAAGTGGATCCTCTCCAGGGTTCCCAAGAATGACCCAATAGTCGAGTAGTAATAGGGTACTAGTTGGGGGCTCTACTTTTGGAATCCTCAAAGGCGTCGGGTGTGCGTGTATGTGGCATGCAACACCAAACCTGAAGTGAGCAATCTGCCACAAGGTTTAGGGTTTGGGGTTTAGGGTTTAGGGTTTAGGGATGCCTTCTTCCAGTTGTTCTGCCATGGCCCCACATGTTGAGGTAGCGCAGACTCTTGACGCCTGCGCATCTGAGTTTGGCGGACATGGGCAGCCCAGACCAGTGCTGGATATCTTGCTGGGCATGGATTTTCGGGATGTCCACAATCCTGACAAGGGTTTTTTTTTTCGACTACTTGATGAGAACCCGTGGATCCCTGAGCAACTGGGCCAAGATGGCGCTGGAGAAACCCGTGCAGCCATGGCTGCCAGGCAACGATGCGTATGCCTCCTGGCTGAAAGAGCTTCGAGATAGGGATCTTGGGAAGTTGATCGACTTCCCCTGGGAGCGCTTTGCAGATGCGATGGCTGCACTGAAGCTCTGCTCCGGAAGGCCTTTGGAGGAAGATCAGGCGCAGCTGATTGCTGATGCAACAGAGAGGGTGCTGGTCGATACGTTCTGTGAATCTTGCGGTACTGCCTTTCCTGAGTTGGCGGCATCATCTGCAGTCCGCGACGCGGCGAACAGGCTGCTGCTTATGCTCGCGCAGCACATTCTAAAGAACTCTTCGGCGGCATCATCCCGCAGAGGTGCTCAGAATTGGATTCAGTACGTTGACCGCCGCAACTCGAATTCAATAATCGTCCGCGTTACCGGAGTAAGTTTCCTGTACGTGTTCCTGCATGGAGAGCGGCTTCACGCATGCCCTATCGAGAAGACGAAAGTTGACACTGGCTCAGCCACTTCACACAGCCCACCACTGCGGTTGACTACAGCAGTAGCTGGGTTTTGGAGTACTATACTTTCATACTTTTTTGTGGTTCTGGGTTCCTATTATAGCTACTTATACCTAAAAGTGTATACTTTTTTTCCAGGGTCTACTCCAAAGCTAAGGTAGTTCCGGATCATCCATATTACTTGCACGGAGCCAGAATCAACCATCTACCACTTGAGGTCCCTGTTTTTGCGCAGGGCTCCGTTCCTTCGCACTTGCCTGGCCGGACGTGGGAGTCAGTTCCACATGTCATGGAAGGCGCGCACCTGCGAGTCACGTGGTTGAGTCCATACGTCTTCCGTCACTTCAACCCATCAATGTGGCAAGATGTTGCTGTGTACTCTATCCGCCAGCACCTGTCAGAAGAAGACCCAGATTTCGCTGCATGTGTTAAGCGCATGTGCGAGGAGAAGGCTGACGTCTACTTTGTCCAGAAGTTCTATGGTCTGACGCATCCTCAATTTCCCTTTCCGTGCGCGCGCCGGAGCATTCCAATCCTAGATGAGGAGACGCAGGAAGGCATCAAGCAAGCGGTGGAGGCGCAAGTGGGCTACGATAGCACAGCTGCATTCAATCCCCAGGACAACAAGTGGCTGCGTCTGATGACAGGCCACATTGCACCCTTCACGTTTCCACCGATGCTGTCAGATGCAGACCGCAGGATGGCCGAGAATCTCGTGGTGAGCGAAGCGCCCTTTGCATCAGAAGATGAGGCCGAAAGCTACTTCGCCCCAAGGAACTCAGTGAGATGGGCATCAAGGCGGCAAGCCTTACTGATGGTTTAGGGTTTAGGGTTCAGGGTTTAGGGTTTAGGGTTTAGGGTTTAGGGTTGCTCAATTTGTGTGCTTCCGTGGACGCTGGTGATGACCCTGTGTTGGTCCGCGCGATGGAAACCATGGCAAGAGCCTTGCGGGCCCTGCGGGAGGCCGAGCCATGGTAGCCCAAGTGGTACCCTTTTCCCTTTTTGTGGTTCTGGGCTCCCTTAGAAAGTAACCAGCCAAAAAAAGGGTGCCCTTTTTATCATATGCTTACTGAGCTACGAAGGAACTCATCGAGGCACATTTCCTGGAGATCAAGAGGGAGCAGGAGCAGGTCGCACAACGCTGGGCTGTCACACCAGGCCTAGCTGTTCTGCCATCAAAGAAGACAAAGAAAGGCAAGAGCCACAAGAAGAAGGAAGCCAGTGGCGGAGAATGCACAGACCCAGCCACCGTCATGGAGAAACGAGTCCCCACTGGTCATGAGTGGGCCTGCCAGCAGTATCGAGACGAAAAAGACAGATTCCGCGCACTGGTCGCAGGGTTCACAAATAAAGTTGCAAAGAAATGGCACATTGCCAAGGGGCTGAGGGCCTTGAGTCGCGTGCGTGGTATTGATCTTGAACTTCAGCATGGATCGCGCAAGGTTCTGCATTGTCGCGATCTGCCGTCAATGACAGTGAACGTGCCACATGGGCGCGCAGCGGCTGAAGTGAAGCTACGCGATGTTTGAAAAAGGACGCTCTCGTCTCTGATGCTATTCGTTGCTTGCATGTCCCCAATCCCTAAATTTAGCTCGCATGGTTCGAAGATCATCCCAGCCTGCTCGGCAGAGTTCTGTGAAACGTTTGGGGGGGGGTAGGGTAGCACCAGGGTGGGGGGGGGGGGGTGCGTGGGGGGGTGTTGGGGGGGGGGGTGGGGGGGGGGGGTGGGGGGGTGTGGGGGGGGCGTGTGGGGGGGGGTGTGGGGGGGTGTGTGGGGGGCGTGGGGGGCCCCTGCTTGCACCGACCCCCCCTACCCCCCCCCCCGGTGTTTTGGGGGGGGTAGGAGGGAAAGAGGGAGGTAAAACCTCCTCAAACCAATCCAACACGCCGCCAGGGTCGGCGGACCCTAACCTAAACCCTAAACCCTAAACCCCCTAAACCCTATAAACCCTAAACCCTAAACCCTAAACCCTAAACCCTAAACCCTAAACCCTAAAACCCTAAACCCTAAACCCTAAACCCTAAACCCTAAACCCTAAACCCTAAACCCTAAACCCTAAACCCTAAACCCTAAACCTTAGCAGAGGCTGGGTCGAGCTGGTTGATGACGACGGCCGCAGCCTCGATACCGAGTGTCCGCAAGGGCCGAAGAGAAGTTTTTGAAGTGAATGAGCTTGCAAGTACAGCTTGCAGGGCTTTGCAGGGTTTTCTGGTTTAGCCATGTATTGTTTTTTGTTTGAAGGTTTGGGGTTCAAGACGCAGGTCTTCGGGTCTTAGACTTTGAAGTGTTTAGGGTTCAGAGTAGTTCGGGGTTGCAGATTTAGGGTGTAGAGATTAAACAACTGAAAAGGTTGCCGCGTTCAAAAATAGGACATATAGGATTTGGGGCTACAAGGTTTGGTATTTGCACTAAGTGCCGTTCCCATTTTGAGCTGTGATTCATACCTGGCGGGGGTCTGTGGACCAAAAACCTGAAACCCGACACCGAAAATGTTGGGGGAACATCCCAGCCTATGTCCTAAACCCTAAACCCTCAATCGTGATTTAACCCCGCAGTCATGGGTGCGGGCCTTACAGATGCTTGTTGGATCCGTAAAGAGAGAGAGAGAGAGAGAGAGTCTCAGTGTTCAAGTAAGCCTCATGTAACTTTTGTGTGGTTTCGGGTTTAGGGTTTAGGGTTTATAGGACAACTCCCCACCCGGAAGTCTCCCAACGTTTAGGAGGGTTTCCAACCCCATCTGTAGGCCCAAAACCCCAAATAAACCCCAATGTTCGGGTGCCTTTATTATTATAACCCCCCCCCCCCCCCCCTCCCAGATTTTGTTTTGGTTTCCGGGTTATTTCCACGTGGAAACCCCAAATAAACCCTAAACGCACGCAGCTAGCCCGGCTGCTGTCAACCCGACAGTCCCACGCCTAAACTACCTCTACTGCTCATAAGCACCGCACGCGGCCGAGCCTCCACAAAGCTAAACCCTAAACCCTATACCCTAAATCCTAAACCCTAAACCCTATACCCTAAACTTCATACCCTAAGCACTAGCCCTAAACCCTAAACCCTAAGATGCCAGGTGAGAAGTACTACTGGGAGCCAAGCCGCGACCACACACAGTGGGACCCACCCGTATGAGCAGATCCGCGCAGGATAAAAAGCAATTGTTTTCGGGTTTATAGGGTTTAGGGTTTAGGTTTAGGGTTTATAGGGTTTATAGGGTTTATAGGGTTTATAGGGTTGATAAGGTTTATAGGGCTTATAGGGCTTGTAGGGCTTACGGGGTTTCTAGGTTATAGGGTTTCGGGCGTCGGGTTTAGGAGTTCAAGGTGCGTTCAGGGTTTAGGGTTCAGTCGGGTTGAAACAAAAAGCATCCCAATGGCCGTTTCGCTCCAAATAATGTGTTGGGGGGGGGGGGGGATTCTTTAAAAATCAGGTGTTTTTTTTGAGTTCAGGGCTCAGGATTAGTTTAGGGTTTAGGGTTTCGCGTTGGGGGTTCACGGTACCTTCACCAACACGGGACCGCATTTTCAGGACGGTCATTTGGAGAATGCCCAAGTGAGGAGCGTAGTGGCGAAAGTTAGGCTTGACGAATCCATAAATCCTAATCTCTAAACCCTGTACACCCTTTAACCCTGAACCCTTGGGGCATATATGGCTTCTGAGTCTTCATCGTCTAGGGTTCACAGGCTCCAGGGTCTAAGATTCACAAAGCTTCCAAATGGCCCCTCTGAACCTTAAACCTTAAACCCTAAACCCTAAACCCTAAACCCTAAACCCCAAACCCTAAACCCTAAACCCTAAACCCTAACCCCAAACCCGAATAGTTCCAAACCAAGGTATGTCGCACCTGCCTGCAGCCGCAATGGGCTCCGGGGAGCGTTCTTGGGGTTTAGGGTTTATAGAGTTTAAAATTCATAGGGCTTAGGGCTTAGGGCTTGGGGCTTGGGGCTTAGGGCTTAGGGCTTATATAGGGCTTAGGGTTTGCAGGGTCGCAAGCTGGTGGCTTGCTGCCTTGCGACATCGCGGGCGTTACCCGCGATGTTCCGATCCTTACCCGGCTTTCGAAGCCACGAAAGAGAAAGAATCCTACCTCTATCCCTAAACCCTAAACCCTAAACCCTCAGCCCTAAGCAAGGGGTGCCTAGGGCATGCTTTTGGCCATGTTTTGGCATTCTAGCAAACCCAACCACCCGAATTTACACCGCCGGGTTAGGGTCTAGGGTTCAGGGTTTAGGGTTTAGGGTTTAGGGTTTAGGATTTCCCGAAATCCCCCCCCCCCCCCCAAAAAAAAAAAAAAAAAGCAGCCCTGCGGCCCTCAACGCCATGTGCTGCAAGTGTGAGTTGCCTCTTTGCAAATGAAGGGGGCTCTGGGATTTCCCCTAAACCCTAAACCCTAAACCCTAAATCCGAAGCCCGAAGCCCGAAACCCGAAACCCTAAACCCTAAACCCCAAACCCTAAACCCTAAACCCTAAACCCTAAACCCTAAACCCTAAACCCTAAACCCTAAACCCTAAACCCTAGCCTTCTCAGCCCTAAGCTTTCGATCCCAAACTCTGAGTCCTCAACTCCGAACTCTTTTACGCGGCAAGCCTTAAACTCCAGACTTATGAAGCCCTAAACCCTAAACCCTAAACCCTGAATACCACCCTAAACCCTAAAACCTAAAGCCTCAGCCCTAAACCCTCAGCCCTAACTCCTAAACCTACAACCCCCGCCCTACCCCCCAAAAATGCTTAAATGAATAATGTAAACAAATAATAACAGAAAATCACCATAAAATAAGCAAAGAGTAGTAGAAAATAGCAATAGTTAAGCAAAAACTGCAAGCCCCATACCCCAAACCCAACACGCCCGAGGCTTATCCTTACAAGCATGAACCCTGAACCTTAAATGTCTAAACCCTAAACCCTAAACCCTAAACCTCTAAACCCTAAACCCTAAACCCTTGTGTGCCCCAAAGACCACAAGCCCAAAACCCCAAGCCCTCAACCCTGAGCCCCAACCCTTGACCTACTGGCTCTTCGTAGGGAATGAGGGAAGTAGCTTCGCCATATTGCTCCAATCTCTCTCTCTCTCCCTCTCTCTCTCTCTCTATCTCTCTCTCTCTCTCTCTCTCTCTCTCTCTCTCTCTCTCTCTGTCTCTCTCTCTATGTATACATATATATATATATATATTTACATGTATACATATGTAGATATGTATATACATATATATATATATATAAATAGATACCCTTTCCGGGGACTTTATAAGGTACCGTTTTCCCTCATTCCCTATCAAGAACCAGCAGGTTGCCCTAAAACCCTCAACCCGAAGCCCTAAATCCTAAACCCGAAACCCCTAAGCCCGTCTAAGCCTTAAATCCTAGTAGCCCTAAACCCTAAAACCTAAACCCTAGGTTCTGCCAGTTCACCTGGGATGTGATGCTCGCCGTGACGGCCGTGGCCATCGGCGTCGTTGGGTTCATCTTTACGGCCAAGGGACTCGCCCAGGTCGGGTTTGGGGTTTGGGGTTTGGGGCTCGCCCAGGTCGGGTTTAGGGTTTAGGGTTTAGGGTTTGGGGCTTAGGGCTTAGGGCTTAGGGCTTAGGGTTTAGGGTTATTATGAGGTTAAGGGTAATTATGAGGTTTAGGGGTTGGGGCTTGGTGGGTCCATTAGGGGTTTTCGGTAGTTTCAGGCTTAAGGGCATGAAGGGCTTGCCTAGCAAGAGGGCGAACTCATTATTCATTATGCAGAGGCCCTCAGCGCAATACATATATTCGGGGTAGTTGCTATGAGAAGTACGTAGTTGTTTTGGTCAGGAGGTAACGTTGGAAACTATCTAGTCTCCTAGGCTTCTAGGGGTTCTGGACAAGGTCAGACCCCCTCCCTTTCCATGGGCCGTACCCTGAATCCTGAATCCTAAGCCCTAAATCCCTACACCCTAAGCCCCAAACCCCAAACCCCAAACCCCAAACCCCAAACCCCAAACCCTAACCCCGAGACCCAAACACATCGTCGCCTTTTGTCAGGGCAACGTGTGCTGCGACGGCTTCGGCAGTGTCTTGACCGGACATGGGAATCCAGCTGGTGGCCGTTTAAGGTTTTCAGAGATCCGGTTTAGGGTTTCGGTTTAGGGTTTAGGGTTCAGGGTTTAGGTAACCCTTAGGCTCAAAATAGCCCCAAAAACCTTGTAGGAAGGCCTTTGGGCCCAAAACCCTAAAGTAAGAGTCCTTAGAGCCTTAGGCTAAACCCTGAACCCTGAACCCTGCACTAATCCCCGCCCCCTCCACCAACTTCATTCCAGGAAGACTTACTTGGTTGGGGCTGTAAGGCTCTGGTTTAGGGCTTTTGCTTTTGGGTTTGAGGTTGAGGGTTTAGGGTTTAGGGTAGGTCATATTCTTTCTGCCGCACGTGGCTGGTGGGCCCCTCGGTCCCCACAACGGAAGACATGAACGCCATTTCTGGTGCCTCCTTTGTGGTGGCTGGGCTGTGCTATATAAAGCAAGGCCACATATCGGATGAGCCCGGCGACCGCGAGGGTAAGCAGTATTTCACACTGTCTCAAAGACGACATCAGATTTTTGTGGGGTAGCAGGCGTTGTGCCCTCTATGGGAGAGTGAGAATTCAGCAGCAGAATGAACCGATTGCAGAGAACTGAAGCTTCGGTTCTGGATGGGTGGAGCTCACCCGAGTAAAGCTAAAAAACCCTAAACCTTCAATTTTTTGCACTGGCTTTAAGGCTCATGGACTCAGGCATAAGCTGGGGGCAAGGGCTGTTTCGGAAGTTGAGTTAGTCTAGGGCCTATAGCCCCATACCCTCAACGTAACTCCACACTTGTGCATAGGGTTTAGGGTTTAGGGTTTAGGGTTCATTAGGGGAATGGACCCTTTGGGCAACCACCCGGCGTCGTGTGGGCGTGAGGCCTTGCTGATTGAAGCGATAGCAGCAGCCGAGCCCCTCAAGCCTCAGATCTAGAGTCTCTACCTAAACCCTAAACCCTAAACCCTAAACCCTAAACCCTAAACCCTAAACCCTAAACCCTAAACCCTAAACCCTAAACCCTAAACCCTAAACCCTAAACCCTAAACCCTAGCACTGCACACTCCCGAGAACGCCGAACAACAGGCCCCGATAAGAGCCGAAACCCAAGACTTGAACCCAGGATGCGGCTGAGGGTTTGGAGGTTAGCTTAGGCCCTGATTGACCGAACCCTCCCCTTCCGTCCCTTCCCCCCCCCCACAACAAAAAAAACAGAAGAGCACCCTGCACCATCAGCTCCGAACCTTACTGCCCAAAACCTGAGCCACCTAGAGTCACCCTGAACCCTAAACCAGAAACTGTAAACCCTAAACCCTAAACCCTAAACCCTAAACCCTAAACCTCCAACCTCCAAACTCCCTAAACCCTAAACCAGAAACCCTAAACCCTAAACCCTGATAAAGCCTAATGGCTCATGACCTCTGAGGCCAAGCAGCGCGCGTTCTTTCAAACTTGCCTGGACCTCGGCGCGTGTACCCAAACCCCTGGGAGGATCCGAAAAGTAGATCCCCTTAAGGGTTTAGGGTTTAGGATTTGGGTCTTAGGGTTCCTAAGAACTTTCCAGTAGTAGTAGAGGGTACTATCTGGGGTCTGGGTGGAGTTTAGAGTTGAGGGTTGCGGGTTTTGGGGGTTTAGGGGTTTAGGGTTCAGGGTTTAGGGCTTTAGGCTCTCAAGGGCTTGAGGTTTGGAGGGGGGGGGGGGGGGGAACGGTGTCGAAAGCAGACAATCTCTAGAGTAAGCCCAGAACCTAAACCCCATTCGGGGTTGGAGCTTCTCCGAAACACACTTTGCCAAGCGTGTTTATGATTTGCAGCCAGCACCTTGCGCCAGAGTATTCGAGCCCATATGCAGGAAGTTTTCCGTATCAACCACTTCCTCGGCAGCACTCCCGCCGACGACGGAGCGTGTCATCATCCAATCGCCGTCATCTGCGAGGGAGACGGTGTCCTTCACGAGGAAGTCTTCAAGCGACACCGAGCTGTTCTTATTGGCAAATGGCGAAGTTGTGGGGCGTTTTTTGGCCCTGTCACGCTATGGCTCCTGGAGATGTAGAGTGCCCAAGAAGGTAGCCTAAACCCTGAACCCTGAACCCTAAACCCTAAACCCTAATCAATCAGACTGACCAGAAAAGGAGCTTTGTGAACCCCAAGCCCCAAACCCTACAGGGTTCTTGAGATGGAACTGGGGGGGGGGGGGGGGTCTCCCTAAGACCTTATCGGGTCCAGAGAGGCCCAAGCAGGCCAGAGGGCTTCGAAGCGGTTTAGGGTTTAGGGTTTAGGGTTTAGGGTTTAGGGTTTAGGGTTTAGGGCTTAGGAGTTCTGGAGTTCTAGAGTTCTAGAGTTCTAGAGTTCTAGAGTTCTTATGGGGCAAAAAGGGACAGGAGTGTTTAGAGCGCCCTTTTGTCACCGAACGTGTAGCAGCAGGGTTCCTGTTTTCAGTTCTGAGGGTCTGGGAGTCTGGGATATTGGTCAGCACAGGCTTCGCAGCCGTTCAGAGACATTATAAGCAAGGTCTGCTGTTGGTTCCCATTTGTAGCTGGGGCCTTGTCCGCGTTGAGACCTACGGTGCTTTCCTGGCCACCTACTAACCCCTATGCCCTGAACCCTAAACCCGAATCCCTAAATCCTAAACCCTACACCCTGAACCCTGAGCCCTAAACCCTAGACCTAAACCCTAAGCCCTAAATTAAAGCCCAAACCCAAACCCTAGCCCTAATCCCTGAGCCCTAAGCCCTAAACCCTGTTCTGACACCAGGATCACGTGTGCCTGCAGCGCGTGCTTCGTTATGGTGTGGCTTGCTTTCAACATTGGTGAGAGGAGGGGAGGGGCCACAAACCCTAAAACCTAAACCATAAACCCTAAACCCTAAACCCGAAACCCCCAAGAAAAGAGTCCTTTTGTTCCCAAGAAAACATTTTACACCGGGATCTACAGGTTCGGCGGAGCAATTCCATCAAGTTCCTATGCCCGAAGCTTAACCCTAGACCGTAAAGAACCCTAAACTCTAGTCGCAGGCTTGATTTCAGGTCGTCACAAGCCTCCGTTCCTACATCTCAGAGACTCTAAGACTGCTTGCAGGGGCGACTGTCCATGTGAAGAGGCACCAAGAACTTTGTAGTATGGAATCATGAAACCCTAACTGGAAGCCCTATACCCTAGACCCTAAACCCTAAACCCTATACCCTAGACCCTAAACCCTAAACCCTAGTCTTGTCTAAACACTGCGACTGCATGACTAAAAAGGAAAGATGGCAGAGCAGGTCGAAGATCTGCCCCAAGCCGTAAACCCTGGTTTCCAAACGTTAATGTGACGAAGGAGGGACACCCAAAAAGATGCCTTCGTTCTTGGGGGGCGGGGGTGGTAGACCCTAAACCCTAAACCCTAAACCCTAAACCCTAAACCCTAAACCCTAAACCCTAAACCCTAAACCCCAAACCCTAAACCCTAAACCCTAAACCCTAAACCCTAAACCCTAAACCCTAACCCGAAACCCTTATTGGGCAGAAGGGAAGTATTGATACGGTCCCTCCATGGGGTCCCTCCTATCCCTAAACTCTGTGAACCCCTCGCGCCCCCGCGCCGAACTAAAAAATGTGAAACCCTAAACCCTAAATCCCGAACCCCGAAACCCCGAAACCCAAACCGTTCTGAAGCCCCACAGCTCAGGCCCTTTAGTGCTCTGAGTGCCTGGGTCATCTTTCAGCTTCGCGGCCGAAATGGGGAGGGTTAGGGTTTAGGGTTTAGGGTGTAGGGTTTAGGGTTTAGTGTTTAGGGTTGTTTATAGAGATCCATGTATAGTGTTTAACAAAGGGGCCTCCAATCAAAGGCGCGTTCTTTTTTGAACCCTATAAGAGGCCTCCCACAGACAAATACTGCAGCGGTCCAAGCAGCAACAGACGCAAGGCCTATGTACTACTGTTTGCTTAAGAACACCCCCCCCCCCCAAAAAAAAAAAAAAAAAAAAAAATATATATATATATATATACATATAATTAAAATAAAAATATTAATAAAAATAATAGTAATAATAATAATAATAATAATAATGGAGAACATTCTTCCTTAGAACCATATTTATTTTCTTCAAGGCCTATGTACTACTGTTTGCCTAAGAACCCCCTAAAAAAATGATGGAGAATAGTCTTCCTTAGAACCTTCTTCATTTTCTTGATTGTTATTTTGTTTTCAGTATGCATTTTTTTTTTTGGGGGGGGGGGGGCGGTTCTTAGTAGAGTAGGCAGGTCTTGTAGGTCTCCAAGTGTGGCGCCTCGCTGCTACGTCGTTCTTCAATTCTTTTCTCTCTGTGCGCTCAAGATCCCTTTGCCCCGAAGCCCTAAACTGCTCAACCTAGGCTCTTAAACCCCTGAACCGTAGACCCCCAAACCCTAAGCCCTAAGCCCTAAACCCTAAACCCTAAACCCTAAACCCTAAACCCCCGAACCCTGGCACCCCGAGCTCCATCTTGCAAAAACCACAGCTTTGATTCCTGAACCCAAGAACCCTGAGCCTCAAGGGGCCATAAATCGAGAAACGCTGCTGGTGGCGGGCCTGCTTAAATCCCTGTGTATAGCCCGCATGCGACCCTTAGTACCCCTACAGAAGCCTTGTTTTAAGTACCAATAGCCTGCTTTAATGGTTGAAGCTGCCCTTGGCTCAGAGGTCCTTCTTCACTACTGGGCCCTTTACGGTGCAGCAGCTTCAGTGTACCCTGGCTCTCGGGTTTTTTGGGGGTCTCGGAGCCCGAAACCGCTCTAAACCCCAAATCTTTGGGCCCCTGCGACCCAGAAAGCTGTAGACCCTGAGAACCCAGCCAAACCCCTACACCCGATAAACCTAAAACATAAACCTGTAAACCTTAAAATCCCCTAAGCCCTACACCCCGAAACCGTAGAACCCTACACCCTAAACCCCTTAACCATGTAAATCTTATCACCCCTAAACATGTCCAAGCCAGATCAAGGTTGTGGTACTGTTACTATAGAGCATAGCATTTAGGTGCTTAGTAGCTCAGTGGGTACACTTTACACTTTTTGGGATACTACAATCCTCTAAACCCTAAACCCCAAACCCTGTGGGGGCTTCTGAACTCAGCAAGTAAGGGGGTCTGGGGCGTCTGTAAGGCTTGCGTCCAGGGTGCATTCGGCGTTTGGGTTGGGGGGGGGGGGGGGGGGGGGGTTGGTTTTTTTGTGTTTAGGGTTTAGGGTTAAGGGTTTGGGGTTTGGGGTTTAGGGTTTAGGGCCGGTTTAGGGTTTAGGGTTGGGGGTTTAGGGGAGCTTAGCTGGAAGCGTGCCTCTGCAACTCCTCTAATTGCTGCTATCGGTTTAGTCCTAAGCCCTAAACCCTGGTTCTACAACCTCACTGCAACTTCTTGGAGGCCCATTCCTGAAGCCTCTCAAACCCGAACCCCTAAACCCCAGATCATCCCAGATCCCCCAAGCCTTAGCCCACTCGACCCTGAACTCTGCAAGCCCAAAAACAGCGGCCATGCAGGCCCTCGACCCTCAAACCCTTCTGCAAGCCCCCGGAGCTAAACTCTCAGCTCACCCGAAGCTCTAACAACATCGAAGGAGCTCAAACTAACTAAACACCAAACCCTAAACCCCAAACTCTAATCCCCAAGCCCCGAACCCCAAACCCCAAACCCCAAACCCCAAACCCCAAACCCTAAACCCTAAACCCCAAACCCTAAACCCTAAACCCCAAACCCTAAACCCTAAACCCTAAACCCCAAACCCTAAACCCCAAATCCCCCCAAAGCGAGATCCAAGGTCTGACCACGGAAGCTGGGCTCCGGTCCCTGCAGCTGGTGACACAGCAGCTCGGAAAGCTGAGGATCGGGAGTTGAAGACCCAGACTCCCCCTAAACCCAAAGAGATCACAGAATGGTGCATTATTATTATCATTATTATGATTATGACTTGTTGTTCTCTTTAGTTATTTATCTTTATTATTATTGTTATTTTATTATTATTAAAGTAATAATAATAACGTGAATAATAATCATTGCAGTAGTAATAATAATAGTAATCGTAATCATACAAATCACAAAAATAACGACAATGATACTGATCATCCTTGTCATAATCATAATCAGAATCACAATCATCATAATAATAATCATCATAACAATAATAATCATAATGGCATTAAGTAATAATGATTATTATTATAGTCATAGTAATAATAAGATTACTAAGCATGATAAGAATAATAAGAGTAATGAGAATAATAGGAAGACGACGACGACTACTACTACTAATTACTACTAGTAATAGGGATAATAAATAAGAATAAGACTAAGAATAAGAATATTAACAGTAATGATAATAATAATTGTAATAATACTATTCATATTAATCACAAACCCCTAAACCCCGAAACCCCCAAACCCCCAACAAGAACCAGAAAAGAAGCCAACAAGAACCAAAAAAGTAACATAGCATAGCAACAAGTAAGAACAATGAAAAACATGAACACCTGAGGTGGCCTGCAGCCGTTAAATCGCACCAAAAGCCCGGGGCCAAAAAAGCCTTAAAGCACCCTAAACTCCAAGCACCAAGTCCGAAACCCTAAGCCCGTCTAAAACATGTAACCCATAAAGCCCTAACCGCCAACCTTCAACTCCAAACCCTGAACAAGCAAGAACCTCCGAAAGCCTCAAAAAAACTTTAGGGTTTGGGGCTTAGGGCTTGGGTAAGGTTTAGGGGTTTTGGGGGTTTAGGGTTTAGGTTTTTAGGGGCCCCTCGAGCTGCGCCCAGTGTGTGCTTCTTCGTGTCGCTGTTCCTGTCGCAGCTGCTGCTTCTTTGGCTGTGTCCGGGCCTTGGCCGGCGTCGGGTTCAGGGTGTTGGCTTCAGGGGGGGGGGGGGGGGTTCAGGGCCATGAAGTCCCCTCAGCCCCAAAGCTTAAGAGCCTGAACCCTGAACCCCTAATCCCGAAACCCCAAACCCCAAACCCCAAACCCCAAACCCCAAACCCCAAACCCTAAACCCTAAACCCTCAACCCTAAACCCTAAACCCCAAACCCTAAACCCAAACCCTAAACCCTAAACCCTAAACCCTATAGATGAATGGCTGCCCTCAAAGGTGTGGGGAGTGAGGCACCGCCACTTCAAGCCTCAAGAATTTGCATGTTTTGGTTTTGGACAGGTCACCCTTAAACCCTTAGACCCTTAAACCCTTAAACCCTTAAACCCTTAAACCCTTAGACCATCTTACCATCTTAAACCCTAAGCCCCCAAACAAAAAGAGCTCAACACCTGAGCCTTAAACCTTCTGTTTTAGGGCTTAGGGCCTCGAGGGGCCTCAACCCCATCCCCCAAGCCATAAACCCGAAACCCTAAACCTGAAGCCCTGAAGAGATTTTGACCCTGACCTAAACCCTAAACCCTAAACCCTAAACCCTAAACCCTAAACTTGGTGCAGTTGGGACCAGCCTTTTGGGGCACCTCTGCCGCAACTCGCTGATGCCGCTTGGACGCACAAAGGTTTAGGGCTTAGGGTTCAAGGTTTTTGCTGGTTCAGGGTGTAGGATAAAGTTTGTGGGGTGTAAGGGGTTTGGGGTTTAGGTTTCAGAGTTGAGGGTTTAGAGCTTTAAGGTTTAGAGTTTAGGGTGATCTCTGGGACCTCCCCCTAGACCCCAGCCCGAAACCCCAGGCCCTAAACCCCCAAAGCTTAGACTCCTCCTCCCTTACGGGCGTGAGGCCGACTGTGCATCGCCAATGCCAAAGCCAAGCTCATTTTTTCATCATGGTTTGGAGTTTAGGGTTTAGGGTTTGGGTTCAGGGTTTAGGATTTTAGTGTTGGGGTTCAGGGTTTAGGGTAAGCTTTAGGGTCTATACTCAGGGCTTCGAGTGCAAGGGTTTCGGGTGTTGAGGGTTCAGGGCTTGGAGTCCTTGCAAGATGAAAGAACAGGGAATCCCAAAAACATCCAGGGCTCTGATAATGTCGTGAATTAGGCTACCTTTTTGAGTACCCATTGGAAGGCGGCACCCTTTAAAACAGCATCCCAAAAGGGGACCTGACTTTAGAGAACTACCCATCGGGTGGGGCTTTAAGCAAGATCCTAAACTCGAAAACCCAAATACCCTACAACACCCTGTTCACCCTTATGCCCTGAACCCCAAACCCGAAAAAAGACTTAACACCATAAACCCTAGCATCCACTAATTAACCCCCCCCCAAAAAAAAACACACACACACACAAAAGAGCACAAAACAAACAGAATAAAGCCTTCCTAGCAGCACGCCCAGGACTTCACCAGCGCAGATGGTCGCCGGCGCCTTACGCGCCAACTTTCCTCGAAGTGCGGTTTTGAACAGCCAAGGCTTTCCGAAGCCCTCAAGGCTAAGCCCGAAGCCCTAAACCCCAAGCCCTAAACCACAAGCCCCAAGCCCTGCATAAACCTTAAGCCCCAAGCGCTGAGCGCTAAACCCCAAGCCCTAAACTCCAAGCTCTAAACCCCAAACCCTAAACCCTAAACCCCAAGCCCTAAACCCTAAAACTCACGCCCTAAACCCCAAACCCTAAACCTTAAACCCCAAACCCCAAACCCCAGACCCCAGACCCTAAACCCTAAACCAGCGAGGTGGTTGGCATGTCGCGGTCGCCGAGCGAGATATGGGAGGCTGAGACTCTTCACAGCGATGACAGCAGACCACGAGTTGCAGCGTAGGGTTTAGGGTTTAGGGTTTAGGGTTTAGGGTTTAGGGTTTAGGGTTTAGGGTTTGGGGCTTAGGGTTTAGGGTTTAGGGTTCAGGGTCTAGGGTTTAGGAACATAGCAGTTTAGGGTTTAGACTGTAGGAATTGAGGATCTAGGGTTAGGGGCGTTTAGGACTTTAGTATTTTCGAGCTTGTCAGTTTAGGATTTGGGGTTTTGGGAGTTGGGACCCTGGATTTATATGAAGTTTGAGTAGAATTCATTGTTCATTTTTCAAGTAGATAGCTTAAATTTCAGTCAGTTGGAGATGGGTAATCAAAATAGGTCGCACGATTGCATGGAGGGCCGCACCTTTGCCACAGTGATGCGCTTGGAAAGTTGCCCCTGGCAAGCCCGTGACGTCAAAGGCAATGCCGAAGCCTTTTGGTCGATCTGGTGACGATGAGGAGATCGCAGGGGAAGCGGCGAGCGCAGAGAACCTGTCGCAGGAGCAACTGCTGAAGATGGTGGCGAACCACACGGGCCAAGTCTCCAACCTCCCTGAACCCTAAACCCTAAACCCTAAACCCTAAACCCTAAACCCTAAACCCTAAACCCTAAACCCTAAACCCTAAACCCTACTGGAGAAGCAACAGCGTCGTGAGCGGAGGAGCAGGAGCCGCAGCAGCCGTGGGCCAGAGCGTCGACCCCTTTGTCCTCAAACCCTAAACCCTAAACCTTAAACCCTAAACCCTAAACCCGCTGCACACGTGCTTGGCTTTCCTAGCTCACTCAGCAGTTCTTTGGGCTGGCTGTGTTTCTCTGGGAGGCCATGTTTTCAAATTAAGCAGGGCAACTAGACTCATCATGGCTGTAGCCAGTGTAGCCTTACTGTTAGGGTTTAGGGTTTAGGGTTTAGGGTTTACGGTTTAGGGTTTAGGGTTGACGGTAAACCGCCACACGTGTACATCGATTTATCTGATTCCGAAGGCCCCTCGGCCCGTAGCAGCAAGAAGAGTGAACGCTTCGACGTACGGCTTAGGGTTTAGGGTTCAGGGTTTAGGGTTTAGGGTCTGGGTCGGAATTCTATGTGCTCTGAATCATCAGCCCTAAACCCTACACCCCACACCCCCGACCTTGCTGAAGCAACGCAACATCAAGGTCTTGGGATAGGTCTTGGGTCTTCGGATTTGGGCTTCGGGTATTTGATTCTGGAACTTGGGATGTTTCGGTTTGGGGTTTGGGGGGGAGCCTGGAAGCACCAGCCAGGGGATGTTCCAAGCTGCTCAAGACATGCCCTTCCTGACGCTGGGCATTAGGCTGGTCGGGTTCGGTTCAGTAGGGTAGGGGGAACCGTGTCTCGTGGGTGTTTTTGTGCTGTGGGTTTTTTTTTCGGGGGCCCGGTGAGTGAGTGACCTGGCGCGTGTCGCCCCCGCACCCGCAGAAACAAGAAAAAAGCGCCCCCGCACCAGCAGCAAAAACAAAAAAAAACGCGCCCCCGCACCCGCAGCAAAAAAAAAAAAAAGCCCCCGCACTCGCAGCAAAAAACGCGCCCCGCACCCGCAACAAAAGCAAACAAAAACACTCTTACCGTAGGTTAGGGTGTATGCTTGGGTGCGCGTTTATAGTAGAGCTTAGACCCTAAGCCCTAAACTAAACCCCCTACCCTAAACCCACACCTTGAAAAATGAAGTTGCTGGGCCCCTCTCCAGAGCTTGGGCGCTGAATTTTGTGCTGTTCGTTGTGCGTTGTTAGTTTGTTAACTTTTTTTTAAGCTGTGGAGAAAAAAAAAGGGGGCAGAGGGTGTGAGTGAATGCAGGCGAACCAGGTTCCTTGCCTAACCGCACAGGCCTTGGAGAGAACACAATTTAGGGCAGGGGGGGGGGAAGGATTGTTTTTCTCGTTGCTAAGGACGGGTGTCCGAACAATCGCAGCTCGAGCACCGAGTCGGGGCTTTGCTGGACCTGCGTCGGTGCCTGGGTTCGTGTTTTTTTTTGGAGGGGTTTTGTTTTCTTGTCCGTATTTGCGCGTATCTGTGTGTGCGCGTGTCAGTCTAACCGCCCTGATTGTGGAGGGAATGCTGAAGAGGAACCAAGCTTACCAGGAGAAGACGGCGCAGGCTGAAAGGGAGGGTGGGATCGAGGTGGGCGGGGTGCGTGAGTGTGTTGTTGGTTTGTGACGAGGAAGCAAAAGACCAAAAAGTTGGAAAATGGGCCGGGAGTTCGTGCTGGTTCGTTCATGCTCGTTTCGTCCGACTGCAGGTTGAAGCTCTCCTGGCCAGAACGGGGGCGAAGGTTTTGTTTTTGCCTTGTGAGGGGTGGGGGTTGGGGTTGGGAGGCGGCGCACTATGTGACGTTTTCCACGCTCGGCAGTGAGCTCGGCTTATCGTCGTGTGTGTTGTTTTCTTTTTTTTTGGTGTGTGTGTGTGTGTGTGCGCAAAAATTGGAATGAGAGGTTCCGACAAAGCGGACATCGGCTTATCGCCGATTGACTACAAAGCGAGGGGAGCTCAGCCCACCCCCTTTTTTGTACGCCATAATTTTCGTACGCCATAATTTTTGAATTGTTTTTTCTTTAAGGGGGGTGTGAAAATTCGAGTCAGTGGTAGCAGTCGGGTTGTGCAGATGCAAGAGGGAAAGAGAGAGAGGGATATCGAGAGAGGAGTCCGACGAGAGCTCCAGCGAGAAGGAGGCGCGTGGGCGTGTGAGGGGAGAGAGCAAGAGAGAAGGAGAGAGAAGGAGAGAGAAGGAGAGAGTAGGAGAGAGAAGGAGAGAGAAGGAGAGAGAAGGAGAGAGAAGGAGAGAGAAGGAGAGAGAAAGAGAGAGAGAGAGAGAGAGAGAGACAGACAGAGAGAGAGAGAGAGAAAGGGAGAGAGAGAGAGAGAGAGAGAGACAGAGAGAGAGAGAGAGAGAGAGAGAAAGGGACAGAGACGCAGGACGCCTGAGCACGCGACTTGAGTCCATCCAGCTCCTCTTGAAGGAACCGTAAGTGTTCCTCCCCCCCTCTAGGGGGTTGAGGGTACTGGTGTTGGGTTCAGATTTGTTTATAGAGCCTAGCGTATGTTTGATTAGGGTTTTAGGTGTTAGTTGTTTGTTTGTAGAGCACCTTCAACCCCCGCTTAGCTGGTTTGAAGCTCCGCTAGGAGAGCACTCTTGACACAGGGAGGGTGGAAACGGCGTGCGGGGATAGGGTTGAATAGGGGGATATCCTAGGCTTGGTCCGGGATCACGCCGTCTCCACCCTCCCTCTTTTGTGAGCAGCCAGAGAAAAAGCATGAATGCGGTTGCTTTTGAGGTTTTATGACTAACTAAATGACATCCATAAAATCTCAAAAAATATTTTTTGTATCATTTCGGATTTTTTTGAATATCCATGAGATTATATGACTATCAAATGATGTTCGCACAACCTCCAAAAATATGATATGGATTCAATTAAATTTATATGGAATACTATGAATATGAATACCAAATACTGGGTTCTCATAAACTGATAAATGGATGTTTTTTTATTTTGAGGTTTTACGAATACCAAATCTCAAAACCAGAAAATATGTTTGAATCACTTCGGTATTTCTGAATACCAATGAGATTCAAAAGATTTTCTGAAGATGACATAATATTCGGACAATCTGAATATAATATAATATGGATTCAATTTATATGTATAAACTTTTATAGTGTACAAGTGGCGGCTCGGAAGAAATGAGCCGTGAACTATCATGAGCTTTCTACATTCGCATTTCGGCGCCGTCTCAACATTCATGACCTCCCGAACCCTCCACGCCCCAACGAAAAAAATGGGGCCTGAACCCTATATCCCAAACTCTAAATGCGCAAAGAATGATATCTGAACCTTAAACCCTAAACCCTAAACCCTAAACCCTAAACCCTAAAGGAGTTCTTGTGGGGCTTCTGTGCACGAGGCGCCAGCCTCCAGCCGCAACAACGAAAGACCTTCACAGGTCTAGGGTTTTAGGGTTTCAGGGTTTCGGGGTTTAGGGTTTAGGGTTTAGGGCGCACTTTTGTAGGCTGGATATTCATCTCGTAGGCTCTACCTGAGACTCTATATGCCTACAGCTTTACCGATTGTTAGTTCTCAATTGTGGGGCTAGTGCTGCCGAGCTGTGGGCAAATTGAGTCTCAGGTAGAATCAAAAGACTCAAGGCCCATAAAGCCCTACGGTTTAGGGTTTAGGGTTTAGGGTTTAGGGTTTAGGGTTTAGGCTCTAGGGTTTAGGGTTTAGGGTTAAGCCATACCCAAAACTGAAAGGCCCTTCCTGAAGCTCTCCGAACCCTCAACCATAAACCTGGAACCCGAAACCAAAGCTTCAACCCTGAACACTCAACCCTGAATCCTGAACCGGGACCCGGAACCTCAAACCCTAAGCCCTATAAACCTTATCGCCCTACAGACCCTAAACCCTAAACCCGAAACCCTAAACCTCAGCAAACCTCGGCTTCGAATCTTGGTGCCAGGCAGGCCTTGGACGGCTTCAGTGTGAGCAGCTACTGCGACAAGTTGGCGCACGCAGACCAGTGCGCCAGCCTCCAACTTTTCTCCGGCACAAGGGTTTAGGGTTTAGGGTTTAGGGTTTAGGGTTTATAGGGCGTAGGGCCGCGCGCGCTGTAGAGGGCTTAGGGTCCCGAAATCCGAAACTGCAAAAACCAGTTGTTTCCACTGAACCCTAAACCCGAAACCTCAAGCCATTAGCCCAGCCATTAACCCTAAACCCCAAACCCCCTTTCTAAACCCTAAAACCTCCCAGTCGCCATTTCAATACACTGCAGACCTGACATTGAGATACGTACCAGAGGCATACTTGTAGTATAGACTAGTAGGACCCAGAGTAGCCACTTAAGGGGGGGCTCAGCTTCCCTTCTAAGCCCCTTCAGACCGAAAGGGCCCTTTGTGTAAACCCTAAACCCTAAACCCTAAACCCTAAACCCTAAACCCTAAACCCTAAACCCTAAACCCTTGGGTATAGACCAGAGACTCCCAGGACCCCTCAAACAGTTCCGAAACCTCCTCTGAAAAAAGACTGCAAACCCTAAACCCTAAACCCTAAACCCTAAACCCTAAACACTAAACACCCTAAACCCTAGACCCTAAACACCCTAAACCCTAAACCCTAAGTCCAATGGCAGGCCAATGTTTGACCTGTGGCTTGGCTCCTTTCTGGTCACCATCGGCCTGAGCATCATGGTTTCTTCCCTACATCTGAGAGGGTCTTCCGGGGTTTGTGCGTGTAGGGTAGGGTTTTGGGGTTTGGGGTTTGGGGTTTAGGGTTTAGGGTGTAGGGTTTAGTGTTTAGGGTTTAGGGTTTAGGGTTTAGGGTTTAGGGTTTAGGTGTTTAGTGTTTAGGGTTTAGGGTTTAGGGTTTAGGGTTTAGGGTTTAGGAGTGCCATCATGTCTAAGGAACTTGCCACCATGAGATCCTCCAGGGTGCCTTAAACTAAGGAACTTTGCACACCCCAACACTATCGCCCCCTTAGGAATTATTTTGTATTTAAAATGTATATACAACCAAGGGAAGATTGGAAATCAAGCTTTTTGTTAGGCTCCTAAGGGGAGTATTGAACGAAGGAGTTTAGGGCTTAAGGCTTTGTGGCATTTTCCCTCTAACTCTAAGTCTGGCACCCGTCTTAAGGTTCGGAGGTGCAGTTTGTAAACCCTAAACCCTAAACCCTAAACCCTAAACCCTAAACCCTAAACCCTAAACCCTAAACCCTAAACCCTAAACCCTAAACCCTAAACCCTAAACCCTAAACCCTAAACCTTTCTGTGCCTCAGGCTGTGGCCCTAAGAGGGGAGAAGCAGCGAGTGCATGTGCACGAGATGCACGAGCTCGAAGGGCCAGGGCCTTGTGAAGCAACGGAGAGCTTGGGGTTTAGGGTCTACCAGGCCTAGCCCTAAACCCTAAACCCCAAACCCCAAACCCCAAACCCCAAACCCTAAACCCTAAACCCTAGGGGTGGTAGGGTTCGCGACTTACAGGGCACAGGGCTTCAGCCGGGCTTGGGACACATTATGGCTTGGAGCCCAAAAAACTGCCTATCCTACTCCTCCACGACCAGTCTTTCCAGTGCTTCTTGCAGGGTTCCTGAAGCTCTTAGCGTTTCAGCCCTAGGCCCGGTACAGTAGAACCTCAACCCCTAAACCCTCAACGCTGGACCGAATTGTAGACCTTCAATCTTGGAAAAAGTTGTTAAGGATAATCCAGGGCCCCAGCTCTAAAGTCAGCCCTTCCCCCCACCAAAAGAAACGAAACTTGAGAAAAAGTCAAACCCCCCAAACCCCCACTAGTAAATGAAGGTTGTTGGTTTGGGATTTGGGGCGTGTAGGTTTTGGGGCCTTGTAGGGTTTTTAAACCCTAAGCCCTAAACCCTAACGCGTAAACCCTACACCCAAAACCCTAAACCCTAAAATCCCTACGCCCCAAACCCTAAGAACCCTAAACCCTAGGGGGGAACGCTGAACCTATAAACCCTAAACCCTAAAAACCCTACTCAAACCCAACGCGGGACAGGATCGCTGGAGCCGCCGGTGAGGCAAGTGCAGCTAGCCCTCTGCGTTGAAGAGTCGAAGAGGGTTCATGTGTGATACCAGGTAGGGTTCGGGTTTAGGTTTAGGGTTAGGGTCTGGGCTTTGGGTTTAGGGTTTCGGGTTTAGGGCTTCAGGGTTATTAGGGCAGGCATAAGGGTTTACGATGAGGGTTTGGGGTTTCTTGCTGGAGTGATGTACTTGAAACATCCTGGATGAGTATTGCTTCTGGCGCCTGAGTGCATGGCCGTACTACAAATGGACCCTCCGGGTCTCTGTGCGGCTGGGACTTTGACAGTGTAGCCTTTTTCCTTGCTTATTGCAAGCTAACCCTAAACCCCTAACCCTAGGAACGCTAAACCCTCGATCAACCCTCGTTGCCACAGCAACGCTAGGAACCCGAAACCCTAAACCCTAATTTAGGGAGAGTACTCTTTCGATTTCTCTGCGACCCAGCGGGGGTTGAGGATTGAGAGTGCTGGGTGTTGGGTATGCTGCCCTTGGTACAGTACCCCTGAATCCTCAACCTCCCCTAAATGCTAAACCCTAAACCCTCAACCCTAAACCCTAAACCCTCGACCATAAACCCTAAACCCTAGCCCTAAACCCCAAACCCTAAACCTCCAGAGGCTGTGGAGGGTCTCCTCCAGCGGCCAGGTGCTGTCAAAGGCTTAGAGCACAGCAGCCTCCAAATCCCGAAATTACACGGCTGGGGGCCATTCGAAAACAACAGGGTTTAGGGTTTAGGGTTTAGGGTTTAGGGTTTAGGGTTTAGGGTTTAGGGTTTAGGGTTTAGGGTTTAGGTTGAAGGCTTCTTATGCGTTTAGGGGTTAGGGTTGAGGGCTTCTTGAGGGTTTTCTGCAGCGCAGGAGAGAAGTCGATCACTTGGTGCACGGTGAAACCCCTAAACGGCTCAGCATCAGGGTATAGGGTTTTGGGTTTTAGGGTTTAGGGTTTAGGGTTTAGGGTTTAGTTAGGGGTTCGAAGCTGGTGGATGCCACGATGCCACGAGCTCTCCCCATTCAAGGATAGGATTTGGGGTTTTAGGATTTAGGGTTTAGGGTTTTTAGGGTTTAGGGTTTAGGGTTTTAGGGTTTGGGGTAAGTTTCGGGGCTGTCATAGGCAACTTTTGAACAGACCCAATTAAACAACGAGGAGACAGCACGATATACTAAAGTATGAAATTCTAAGCCGGATGTTTAGGGTTTAGCGTTTAGTTCTTCGGCTGCCCGAAACCCTCAACCCTAAACCGTAAACCTGAAAAAACCCAAGATGTGGGTGCTTTGCGAGGATCCTGCCCCCGTCCCGCCTCCCCTCCCCCTTTAGGTCTCGCAAGGTTCAAAGACTTGGGCCACAGGTCTGACAATTTTCATCGGACCCTAAACCCGAAACCCTAAACCCTAAACCCTAAAACCCTAAACCCTATAAAACCCTAAAACCAAGGGGGGGGGGAACCCTAAACACGAAACCCTAAACTCCGAACCCTACCATCATACGAGAAGAGAAAAAGCCTGAGGTCACGGGCGTCGCCACGGCCCTGGGTGGCCCTGTACTAGGAGGCCTAGTTGGCGCCGGCATGGCGGCCACTGGGACGGCATAGGGGTTTAGGGTTTAGGGTTTCGGGTTTAGGGTTTAGGGTTTCGGGTTTAGGGTTTAGGGTTTAGGGTTTACTAATATGGTCCCTTACCTCCTGTAAAGGGTTCTGAAGAATGGGTTCTTTTGCTTTCTAGGGTATATAAGAGGCATACAAGGGGCGACCTTTGAAGGGCCCATACTAAGGGAGCATGCAACTACCCTTAAACCAACTTTACTAAACCCTGAATCCCTAAACCCTAAACCCTAAACCCTAAATGACCCAGGCTTTGGGGTTCAGCGCCCTCGACGTCCTCCATACACAAACCCTAAACCCTAAGCCCTGAACCCTAAACCCTAAACCCTATCAGGGTTTGTGGTTTAGGGTATAGGCTTTGGGGCTCAGGATCTCGGGTTGACGGATTCTGGGACAGGGTTTAGAATTTTTGCTTTTCTTTGTTTATTTTGTTATATATATATATATGTATATATATATATACATATATATTTTTTTTTTTGGGGGGGGGAGGCGGCTGCTGCTTCCTTTCGGGGTTTAAGAGCTTGGAGCATGGCTCCTGGTAAGTAACCCTAAACGCCAAAGCCTAGACCCTTAACAACTCCTCCATAGCAAAAGCACAAAACATCCATTTCCGGAGTCCCTCCCCCCCCCCCCCCCCCCCCTAGAGCCAGACAGATTGGTTTAGGGTTTAGGGTTTAGGGTTTAGGGTTTAGGGTTTAGGGTTAACCTTAAACCCTAAACCCTAAACCCTGAACCCTGCAGATTCGACACTCCAAGGATATTTGCGATGCGAGATTCTCTGCAACATTCCCTGAACAGGGGTGGGTTTGAATTAAAGTTTATTACCCTTAGTCCCCTGCATAGTCCTTCTATAGCCAAAGAAATAACTTTATATGGGGCCCCCAAACCTATCCCAGTGAAGAGATACTCTGCCGAATTCTTTGCGGGGTCCATGGGTGGAGTGGGCTCTGCTTGGTAGTAGCCCAGTGCTTCTTGGTGTCCTCCTCATTTCCAGGGGATCCTGCTACTTGGAGGTCTATTTTGGGGGTCCTCTAAACCCTAAACCCTAAACCCTAAACCCTAAACCCTAAACCCTGCACCTTAAACCCAAAACCCTAAACCCTATTTCGTGAACCCCCATATGGTTACTGGGCTAGTGGGCTCTCTTAGGATGCTCGGATTCTTTGCAGGGAGTTCTTGGGCGGGTGGAAGACAACAGACCAGCGAGGAGACCCTAAACCCTAAACCCTAAACCCTAAACACCCCAAAGTCCAGTGCACAGGGGGCTGACATGCTAAATCCTAGGTGCTGAGCTCGAGAAACCCCAGTTCAAGTTTACTCCAGAAGGGGCCCGCCGCCTGCTAAACCCTAAACCCTAAACCCTAAACCCTAAACCCTAAACCCTAAACCCTAAACCCCAAACCCCAAACCCTAAACCCTAAACCCTAAACCCGATAAGATTAAAAATGCAAAACTCAACAAAGCATCCCAGGCCAAAGACTCTATGAGCCCCCAGTCGTCAAGGACCATGAGGGGCCTATTCGCCTGAAAGAGGTTTAGGGTTTAGGGTTTCGGGCTTCAGGATGGGTCTTGGTTTAGGGTTTGGGGTTTAGGGTTCAGGGTTTAGGGTTTAGGGCTTAGGGTTTAGGGTTTAGGGTTTAGGGAGAAATGACTCTCGATGCTCCCGGTATGGGAGTTGTATAGCGAGTCTCCTGCAAGAGCTCCCCAGTGCAATCCTGAGCATGGACCGGATGAAATGGCACAACCCTAAACCCTAGCCCTAAACCCTAAACCCTAAACCCTAAACCCCAAACCCTAGCCCTAAACCCTAAAACCCTAAACTAAACCCTAACCCTGAACAGATGGCATCCCCCCACCCCCACACCAGTCATGGGCTTAAGAAAAGTGGTATACTTTCAAAATATGCAATGATTTTGTTTTGTTATCAAATACATAACCGGATTCATTTTAATATTATTCATAAAATTCACAAAATGACATGGATCGAAAAATGTGTGTTTTTGTGTGTCAGTGTTTTTTTCTAAATCCTTCTTAACACCGCGTACTTTACCCATTTCTGCACCATCTTTGTTCCTTTCTTTGTGAGATCGAAATAGCGAGCATGGCTTTTTCATGTGGCTTCACAAAAAGCTGAGCCATGCACATTGCAAAGGCGCACACAACTGCACCCTACACCCTAAACCCTACACCCTAAATTCTACATCCTAAGCCCTAAGCCCTAAACCCTAAACCCTAAAACCCTAAACCCTAAACCTAAACCCTAAATCATTGCATCCCAGCTCGGAAGACACTGACATGCCTAGGGCAAAGACCCTGTCCGCATGCCCGCAGCAAAATTTATTGCAGCGGCGTAGGGGGCTTAGGGTTTAGGGTTCAGGGTTTAGGGTTTAGGGTTTTGGGGTTCAGAGTTCAGGGTTTAGGGTTTAGAGTTTGGGGTTTAGGGTTTAGGGCTTTAAGGATCCAACCTCTCAGGCATCCGAGCAGCTGAGGACGGGTAGGATGTTAGGGTTAAGTCGTCACAAGCAGTATCTAGGCTGCCCAGTAGTACCCTTATTCCCTTTTTGGGGGGTTTAGGTTCCCTTATAAATCCCTTTAAGCAAAACAGGGCACCCTTTTTAAGCCTAGGTTACTGGGCAGCCTAGGTATTCAGACGATACAAGTAAGTGATTGTAAGCCGGTGGCCTGTTTTCTTCCTTCGATGTCCTACCCTAAACCCTAAACCCCACCTCGAACTGGGCGCCACTAGTTGACTTCATCCAGGTCCCAACGACCCCTGCCGCCTTGCTCACCAGGCAGAAGATGGCAGCTTAGCGGGCGCAGCCGTGGCGGTGAGTTGCCGCACAGCATCCGGTGGCCAGATGGTGAATGGCCTGCAGCATGGCTCTGCGAACTCGTTGCTGCTTACGGTCTCTGCTGCCAGCTCCGGCATCCATTGCATGAGCGTGCATTATTTCAGCAAGACTGAGCGGAATCTGGTGGTCGCTGTGGACGGAAGTGCCAGGGCGATCAAGATGCCCCCAAGTGGCAATTGGTGCTTTGAGGGTGGTGTCCCAAGCCAGTACTCCATCAATGTGAAGCTCACCGCAGGCCTCAACACAATCAAGTTCGAAGCGCTCCCTGCAGAGAAGGTGCCGATTCTGGATGGCATCCTGCTCGAGAAGCAGAACCCCAAGAAGGGCCTCATCGTCGGTAAGGACGTCGGCTTAGAGGATGCTTCCCACTTCGGGGAGTACATCTCCTGGTATTATCGCTATGATCCCACGGAGCCAAGTGAGATGCGTGACTGGGCCGCGCAGAACAACATCGAGTATGTGCCCATGAGCGGTTACGGTGGGATGACCTTGCTGAATAGCACGAAGTGTACTTTGCTTGCCCGTGCCGTGGGTCCAGCTAGAAATGTCTGCAACTACCAGGACGTTCTGAATACTGTGGCTTCGAACGACATGAGCCGCATAATTAAAGTACATCTTTGGCACCAACGAGCCATGGAATCCCAATGATGCCAACGTCACAGTTCCGGAGGGTGTGCACATTTGGACGACCTACACACAGCCAGTGGCGCAACAGCTTGGGTTGATGCTTTTGTCGCCAAACGTGGGCCGGAGCACCAGACAGTTGGATTGGATTGAAAAGTTTCTGAAGCTTTGCTTTGACACTGTGGGCTGCGATGTGGACCTGATCCGAGGGTCATGGTGCACGAGTACAAGTGCAAGGAGAGCTACTGGATCAGCAACTACGATGGCAACGGCTTCTTCTTCAAAGACTTGGGAAGCCGTATGGGCCGCTATGGAGGAAAGGATTGGGCGTCTTGGCTTGAAGCGCAGGAGATCTGGGTCTCCGAGACGAACTGCTTCTGGGAGACCACGCAGCCGCGCCCCAGCAACATTCAGCAGTGCAAGGCGGTGACCAACCAGCGCACATCCAGCCATGGAATCGGGCTCGCTGCAGTGGATGTGGACTACGCAACAAAAGAGTTGAACCCGACTGGCTTTCCACACATGAACCCCGTGTCCGCCACTTCTTGCTGAGCAAGGTTTTGGCAGTTTCGGCACTGCGCTGCATCTTTGTACAGGCTAAGAAATGCAAAAGGCGTGCGACATTGGCTTTCTGAGCTCGGCTGGTGTGCCCCACTTGCGGATACCTCGCTGAAGCCTCAGCTCCATGCACGATGCAAGGGGTGCCGGCAGATTGTTCAGGCCCGGGACTCGCTTGACAGTCGCAGAAGCTGCTGAGAAAACACCGAACGAGCAGTGTTCTGATTGGTCTGTCGATGCTGGCCGCGGCAGTGATGTTTGTTGGTGTTGGTGGTGTGTTTGCATGGCCATGCGATTGCAGCCAGTGCTTTTGCGGACACGCATGACTATGGTACCCTGTCATACCGGGAGCCTCAGCAAGCTTGACACTTTGATCTTCAAGCGTCAGCAAGAAGCAAACTTCAGCTTCCGGACTAATGTGTTGTAGAATTACGGCGCGTTTGAATTCAAATCTCTCATTGGCCCTCATGTTTCAGACCCCGGGGGCGCTCACCTGGTGCCTGCACTGTATGGCCCAGGAGGCAATCTTGGGGTTGAGGGATCCATGGTTTAGGGTTTAGGGTTTATATAGGGTTTAGGTTTAGGGTTTAGGGTGAGGCTGCCTTCGGCGTAGTGGCATAATGTGACATCGAGAGGACTTCTGTGGGAGGTCATAGGAATCATTCTTTTGGCCTTGCACGCAGGTGGAATCTGCCAATGAAGCTCTTGAAGATGTAGCAGAGCTGCGAGGATCGTCCGATGCTCGGTTCTTGAGTTGCCGAGATTGGCTGTGACCCCTAAACCCTCAGCTCCGAAACCCCGAATGACACTAATCTACACCCGAAGACCCTGAGACCCCAGCCCTGAAACCCTAAACCCTAGACCCTAAACCCTAAACCCTAAAAACCTAAACCCCTAAACCCCTAAACCCTATGGACCCTGCCTAAGCCGTGGTTCGCCAGGGCACCGCCTTCCGCGCCACCTGCGGCTCTACCAGCCACTGTAGGCTATAGTATTCGGGTTTGAGGGGTTTGGGGTTTAGGGTTTTCGGGATTAGGGGTTTGGGCCGGTTCGGGGGTTTGGGATGGGGATTTAGGGTTTCAGGGTTTTGGGTTGTTTAGGGTTTCAGCGGGTCTGGGGTTAAGGGAGTTTAGGATTTTTAAGGTTTAGGGGGTCAGGGGGTCTTGCCTGTTAACCCTAAACCCTAAACCCTAAACCCTAAACCCTAAACCCTAAACCCTAAACCCTAAACCCTAAACCCTAAACCCTAAACCCTAAACCCTAAACCCTAAACCCTAAACCCTAAACCCTAAACCCTAAACCCTAAACCATGCCTTAGGCCCAGTGTTTTTCGAGCAGTTTGAGTCGGGTCCAGCATCGGTGCCCCATCCGCTGGAGACCGAGTGGCTGGCCATCCTTAAGGGTTTTGCAGCGAAACCCCAACCCCAAATCCTTCCCATGGCCCCAAAATCTGAACCCTAAGCCCCTAAACCCTAAACCCCAAACCCTAAACCCTAAACCCCCAAACCTCAAGCTTACCCAATCTCCTCGGAGGCACTCTTCTGGGACTCGCTGTCCGAGGATGAAGATAGCAACCAGTGGTCCGTGGATGATTTCACGGAGTGCGCCCCCTTTAGCTCGTGGGCTGACGTTTGGCTGCGAGGACAGGGTAAGAGTTCCTAGAAGTTGTAGAAATGCACCACAAATTCGACGCTTCGACCCATTTTGCGGATGTCTCTGGGGAGCTGAGTCGGAGGTACACCCTCGACTCACAAGACACCTCAGTGAGCAGCACGCGGTGCCACGCGGGGTGCTCGGGGAACGTACCATCTACAGGGCTCAAACCCCAAAATTCCCAAGGTGTCACAGAGATGTCCGGATGTCAGGAAAGGATCATCCTCCAACAACATTGTTTCGCCCTTTTAAGATGTCACACTTCTTCGGCATCTCTCCAAGTCGGCCCCTAAACCCTAAACCCTGAATGAACCCTAAACCTCCTGTATGCCGGAACAGCCCCGCCCAAGCTCAGGGCTCTGATATGCCCAGGACAGGAGGCAACTCCCGGGCTCGGCCCGTGGCACGCAGTCCTCACCTCAGCTTGGGGGGGGGGGGGGGGGGGGGGCGGGGGTATACAATATAGTATAATATAATATAATATGATATGATATATTATAATATAGTATGTATTTAGTATAATATAATATGGTATAAGATAGTCATATATATATATATATATATCTGTATACACATGCATACATGCATACATACATACATACATACATACATACACACACTCATACATACATACATACATACATACATACGTACATACATACATAGGCCTCGGGTGAATTGGGCGAGAGATTCACAGAATCGCTTAGCGTTGTTTCCTAAGCTTTCGCCATAGCGTTTTAGGATCTTGAATGCGGCGCACTAGCCGGAGTCGGGCTTTAACAACAATTACTCTCTACCAAGGCCTATGGTTTAGGGATGTTTAGGGTTAGGGGGTTAGGGTCTAAGGTAAGGTTTAGAGTTGAAAAAAGGGCGGAAGGTTTTGCCAGCTTGAGTCTCGAGTCCCCGTTGCCTTGTCTCCCCACCCTTTGCTGATTGAAGTTGCAGCTTCAGTCTCGAGGCAGTAGCGTAGTCTCCCGCTCCTTGGTCCCCAGATTCGTAGATGATGGCAAGCCAGGAGACGGAGCTCGAAGTTCTGATTGTCAACGGAACCGACTATGAAATCGAAGTGAAGGTACATTCCAAAACAGTGAAGGGCGCCAAGATTTCGTTCCCCGTCAAGCCAGGGGCAAGAAAGACTGTGCTGACGCGGCAGCGACCCAGAATCGAAGTGGTCATGCTTGGCAAGACTTCCCAGCCGCTTTCCGTGCAGAATCTGCACGCCCAGTACACGATCACGGTGACGAATGTGAGTGGCGAGCCGAAGCTCACCTATGGAGGATTTGGGGAGTGTTCGCCAAGGAAACAGCATGACCCTTGTGAAATTGCCCTTCCCAGCTGCTTTCTGAGTTGATCTTCACTGAGATTGAGCCAAGCCCCGCGCGAAGCCTCTTGACATTTTCGTATTTTTCGTAGGATCCATTCCTGACAAAGTCACACCTAGGCTGGGCGTTTTATGCTTGCCGCTGTTTGCGCGGCATGTTTAGACCAGCGCGTTGTCGTGAAAGAAGCCGGCTTTCTGTGCGTTTCCGAAGCTTTTGCCTTGCTCCACCACTTCCCCCATCGCAAGGCATCTCATGTCTGGCCAACCATATCCTAGTCCCCATATACTACAACCCGAAACCCGAATCCCTAATCCACATATACTACTCAAACCCACCTGAACCCCCCCAAACCACCTTAAACCCTAAACCACCTAAAACACTAAGCCCTTAAACCCCTGAACCCCAAAACCCCCCCCAACCACCTAAAGCCCTAAGCCACCGACAGCCCTAAACCGCAGGTGCCCTCACCGCGGGGTCTTGGCCTATTTGGGCAGTTGGTGAACCGCGGCGAAGAGGCCCCTGAGATGGTTGGTTCAGGGTTTAGGGTACGGTTTAGGGGTTTAGGCTACCCCTGCGAACCGCCTACTCTCTCTCTCTCTCTCTCTCTCTCTCTCTCTCTTCATGTGCCGGACGCTCGAAGCTCCGGTTGAATTCCTTGCGTGCGGTAAGACAAACAAGTCCTTTGTTGAGGGGGCTTTATGGTCGCGAGACTACCAGACTACTTAGTCCATTTGCTCTTGAGAGTGGGTGCGTTGGCCGGCAGGGCTTCTGGCACATTTATAGAGATGACATCGTGTAGATCAAATCTCCATGTGATGCCAGAGCCTTGCGCTGTATCTCGATGGGGTGGGTTCGTGCCCTGCCTTGGTTCTTGTTGACAATTGGAGTGCTTTTCTGGATATACCTGACTGTGGACGTAGAACGCTGGGAAGTTAGTATTCTGCTCGATTGTGGCGCTGGACGAGGATTCCTGTGATGCATAGTGTGGCCTATCTGCACTTGGTCGAGTGCTGAGGCCTGAGAATTGTGAGTTTCACCTTGTGTGTGTTCATTGTTGTCTCCACCCAAATCTTGAAGCGCCCCCTCTGACCCCTCCCCCACAACATGTCGCGAAAGTTTGCCCAGGTCCCCGAACGTGTACCCACAGATCTCCTGCAAAGCTTGAGCATGGCAATCAAGAACTGGGATGATTCACGACTCAACGCTTAGCGGCCTTAGCATCTTGCTGTATTTGGGGGTTCACGACAATAGGGGTACCCATACGAAGGGGTTCCTAGAGTCAGGATGATCCTAGTTTGGGGTATATTCAGGGTACCTCTATTGGGGGAAATGCCCATTTCCTCATCTTGACTGATCTGGAGACATGTGCAAGAAGAGCCCATGCTCGCTAGAGGTATGCTATGTGATGACACGGCAGCAGGTCAATGCCAACGCACAGTCCAATGACGTAGCCTTCGGGCAAAGTAACTAGTAAGCTCAAAAATTGGAAGAATCATCTTGACGGTGCGTAAACCAGTCGTGCTCTTTCTCTTTTTCGGGATGAGAAGAGCTTCTGGGCTTGTGTGTGCAGCTGCAACCAAATACGAAGCTGAGGATGCGTTGCTCCAGGGGAGTGCTGTGTGAATGGTGGTGCGCCGGCGATGTATAGCTTTACCGTCTCTGGAGTTTGGTGCTATGCCGGCGGGGTCACTGCAAGCAAGACAGTGGAACTGCTGCTGGCTGCCGGCACCAACAGCATCAAGCTGAGCAACCCAAACCCTAACCTTAAACCCGAAACCCTAAACCTTAAACCTTGAACCTTAAACTTCCTTTCTACCAGAGACAGATGTCTTATCCTGTTCATGCCGCGGACGCTTTGGCTCAGGCGTTCTGCCGGCCTCCTTTTCTTGGTGTAGTCAACACTGATATCACCACTGATCTCTGGCACCCGTACCCATACCACCACGCTGGACAACCCAAAAGTCGAGAACATGTGAGGTTTATGGGGCTTAGGGTTTAGGGTTTAGGGCTAGGGTTTCGGGCTAGGGTTTAGGGTTTAGGGCTTAGAGTTTCTTGCCACAGCTCTTCCTCTCGCAAAGACTGGCCACCTGCAGCTGCAGAGTTTGCTTCCCTGCTGCAAGCGAACTCCTATGAGGTTGAGAGTTGTTCGGGTTTAGGGTTTAGGGTTTAGGGTTTAGGGTTTAGGGTTTAGGGTTTAGGGTTTAAGGTTTAGGGTTTGAGGTTTAGTGTCTAGGCTTTGGGGCTTTAGGTCTCTTGTTTTGATCACCCTCATACGAAGCTTAGTACGAAGAAGCTCCCCTCCCCCCTCCCCTCCCCCCTCCCCCTCCCCTCCCCTCCTCCCTCCCCTCCCCCCTCCCCTCTCCCCCCCCCCTCCCCCGTCCCCTCCCCCCCCTCCCCCCCTCCCCTCCCCCTCCCCCACCCCTTAAAGATTGAGGAACAACCTCGACCGCCAACCCCACCCCAAAAGCCCTCGGCCGGGACTGGACAGTAAGCCCCAGTTAGTTCATCCCTAAACCCCAAACCCTAAACCCTAAACCCTAGCCCCCAATTGTCCCAAATTTTCTCTCGACCCCTCAAACCCTTACGTCCAGATCGGCCCGTTGCAGTTATTGTGGGTGTTGCCGAAACACGAACTTGAACAACTTTGCAGATTTATAGAATGCGTATGAATGAAGCCCTTCTTAAACCCGCAGAAAATTCGGTTTCCACCCACCCCCGGTGCACCCAAAACCTTGTCCTCTCAACACCCCCCAAGCCCGGAACATCCCAAACGCTATGCCATGGTTTTGAGCTTGGGGTTTAGGGTTTGCACTTCACAGGGTAGGCCCTACATAATCCTTACAAAGCCATAAGAATCTACTTGTTATAGGGCCCCAAAAAGGGTTTAGGGTTTAGGGTTTAGGGTTTAGGGTTTAGGGTTTAGGGTTTAGGGTTTAGGCATTCATTGAGGGTGCGGCATCCCAGGCCATGGCTACCCTGGGTAGCCAGCCCGAGAGGCAAAAGGAAGTGGAATTTCGGGGCCCATCCTTTGGGGCTTCGGGTCGAGGGTTTAGGGTTGAGGGTTATGGTTTAGGGTTTAGGGTTTAGGGTTTAGGGTTTAGGGTTTAGGGTTTAGGGTTTAGGGTTTAGGGTTTAGGGTTTAGGGTTTAGGGTTTAGGGTTTAGGGTTTAGGGTTGATTGTCGATTGTTGATGCTAATTTGTGGTTGGGTTCTCATGGAGACCATATGGAGCCAGAAGGGTAACCCTGTTGTTTCTCTGGGTCTCTGGGATGTTTACTAAATGTTGCCGGCGATTGCTTCATCAGAGGAGCCTTGCTATGAGCAGGCTGCCGAGCTTCATTCTAAAGCCCTGGCTATGAATATCCCATGTTATGAACATGTTTGTGGATGGTTGAAAACCTTAATCCCTAAACCCAAAACCCTACAATCCCCAGATGGTCTTTGTGGTGTCCAGGACCCACAGTCATACCACTTCTACAGAAACATGTTGGGGGGGGGGGGGTTAGGGGGTTAGGGTTTAGGGTTGAGGGTTTAGGGTTTAGGGTTTAGTGTTGAGGGTCGAGGGTTGAGGGTTTAGGGTTTAGATGTTCTTATACTAACAGTCCTTCGTAGGACTATAATGGGGGGGTGGGGGGGTACTAGAATCCCTAGTAAGGACATGAGAGTTTTTTTTAAATACTTAATCAGGGACCCCAAGAGGGCACGGGTTTTCGGTCAGCCCCCTCTCCTTATGCAGTTAGGGTTTAGGGTTTAGGGTTCAGGGTTTAGGAGGGTTCAGGTGTTTTCAAGTGTTCTAGACTTTGACCTCAGCCCGCTTTGACATGAACTTCAGAACAGCTTCTCCCTAGGTCTTGCCAGGGTTTCGGGTTTAGGGTTTAGGGTTTAGGGTTTAGGGTTTAGGAATGAAGCCTGATGTTCTGGTGCTGGGTGCAGGTGTCGAGGAGTCCGAGCCCCCTCAGCGAGCAAGGCACTCAGGCATGTGCCACCTGGAAACCCTTTAGGGTTAAGGGTTAACGGTTTAGGGTTTAGGGTTTCGGGTTTCGGGTTTCGGGTTTCGGATATAGGGTTTAGGGTAACCTTCCGATTGTACCCCCTCCCTCAGCTAAATTGTGCGCAATTCCCATTCGCTCTAAAGCAACACCCAAGCGGAATCTTCCTTGTGGGGCTGGTTTGGGCTCACGTAAAGCTCTACCGTAGGCCTCGACGGCTGTTCCCGTTGGGACTCCGTGACCCTTTCAAAGATCCTGTAAGGGGATATTGGGGCACACTAGAAGTATATGAAGTAGGGTTTATATTACTGTTGTTGGTGAGTGTATATAAGGTTCCTTTTTAAAATTGGTGCGTGTATATACCGGGTGTCCTTCTCAGGGTACAAATATATGCCCTACTTCATATGAAAGGGCTTCAGGGTAGTTCATCTCCCTCCCAGAACCTTAAGTTTCACGTAGCAGGCTCAGGGGTAAGCCCTCCTAAACTCCACTCTACTACTGTAGTGCTGGGCGTAGGTACTCCGGCCTGTTTGGTATCTGGGTAAGTAAACCCGAAACCCGAAACCCTAAACCCTAAACCCTTAAACCCTAAACCCTTAACCCTTAACCCTTAACCCTTAAACCCTAAACCCTAAACCCTTAAACCCCTAAACCCTAAACCCAAACCCTAATGGTATCTGGGTAAGTAGCGAATGGCAGAAGGCCAGGCCCGAACCATGAGCCCTGCCACTGGGCCCTGTCATATGGGAGTTTACGAAAATAAGGGAACCCGATTATCATGTTTGCCCTTGTTGCCCGTGGGTGCCCTAAACCCTAAACCCTAAGCCCTAAACCCTAAGCCCTAAACCCTAAACCCTAAACCCTAAACCCTAAACCCTAAACCCTAAACCCGAGTCTTTTCTGCGACTGTCAGTCGGCGACCCTGGAGCCTCTAAGCCGCCCCCCAAGGCAGAGTTCTTCGCGCGCACCACGGAAGGCCTTTGAAAGCTGTGGGCGGCGCCCTCACGATTTTTTGGGGTTTTGGGGTTTAGGGTTTGGGGTTTAGGGTTTAGGGTTTAGGGTTTAGGGTTGGGGGCTTTAGAGGTCTATGGGCCGCTCCTTTCGAGCTTTCTGGGCTCTATTTTTCGGGTTTCAGGAGACGTGGTTTGGCGGGTGTAGAGCTGGTGGGTCCGAAGCCCTAAACCCTATCCCTAAAC
The DNA here is from genome assembly GCA_905221605.1 of Symbiodinium natans. Classification (NCBI taxonomy): domain Eukaryota; class Dinophyceae; order Suessiales; family Symbiodiniaceae; genus Symbiodinium; species Symbiodinium natans. The sequence goes on from CAJNDS010000280.1 coordinate 1,002,235, forward strand.
CCCTTGGGTTTTCGTCTGTTGTTGTGTCTTGTTGGAGGTGTTTGGGATGGTCTTGGTCTTCAGGACATTACGGCCGTTTCGCGGGTTTGGGGTTGAGGGTTTAGGGCACCCTAAACCCTGAACCGTAGACCCTAAACTCTAAACCCTAATCCCTAAACCCTAAACCCTAAACATGTAGGGTGTCGTGTTCCATCGCTTCCCCCCCCCCCCCCCCCCCCCCCCCCAATTTCACAGCACACTGCGGCAAAGCATCCTTCCCAGAAGCTTGGGTGCTTTGGGCCTCGCCGTGGACGAAACCCAAACGCCATACTATAGGGGTCGAAATAATTAGGGTTTAGGGTTGAGGGTTTAGGGTTTAGGGATCCGAATAAATACTAATAAGATTCCCTTGTGGTCCCTTCGTAATTTTGCTCTAATGACTCCCCAAAACCCTATTCGAGTCCTTCAGGCCCCTATATGAAACTAGGACCCAGAGTAATTAGGCCCATATTCCCTTTGCCTCTTTGGGAAGGTTCTAAAATGACGCCTTTCCCTTTTTGTCAGGGTTTAGGCTGCCTTAACAGTCCTTTGAAACCACAAAGGGCACCTTTTTTTCCTAGGTTTCTCTTGGGTCTAGTGAAGGTAGGGCTTGTAGGGGTTTTGACAAAGCCCTACAAGCCCTGTATTTAGGGTTTAGGGCTTAGGGCTTGGGGTTTAGGGTTTAGGGTTTAGGGTTTAGGGTTTAGGGTTTAGGGTGCAAACCCTACATGTTGTTCAACCCAAGGTGCACTAGCTGCCCTGTGCGGACTGCTGTTGAGCCATGTGCATGGCTCGGGCCTTAGCCTGCTTGGGGTTTAGGGTTTAGGGTTTAGGGTTTAGGGTTGAGGGTTTAGGGTTTAGGGTTTAGGGTTTAGGGTTTAGGGTTTAGCGTTTAGCGTTTAGGGTCTAGGGTCTAGGGTCTAGGTTTAGGGTTTAGGGTTTAGGGGGGTTAGGGTTTTGGGTTTGAGGGTTTAGGCGGTTAGGTACATAGCTGCGTATTCTTAAGTGCCTCGCTTCAACAAGTAGCCTGTCATAGCTTGCTCATATCAGGGGGGATTGGTCACAGCATCCTATTCCACAGCTGGCCAAGGCAGTTTTGCGGCATTCGTTCCCGTTTTTCCGCGGCAGCGGGGTGCACGAGTGAGGCAACTGCCAGGGGGTCAGTGTCAGGGAATTCTTATTGAAGAGGGTTTAGGGTTTAGGGTTCAGGTCATGGTTGTTTTTGTGACAGTATTTTGGATCTAAAACAAGTAGCAAGATGCACACTACCGGTCAGAGAGGGATTTCGCTACTCAAGCAGCAGTTGCAGTCAGTAGAATTTCAAGGCCCAAGGTAGTCCTCAGCCCTAGCCCTTCTCTGTTAGGGGCTTCTTACAGGGCTTCAGCTATTCCCTGTTTTCAGAGGGCTCTGTTTGTGGCAACGATCAATGGAAGAAAGGCGCTGCCAAAATGGGCCCTAAACCCCAAATCCGGAACCCGGAACCCTAAGCTCCCCTTAGCCCGAAACGCCAAGCCTGGTTTCGGTCAACTTCGACCTGCTTCAGGCGCCCTCATGAGAGCGGGGGGCGGGGTTGCCCGGGAAGTTCAAGCGCTACTGAATGCACAAGCTGCACTAGAACACACAAGGTTGTGGCACTGCACGAAGTGGTGGCGCAGAAGCCTGCTGCGGAGAAAGTTGTACTCTTCTGGGGACGAGCTACCTGGAATCACTAAGTACTCTTCTGGCGACACAACTGGAGGAGAAGCAAAAGACACTCGCTGGCTACCAGGAGGCGGAGGAGAAGTTGAATGCGCAAATTAGCGGCTTCTACCCCTTCGCTGGCGCATGCTTTGAGGGCGGCAACGTTTCTAGCATGTCACGGGTTCGGGTGGGGTGGGGGGCGGGGAGATTTTGACCCATCACCCCAAGATGATGAACTCTCCCCCTACCCTAAGCTCTACGTTCACACTCTAAACCCTGAACCCGGAACCCTAAACCCTAATCCCTAAACCCTAAACCCTAAACCCGAAACCCGAACCCTAAACCCCTAAACCTCTTGTTGGGTTCTAGGGTTCCCCCCCCCCCCCTCCAATGTCTACCGGCACAATCCCTGGAGCTCCGAATGCTTCTGGAGGGAACCACTGGAATAGGGGTTTAGGGTTTAGGGTTTAGGGTTTAGGGTTTAGGGTTTAGGGTTTAGGGTTTAGGGTTTAGGGTTTAGGGTTTATGTAGGTCTAGGGCTTCGGATGTTGGATTTGGGGCTTGGGGTAGCCCTAAACCCCTGCGCCCCTAACCCCCTTAACCGACACCCCTAAAACACCTAGGGTTTAGGGTTTAGGGTTTCGGTTTTAGGGTTTTGGGTAACCCCTAAAACCCCTAAACCCCCACACCCTAAACTCCACCCGCCCTCCCAACTCTCTTGATCGGACAAGGCTTCTAGCTGCAGAGTCCGAGCTCTCGTCCAAGAAGGCCAGGCAGTGGACTTTCTTTTTTTCAGGGCTTCAGCGGGAGGAGCCCTAAACCCTAAACCCTAAACCCTAAACCCTAAACCCTAAACCCTAAACCCTAAACCCTAAACCCTAAACCCTAAACCCTATTTCCTAAACCTAAAACCCTAAACCCTAAACCCTAAACCCTAAAACCCTAAACCCTAAACCCTAAACCCTAAACCCTAAACCCTAAACCCTAAACCCTAAACCCTAAACCCTAAACCCTAAACCCTAAACCCTAAACCCTAACCCTACAGGGGTTTATGGGGCTTGGGATGCCCTGAAGGCCGATCTCGTCGAGCGCCTCAAGGCAGAGGCCAAAGCGGCCAAGGAGGTATCCTGGGCAGGTTTAGGGTTTAGGGTTTTGGGTTTAGGGTTTAGGGTTTGGGGTTTGGGGTTTAGGGTTTAGGGTTTAGGGTTTAGGCTTTGGGGTTTAGGGTTTAGGGTTTAGGGTGGGTGCGGTGCCCTTAAAGCATTTTCGGGTTCAGGGCTCAGGATTTAGGGTTTAGGGCTTCGGGCTTAGGGCTCAGGATTTAGGGTTTAAGGCTTGGGGCAGCCTTGAAGCGTTTTTGATTGTAGGGCTTAGCAATTAGTAAGGGGTTTCTAGTGGTATATGGGGTTCAGGGTTTAGGGCTTTAGGATTGAGGGTTAGAGTTTAGGGTTTCAGGGCAGGGCTTTAAGATTTAGCAAATGTTAAAGAACATAGTGAGCCCGTGTGCCAGTGAAAGTCTATCTGAACATTTCGGGCGCCAGCATCCCGTGTTATTTCGTGCGCCCGTTTCGATTCGCTCAGCATACTAATATTGGTGCAGCACCCGGAGCACCCGAAACCCTAAACCTTAAATCCCAAACCCGGGAACAGAAGCTCTTGGCAGCCCAGTGGTACCCTTTTCCCTTTTTTGGGGTTCAAGGTTCCCTTATGAAGTAAGGTCTTTCTTGACAGTCAATTTCCTGTTGCTGGATTCCTTTCGCTGCCCTCTTGCCGGGTCGGCCCTGGAGAATTTTCCCTTATCGTCTTAAGAGAACCCTAAACCTGAAACCCTAAACGGTAAGAGGCTGGTATTTTAGGAACATTTTTTCCGAAGGCTTAAGAGATTCAACCTAAAAATTAGGTTGTAGCCAAGGTCTAAAAGTAAAAGGACCTTGCAATGGGAATCCCAAACAGGGAACACCAAGAATATAATAGGAATGTCATACGAACATACCGACCAGGGTCCTTATATTCCCTTCATATTTCTGCTCTATCCTTGGGGTTCCCTGTTTGGGGTTCCCTAAACCCGAAACCCGAAACCCGAAACCCTAAACCCTAAACCCTAAACCCTAAACCCTAAACCCTAAACCCTAAACCCTAAAGGGTCATTAAGCTGAAGAAGGGAAACTTCAAGTGCGACTTCCCTAACCAAACCTTTTTCATCCTCGGCAGCCCCTGACCCGAAACCCGTATTGATAAAAGGCAGGGTTTACGGTTTAGTAAGGGTTTAGGGTTTAGGGTTTAAGGTTTAGGGTTTAGGGTTTAGGGTTTAGGGTTTAGGGTTTAGGGTTTAGGGTTTAGGGTTAGTCTTTGTGCATCTACGAAGAGGGAAGGCGAAGAAGCACAATGACAGCAAGTACAATGAATGTGGCAGAAGCATCTGAAGAATGCCTCATCCCAAATCCCGGCAACCAAACATTCGTTTTGCCGATTTGTATACACATTCATATGGGGGCTTCCGAAATTACGGGGGGTACCTTATTGGGGTCCTTATTTTCAGGTCATCCTACTATTCAGGGGTCTATATTATATAGGGGTCCCTGATCTGCAGAAACTCATATTGAATGCTTAGCATTAGCAGCTGAGTGAGCACACTTTACATGTTTTGGGACACTATATTCCCCTGTAGGACTGAAAGTGTACACTTCTTGGGGGGCTTATGAACTCAGCAACTAAGAATGCGAAAGGGGACGTGCCAGGCACGGTCGAAGGGCTTTGCGACGAACACGCAGATGCTTGGCCCTTCTTGTGGCTCATGGTCTCTTCAGGGTTTAGGGTTGAGGGGTTTAGGGTTTAGGGTTTAGGGTTTAGGGTTTAGGGTTTAGGGTTTAGGGCTTGTAGCTTCAAACCAGCAGCTCTAAGCCCAACGACTAAAGCCTAAAGCCTTCTACCCTAAGTTTTCGGGCGTTGCAGACTTTGGGGTTCGTTCTGGTTTCGGTTATGGCCTTTTGCTGCGGCGAACACCTAGGCCCCCACCCCACCCCACCCCGAACATAGGGGTGTTGCGCCTTTTTTTCTTTTACTGGTTCTGATCGAGGCTTGCAGTGATCTTTTTCTTGAAATGCAAGCCGCACTCCTTCGTGCTGTGGCTGGGTTAGAAGTGTTCCTCCTGGACGGCCATAAATGCCGGCACATCCAAAAGGAGTTTCAGTGCCAGCTCCGGAGATTGAACCAAGCAGTCCGTGCGGCTGGCAAATCAAATGGGTCGGCCTGCCTTCTCATACTTTGTGTCGCCCTTGGCGGGTGTTGGTGCTGGAACAACCTGGCAATTCCTCTTTGGAGTTCTACCCGGCTTTCCGACACGTCCTTACTGGCATGGCCACGCACCGGCAAATCAGGGCGGCTCCTGTCTTCCCATAGAGAACTTATTAAAAATTTTTGCTTGGGTTCCATGTATCTTCTCTACCTTTGCTATGCTTATAGTCACGGCCCGGAAACTCCCAGCTCCACCCCCCCCCCCCCCACCCCCCAAGTTGCCAGCTTGCCCTAAGCAGTCTAAAACTAAACCCTAGACCCTTGACCCAAAACCCTAAACCCTAAACCCTACACCTGCGCCAAAGGCTGCCCTGCAGCCCTCCCTAACATAGGCCCTTAGCCGTTACTGCAAGAACTGTCGGAACTGTTCGCGACCCAAACCCCTAAAGGTCTACAAGTCCAAAAAGCCCTCAAAACTCCCAGGGTTCAGGGTTTAGGGTTCGGGTTTAGGCTTTATATAGGGTTTAGGGTTTGGGGTATCCGAATCCCTTGAATCCCTAGCCTTTCGCCTAAGATTCTGACCTTTAACATAAACCCCAAACCCCAACACCCCAGCCCTGTAACCCTAAAATCCCTAAGCACTCAGCCCCAAACCCTAAACCCTAAACCCTAACCCCTACACCCTAAACCCTACACCCTAAACCATAAACCCTAAAACCCTAAACCCTGCACCCCACACCCTAAACCCTAAACCCTAGACCCTAGACCCTAGACCCTGGACCCTAGACCCTAGACCCTAAACCCTAAACCCTAAACCCTAAACCCTAAACCCTAAACCCTAAACCCTACCACCCCAAGGAGCTTGGAGCGCCTCATCGAGAGCTTTGACTCCGAGAACCTGGGCCCAGTGGAGGCCCGGAGAAAGCCTGAGGTGCTCTTTTCCCAAGTTAGGGTTAGGATCTGGGGTTTAGGGTTTAGGGTTTGGGGTTTAGGGTTTGGGTTTGGGGTTTGGGGTTTAGGGTTTAGGGTTTCGGGTTTAGGCATTTTCTTTGACTTGGTATGTGTAGCCCCAGGCCCAGGCTCGGTTTAGGGTTTAGGGTTTGGGTTTAAGGCTTGCGGTCCTAAACCCCATTTCATTTGTTGTTCTAGCATCTGCCTTCGCTTTGCAGCAAACACCTTTGCCGGGCTCCTTCCTCAACAGCACAAACAGGCCGGGCTCCAGCCTCCAAAGGGATTAGGGTTTAGGGTTTAGGGTTTAGGGGTTAGGGTTTAGAGTTTAGGGTTTAGGGTTTAGGGCCAAAGTTTAGGGTTTAGGGTTTCGAGACGGCTTGTCGAGCAAAGGGCACCCTTTCCACCAGCGGCTGGCAACTCCACAGGGGAGAGGCACTCGAGTAGATCTGCCGCTGTACTCATGGGTTCCTCTACTATCCCCCCTCTATATATATTTCCCCCTTTTTTGGATTCCCCCGATAACGAAGGCTCTTTAGGGATAATTATGCAGGTTATTTAAGGGGGGGAACCAGGGGGGGTGGGGGGTCGGAGGGGGGGGTAGTATAGAGGGAAGTAGTAGGGAAACCCTTGATGATGTACTTGAGCAATGACAAATTCTCGGTGGGCATTTGGGACATGTTATATTTCCCCTTATTGGGTGTTAAGAGGATCATATCCAGGAAAATGTTTCTCTTTTTGGGTTTAAGAGGATCATATTCAAGAATTTTTCCAGAGCTATCCTAGAATTTCATAAGCACACAAATGGACCACCCTAAACCCTAAACTCTACACAGTACCATGCAGCGCTTTCCTGCGTAGCCTGGTTTTTTACCCCTGGCTTCAAGGCTTCAGCCCATTGTTGGAACAAGTAGGCAGATTGCACTACAGAAGCAGCTGAGTGTTGTCAAAGCATCTTCACCAGTGGAACAGAGTGGAACATCGCAAGTCATGGCGTAAAATAACCAGTGCAAACACGACCTCAAAGTTGAAGTTGCCACGAGGACCAGTAAGACTCCCGGTTCTATTCTTTTATTCTTGAAGCGCGGATATCTAGCGAAACACGATTGAAGCGCAGCCCACTCTTATTTCTTCAGAGCATGACAATGGAAACAACGAGTAGAACCGACAGTAATGTCCAGGCAAGAATCCGAACGGGAGTCCCATCGCCATGCTCCTGACCGTTGCCTTGCTGAGTGGAAAAGATGTGGTCGTAGAAGCCGACGATGCTTGGACCATCCACGAGCTGAAGCAGAGAGCGCAAGTTAAACTGGGACTTAGCCTCTTGGTGGCCCAGTGGTACCCTTTTCCCTTTTTTCGCTTCAAGGTTCCCTTAGAAAGTAGCCATCGCGAACCCTAAACCCTAAACCCTAAACCCTAAACCCTAAAAAAGGGTGCCCTCATCACCATATAGTTGCTGGGCTACCAAGGTCTCGGTAAACTGATGACTTTGTCCGGTGAGGTCTTGTCAAAGAAGTTAACCATCCACCGGTGCAAGTCGCAGGGCACGCTGTGCCTAAGTTATAGTTTCGGTAACATTTTGGATATTTTGTGAGGGTACTTAAACCCCAATAAGGAGTTTTGCGTTTTAATCTTTAAGGCTATCCCCTAAGCCCTAAGCCCTAAACCCTAAACCCTAAACCCTAAACCCTAAACCCTAAACCCTAAACCCTAAACCCTAAACCCTTATCCCAACCATGAACCAGGTGCGATGGAGATACCTTGACCGCCACAGTTCGGGCCGAGGTGATGCAACTCATGTCAACCTCGGAAGCCTTTTGCGCGCTGCGAAGCTCGGTAGGCCCTGTGGAGTGTTACCCCTTCCTTGGGTTTAAGACGATCATATTCAGGAATGTGTTTTTTTCAGGGTGTTTAGCCTAAACCCGAAACCCGAAACCCTAAACCCTAAACCCTAAACCCTAAACCCTAAACTTACGGGCCATCCTAGGAAAGGATGGCTCGGCTATTGCTTGGGGCAACCCCCTGATGGGTGGTGACTGCTCCTTGGTGGAACATCAGTTGCTTGGTAGCCCAGTAGTACCCTTTTCCCTGTTTTGGGGTTCAAAGGGTTTAGGGTTTAGGGTTTAGCGTTAAGGGTTTAGGGTTTAGCGTTAAGGGTTTAGGGTTTAGGGTTTTTAGGGTTTAGGGTTTAGGGTTTAGGGCTACTAAGGTTGCTAGATGTCAAGAGCGTTGCAGCGAGCAACAGTGCCTTCGCAGCTGTTTGCGGCGGCACAGTGGTCGCCTGGGGTGACCCCGGGGGTGGTGGGGATTGTAGCCTCGTGCAGGATCCTTGGTAGCCCCAGTGGTACCCATTTCCCCTTTTTGTGGGGTTCAAGGTTCCCTTGTGCGGTAACCAACCCAAAAAAGGGTGCCCTTTATTGTAACACGGTTACTGGGATACTAAGGATCAGTTGCAAGAGGTACAGCAGGTCCAGTCATCCAGCGCAGCCTTCGCAGCTCTAAGAGCTGATGGCCGGGTTATCACCTGGGGGAATCCTGAGAGTGGTGGAAGTAGCGACACTGTTCAGGAGGAGCTCCATGATGTCTTTCAGATTCAGTCAAACTATGAAGCCTTTGCTGCTCTAAGACGGGATGGGCGTGTGGTAACCTGGGGTCATGCAAATCATGGTGGAGACAGCCGGCGAGTGCAACAACAGCTACGTGGAGTCATTGAGATTCAAGCCTCTTCGGCTGCATTTGCTGCCACCCTGGCGAACGGCTCAGTGGTGCCCTGGGGTCCTCCCCACTTCGGCGGAATCTGTCGAGATGTTGAGGGTCCCTTGCGACATGTAGTGAAGATTCAGAGCAACGTTGCAGCCTTTGCCGCAATCCAACAGGAAGGCACTGTGATTACCTGGGGAAACGGGGACTTCGGTGGGAACTCCAACAAAGTTCAAGGCAGGCTGCGGGACGTTCGCGAGATCCAAGCATCCGAATCTGCGTTCGCTGCCATTGTGGGGGATGGATCCGTCGTCACTTGGGGGAATCCCATGTGTGGTGGCGACTGTGGCTCTGTTCATTCCCAGCTGCAGCATGTCACGCAAATCCAAAGCACAGGCAATGACACTGTTGGTGCCTTTGCGGCACTTCTCCAGGATGGTTCAGTCGTCACTTGGGGCTCATCGCAATGTGGTGGTGATAGCAGCGATGTCCAGCAACAACTGCGCGGAGTTCACGAGATCCAATCCACCAAGGCGGCCTTTGCCGCCCTTCGCCTGGATGGTTCCGTGGTATCCTGGGGCAGCAGGTGGTCGGGAGGTGATAGCCGGAGTGTCCAACATCAGTTGCGAGAGGTGAGAGGGATCCAGGCTACGGACTATGCCTTTGCCGCAATACTTACTGATGGCTCTGTGATAAGCTGGGGAAGTCCGGACACAGGAGGTGACTGCAGCTCTGTAGATCTCTAGCCCCAAAAACAAGCCGCTGGAGGGCTTAGGGGGGGCTGCTAAAGGCCTTGTGTGGGGAAGGCGGGCCCAAAAGACGCTGAAGCCTCACCACCCTGGCTCCTTATGATCCTAAACCCTAAACCTTAAACCCTAAACCCAAAACCCTAAACCCGAAACCCGAAACCCTAAACCCTGAACCCTTGATTTCTGGGAGGCTGCTGAGAAGCTTCTCACCACCGAGGACCTGGAGTACAATGCCACCTGGCTGTCAGCTTGCCAAGATTTAGGGCTTCGCCCCGGTGAAGAATGGGTTTAGGGTTTAGGGTTCAGGGTTTAGGGTTTAGGGTTAGGGTTTAGGGTTCAGGGTTTCGGGTTTAGGGTTCAGGGTCAGTGGTGCCCGCTTTTATACCCCCTTTGCAGCCCCCCTTGAATCCCCCCGCCCCCTTATACCCCTTCTAGCCTTAGCCCTCATCCCCAGTATATCCCCCTTATAGCTTCCAAGGTGCAGGGTAACGGGGGGGGGGGGGGGGCACTGTCGGTTGATGCGTTCTGTCCTAGGTGCGGGCGTCCCCGCACTTCGTGGCTTTTGGATTAGGGTTTAGGGTTTAGGTTTAGGGTTTAGCACCAAGTGCGGAACTGTTGTTGCTTTCTGGACGTCTGGGTTCCAGAGGTTCGAATCTGTCGTCGGTCTATTCTGGCATTATGGGTTTGGGTTTTTGTGGATGGGGCTTAACATTTTAGGGTTTTGGAAGCTAAGCCTACCCTGAACTCTAAACCCTAAACCCGATAAACTCGCCCTCAGCCCAAAACCCCTATAGCCCCTAACCCCTAAACCCTAAGCCCTGAACCCTCAACCCTAAACCGTAAACCCTAAACCCTAAACCCTAAACCCTAAACCCTAAACCCTAAACCCTAAACCCTAAACCCTGAGCCCCGCACCCCGATGCCGAGGACGCAGTGCTGAAGAAGCTGCAGAAAGCTATGGGGCGCAGTTGGGGCCTGAGGTACGAGACTTCGTTCCTATAGAGAGTGTAGGGCTTTGGGGGTTTAGGGTTTAGGGTTTAGGGTTTAGGGTTTAGGGTTTAGGGTTTAGGGTTGCGGGGGGGGGGGGGGGGGGGGGGGGGGGGGGGGGGGGGGGGGGGGGGGGGGGGGGGCGGGGGAGAGGGGGGTTCGGGGTTTGGGGGTTTAGGGTTGCAAAACATGAACCTTGCAAGGGCAATGTAGGGATTTTAATGTCTTTTTTTGGTGGGTTCTTAAGCAAATAGTAGGAAGTCTGAAGAGCTCGCCGAGGCCTAGGACGTTGGACTAAAGCGCCTTTTAGCAGAAATCTCCCAAACGCCGACTGATTGGGGAGGTCCTGCTTGGAGCCTGTATGTTCGGGCACCAAATCCGGTTCGCTTCTAGGCCTCCTGAAAAAAGCAGACTGCAACTTGCTACGAAGTTTCTTGGAGGGGTCAATGTTCAGGATACTCATAAACGGAGGGATTCGAAGTGGGAAACTTCTACGATGGTCTACGCCTGGGACGAAGACACCAGGTTACCCCCTTGAACAAACCTTAATTCAGCCCTAAATAGCCTTAATTATGGCGGGAAGCTAGTGGGGAGAGGGGGTATAGAGGGGGGACCCGAAACCCTAAACCTTAAACTCTAAACCCTCAGCCCTTTTGAGGCCTGCAACGCGGCGATCACGACTCACTTCACCTGACCGCTGGGGGCTAATTGCTCGGGGTCGCTTTCACGATGTCTTTCGGCCGACACCCAACAAATACCGTAAACCCTAAACCCTAAAAACCCTGAGCCCTAAACCCGAAACCCGAAACCTTACTAGGATGCCCAGTAGTACCCTTATTCCCTTTTTGGGGGGGTTTAGGTTCCCTTATAAACCCCTTTAAGCAAAAAAGGGTACCCTTTTTAAGCCTAGGTTACTGGGCAGCCTAGCTTATAAAGAACCCTAAGCCTAAGCCCTATAACCCTGAGCTGACGTTTGGTGCTTAGGGTGCGGAGATTGGGTAGGGGTTCAGAGTTCAAGGTAAGTAAGCCCCTCCTGAATTGCGCCGCAGAAGACTGGTCATCTTAATTGTCAGACAGTGGCTGCCACCCCCCAAAACCTGAAGCTCAAGACCCCTAAGCCCTGAAAACCCTAAACCCCTGAACCCCTAGGCACCGAAACCCTAAGCCCTGAGGCTCTAAACCCTTGAAGCCCATGGCAAAGCCCCACATGTCAAGCCCCAATCCGGGATACACGCCTCAAGCTGCACTGAGCCGATGTGCTCAGAGCCGCCATTCTTGGGGGAAGCCCTAAGCCCCAAAGCCTTCGCCCTAAACCCTAACCTCAAACCCCTAAACCCCTAAACTTATAAACCCCTCAACCCTAAACCCTAAACCCTAAACCCTAAACCCTAAACCCTAAACCCTAAACCCTAAACCCTAAACCCTAAACCCTAAACCCTAAACCCTAAACCCTAAACCCTAAACCCTAAACCCTAAACCCGACCCCGAGGTGGAGAAGCTGTTGCAGTGGCCAGGGCTGGAGCCCACCCAGGAGGAAGCCGAGGCAAATAAAAACGCGCAGCCCCGGTCTCAGGCTGTTTGGGGGGTTTAGGGTTTAGGGTTCAGGGTTTGGGGTTTAGGGTTAGGTGTTTGGGGTTTGGGGTTTAAGGTTTGGGGTTTGGGGTTTTGGGTTTTGGGGTTTAATTAAGAGTTCAGGGGTTTAAAGTTTCAGGGTTTTGGGCTTTGTAAGAGTTTTAGGGTTGAAGGGTTTAGGAGTGTAAGTTTAAGGGGGTTTAAGAGGTCTAGGGGCCTGGGGGTTTAAGAGTCTTAGGGTTTAGGGGGTTCGGGATTTAAGAGTTTTAGGGCTTGTGAGATTAAGAGTTTTAGGGTTTGGGGGGTTCGGGGTCTACTGTAGGGGTTTAGGGTTCAGGGTTTGGGTTGAAGAGCTTGGGCCCTTCTTGTCTGTGCCTATGCATTCATCCTTGCAGAATTAGAAGCATGGGCCCCCCTAGTCATCAGCAGAGTTATAAGGACCCTAAATTGGGTTATAAGGATCCTAACTTAGGTGTTTAGGGTTTAGGGTTTGGGGTTTAGGGTTTAGGGTTTAGGGTTTAGGGTTTAGGGTAATCAACTATAGTTTGTGGAGTAAGGGGGCCCCCTCCTTGTAGGGTGTCCACACAGGGCTGATCCCGGCCCCTACGCGCCCCACCCCTGGTTTCAAATGTATTTTGAGGGCGGAGGGTTTTAGGGTTTAGGGTTTAGGGTTTAGGGTTTAGTGTTTAGGGGGGAATGAATGCCAGAAAGAGAGCAGTCATATAGCTCCATCCCTTGGGCAACTTAGATGCGAAGCCCCATACTCCGCGTTGGCCCCCAAGGTCTCTCCCGTTGTTTTTCACGATGTTTACGGCGGCGCGGGTCTGAGTTCAGCCTGCAGTTATTTCTTGTTGGGGGCTGTGGGTGTGTGTGGTGCAGGGTTAGGGGGGTTTAGGGTTTAGGGTTTAGGGTTTAGGGTTGAATGCCCTGATTTAATCGAACCCCTAGCCCCTGGAGCCTTGCCTCTTCGGGGACGAACTCGGAACAACCGCTTGGCTCGAACCAAAATGCGGGATGGTGCCTGCCTAGGGTTGAGAGGTTTGGGGGCTTTAGGGTTTTGGAGTTCAGGGTTTTAGAGTTTAGGCTTTGCGGTTCCTGGGGGGCAAGAGAATGAGCCAGGCAATGGGGCTAAGCCCTAAACCCTAAACCCTAAACCCTAAACCCTAAACCCCTGAACCCTCAAGTGGAGAAGGTGTGTTCATTGCCTTGGCGTTTGGGGGCGCGGCACCTCAAACCTAAGCCCTCTGAACCCTAAACCTTACACCCTACACCCTAAACCCTAAACCCTAAACCCTAAACCCCCCTGGTAAACTTGAAGCCGTAACTCTGAAATCCTGAAGCCTCTCAACTCGAATCCTGAGGCTTCAGAGCCTGAAAGCAAATCTGGGCACAGCCTTGTAAGACCTAAACCCTAAACTCTCGTAAGCCCTATAAACTCTGAAATGTAGGGTTTAGGGTTTAGGGTTTAGGCTTTCGGGTTTAGCCTTAGGGCGTTTCTTGAGTTGCCCGGGGGAGGTACGCGCCTACTGCAACGACAACGCGGATTTCTTGGACATGATCCAGATCGGCACGACTCTAGAGGCCCATGGGCGCTTCTGAGGGGAGGGTACCCTTGGGGGTTTCGGGGTTAAGGGTTCAGGGTTTAGGGTTTAGGGTTTAGGGTTTTGGGAGTTTCAGGGGCCCTTAGTATGGTTCCTTACCTTCTGGAAAGGGTTCTGAAGTATGCCATTCAAGCGCCCATATAAAGGGACCATTTAAGCACCCTAAGCAAAGGGGACCTTGGCTTATAGGGGGGCTATTTTCATGGGGTTTCTACCTTGGACCCTTGAGGTTGTACTCTTGGCTTAGGGGGCCCACTTTCAAGATCTAAACTAAGGAGAAGAAGGGCCATATTAGGGTCTGGAGTTTAGGGGTAAGGGGTATATGAAGGGAACCTCCTGGGGGCACATCCTTAGGGTCCAAGTATGACTCCATTGAACGACTCAGGTGTTGACTATTCCGTATCAAGAGCCCTGTTGTATTCAGCATGATGTTTGGGGGCAGCTTTTTCCATACCTATCATGCTGCACATGGAATCTTCCCTACAAACTCAGCACCAAAACCCCCGAAAAGTCCCTCAGTGCCTGAGTACTTAAATCCCCTGAACATCCCTGAGAACCCCTAAACTCCCTGACAACCCTAAACCCCTTGAATGCCGAAGCCCCCCCCCCCCAAAAAAAAAAAAAAAACCTTAGCCCTCGAAGCCCCCAAAAAACGCCCTCAAATCCCTGCATGCCTAATGCCGCAAAAGAAACCCCCTAAACCCTAAACCCTAAACCCTAAACCCGAAACCCTAATAGAAATCCTGAACCCCTTGAGGTCCTCTGAGCCAGCCTAGGCCCAGGGAGTTCCTAAAGACGACCTCTCGAGGCTCCTAGAAGGTTTTAGGGTTTAGGGTTTAGGGTTTTGGGAATTAGGGGCTTGGGAGATGAGGGAATTTAGAGGCTTAGGAGATGAGGTTTGAGATTCCGATACTTGCTGCTGCTGCTGCTAACATCTGGCACTATCTACTCCCAGAAGGTTCCCAGAAACCATGCGAATTCTAAGGAGCTCTTGGCGCAGCTGCGCCCAAAACCCTAAACCCAACATCCTCAACCCTAATCCCTAAACCCCACTGGGGCCATCTCCATCAGTTCTGAGCCAGTGTGGCACCTTCAGGCATTGATGAAGCTGGCCCGAAAGATGTGGGCGGCGGATGAACGCATCAACAACGCAATGACGCTGATATTGAACAAGGCCGGGCTTCAGGGCTTCCTTGTTTCAGGGTTTCAGGGGCTCAGGGTTTTAGGTTGTTAGGGTGTTAGGATTTTAGGGTTTAGGGTTCAGGGTTTAGGGCGGGGGGGGGGGCGGGGGGGGAATTTAACAAAATCTTGTAGTGGTTACAGCTTAATTAGGGAACTCTACATACCCCTTTTCATGGACATGTTCAAACTTAGGGCCAAGGGCACTTCTCAGACTAGGTGCACTCGGAACATAGCCGCAAAACCCCCAGCTGGATACCTTCTAGTTTTTAGAACTTAAAAATACCTAGATCCATTACAGCCCCAAAACCCCAGAATCCTGAACCCGAAACCCGAAACCCCCAAGCCTGGGCCAACTTTCAGAAAGCCAGTCCACTCGGCCTGAGAATTTTGGGTAGGGTTGCCCTACACCCTAAACCCTAAACCCCAAACCCCAAACCCCATACACTAAACCCTAAACCCTAACAACCCTAAGTTCCCAAACCCTGAACCCCCTCCCCCCCCCGGAACAGCCCTAAACCCTACCCCTACCCCTAAACCCTAAACCCTAAACCCTAAGCCCTAAACTACCCGCAACCCTGAACCCTAGACCCCAAACCTTGAACCCCCCCGGCAGGAGCTGTACGAGAAGGGGCGTGACCCGATCGACGGGCCGGCGGACATCATCGGAACGCTGGGTCTACGAGAAACCTTTCAGGCCAGATACCCTAAACCCTAAACCCTAACCCTAAACCCTAAACCCTAAACCCTAAACCCTAAACCCTAAACCCTAAACCCTAAACCCTAAACCCTAAACCCTAAACCCTAAACCCTAAACCCTAACCCTAAACCCTAAACCCTGGGGTTTGGGGTTTAAGGTGTAGGTTGTAGGGGTTTCTAGGGGTTCGGGCCTTAACGCAGGTTGGCTTTGAGAACTCAAGGGCTCAACGTGTAAAGGCTTACAGGGCTTCGGGCTTAGGGCCTAAGTTTTGGGTTTAGGATTTCGGCATCAAGCTTAGGGGAAGTTAGGTTTAGTCCGTAGGGTTCCCGCAACATGGGGGTATCCTTTTTTGAGGGGTCCTGTAAGAAGAACTGTCGTAATGTTGGGGTTCATAAAGGGTCCTGTTTTGGGAAGTACCCTGACGATGGCGATGATGATGATGATGATGGTGGTGGTGGTGGTGGTGATGACTCTCCCTCCTAGACGCTGCGCGCATCTCAGGGCCTGCAAATGTGAAGAAACATCCCAAACAAGCATGCTTTTGGCCTCGTGGCAGGTCTCGTGGCATTCCATACTCGAAATCGTGCTTTCGCCTGGGTCCCGCGCACTTTTTGAAGCTAATATAGCGATATTCAGGGATTTGCCTTTTGCGGGGTTGCGAACCACGGTAAACCCACAGTAACCTTAATCCCTAAACCCCTAAAACCCTAAAACCCCAAAACCCTAAAACCCTAAAACCCTGAAACCCTGAAACCCTGAAACCCTAAACCCTAAACCCTACACCCCCCGACAGGTCATGGCCTACGCTGCCCTTGACATGCCCAAAGAGGAGATGAAGCATGTAGATGCAGTTTCTTCGATGGCGGCTTGGGCAGAAGCAAGGCTTAATGTGTCTGTTGCTTTCGAGCGACGGTCCCGTGGTCCTAAACCCTAAACCCTAAACCCTAAACCCTAAACCCGAAACCCTAAACCCCAGACCCTGAACACCCTTGGGTTTCAAAGGTTTGGCATTTTGAGGCATGAGGCATGAGGGTTGGTTTCAGGATTTCTGGTTTAGGATGTATGTACCCGAAACCCTCAGAAACCCCAAACTCCAATAAGCCCGAAACCCTGAACCCTAATCCCTAAACCATAAACCCTAAACCCTAACCCTAAACCCTAAACCTCCTGCCCATTGAGCCAAGGCTTCAGGTTGGGGATGTTGCGGCGCAGTGTTTTCAGCTTTTACGCTGTTTGAGGGCTTAAAGAAGAACTGCCATGGCACATAAGCCCAAAGCCCTAGAACCACGAGGCGTTCCGGTTTCGGGTTTAGGGTTTGGGGTTTGGGTTTAGGGTTTAGGGTTTAGGGCTTAAAGGGCTTAGCAAGGGGTAAGGGGTTTTCAGGGTGGAGGGTTCAGAATCCTTGAAGTATGTAAAGAGAGGTTCCTATACCTTCAAAATGTCGAGGATGTCTCTACTGATAGCGCATGGGGTGGAGCACTGAGCCCCACCTCCAAGTCCTAGTGTTTAACCCCAAACTCTAAACCTAGGTCGCATTGAGGTTTAGGATTTGGGGTTTTGGGTTTAGGGTCTTTAGGGTCTTTGGGGCTTAGGGTTAGGGATTAAGGGTCTAGGGGGTTTGGGTGTTGGGTTTGGGGTTTTGGACCTTTTGGGCGCTTAGGGCCTTTAGGGCCCTGTAGGGCCTGTAGGGCCTTTAGGGCCTTTTGGGCCTGTCGGGCCTGTGGGGCCTTTAGGGCCTTTCGGGCATGTAGGGCCTGTAGGGTTTTGGGTTTAGGGCTAGGGTTTAGGGACTTAGGGCTTAGGTTTAGGGGTTTAGGGCTCTAGGGGTCGAGGAGGTCCGGGAGTTAGGGGTTTAAGGTGTTGCCCGACCTACCCACAAGTGTCGCCTCACCTTTGTGTGGGTCGCTCATTTCTGTGTATTCCTACCCGGTGCCCCCCCGAAAAGAGAGTCAAAACGAAGATGGACCGAAAACACGAAACCCAAACCCATCACCCCAAGCCCTAAACCCCAGACCCTAACCCCTAAACCCTAAACCCTAAACCCCTAAACCCTAAACCCTAAACCCTAAACCCTAAACCCTAAACCCCAGGAAGCGCTTTCAAAAGCCTCCCAGGCATGGGCGCTGGCAACGGCCAGCGTCCCCTTGGCCTCGCTGCAAATCAAGGTGGGGTTTAGGGTTTAGGGTTTGGGGTTTAGGGTTTAGGGTTTGGGGTTTAGGGTTTGGACCTTATGGTTTGGGGTTTGGGGTTTTGGGTTTAGAGTTTGGGGTTTGGGGTTTAGGGTTTAGGGTTTGGGTTTTGGGGTTTGGGGTTTGGGGTTTGGGGTTTAGGGTTTGGGGTTTCGGGCTTCAGGGTGATCAGGGTTTGGGGATCAAGGACTGAGGGAAGTTGAGGGTGTAGTGTTTAGAGTTCGGGGCTGTGGGTGCGCTCATCATCTTCTAAAGGACGGGCGGGTGTTTTCTTGATCGGGTGTAGGCACCGAAACCCTACACCCTGAACCCTAAACCCTAAACCACTTGGAGTTTGCGCACAGTCCTGGTGCTGGAGGCCTGCTGGTGTAAGTCGGATACAGGCTTGAGGTAGGGCTTGAGGGCTTCAAACCCCAAACCCTATCGGCGCTAAACCCTGAAGCCTCCACCTTTTGGCCACCAAAAGAGTCTGTGCCTGAGGCGCTTAGGTCGTTCATGCTGGCATTGAAGGGGAGACCCTTAACCCTAAACCCTAAACCGTAAGCCCTAAACCCTAAGCCCTAATCCCGTACAACCTAAGCCCTCAAACCACTCTTGCATCTTGTAGACATGGTGCTCCAAGCACAAGCTGTCCCCTCGCACCTGTCCTTTCGACTCCTTGTGGGCTTAACCCGTTGGAGGTGGCCAAAGGCATATTGGCCAACATCGACAAGGCCAGGGAAGATTCATTTTAAACAATTAGGCCCTGACCCTAAACTCCCTAAACCCTAAATTACTAAACGCCCGTTACCCCCACTTACCCCGGAAGCCTTGAGCTCGTGCCCTGAAGCCCTAAACCCCTGAATCAAGGGCTTCACAGCGGATCAAAGGCCCCCTAGGCGTGGGCATTTCTTTGAAATGATTCAGGGTTCAGGTGCACAGTGTCGAGGAAAGTTTCTCCATCTGTTTTCTTTCTGAACTTTAGTTCAAAAGGATGTGAAGAAACTCATTTCACACTAGCTTGTGGGTTGAGCGTTTAGGCTTCGGCTTGAGGGATGTTCGGGATGACTCATTGTTTCAGGGGTAAGGCTGCGGGTGTGGCTTAGGGCCTGCGAGTGTTGGAGGTTCTAAAGGTAGTTACATGATTTTTTAGTATGGGCTCTTAAAAGGGTACCCCTTTTACACCCCTAGCCCATACAAATTCAGGGCCCATACATCAGAACCCTTTAAAGGAGGTTGGGGACCATATTAAGGGCCCATGACGCTACCCTCAGAGGAGTTTGGGTTTGGGGCCTAGCGTCTAGATCTGACCTGTCCCTGGACTAGGACTGCCAGACTTGAACCCAGAGTAAGGGTTTAGGGTTTAGGGTTTAGGGTTTCGGGTTTAGGGTTTCGGGTTTAGGGTTTAGGGTTTAGGGGTTCGGGTTTAGGGTTTCGGGTTTGGGGTTTAGGGTTTAGGGGGTCCTTCGTAAGAACCTATCAAACAGAAAAGAAAAAAAGAAAGGCCTTTTGACTCCTTGGGGGCACTCAGGGACAGAGGGCAAGCCGGAATGTCCCCTAAACCCTAAGCCCTAAACCCTAAACCCTAAACCCATGAGGTCATGCCTCCAGACATTGGGAAGCTTTTCGTCGCCATGCACGAGATGGAGTGGTTCAAGGCACAAACTGCGTAGAGCCCACAGACCTTAAGCTTCCGGTTTATGGTCTAAGGTGTATCTGATGGAAATAGCATAAGGACGCCCACGTGCATCCTTGTCCTAAACCCTCAACCCTAAACCCTGAACCCTAGACCCTAGACCCTAAACCCTAAACTCAAAACCTAAACTAGGAGCATGGCAGCCTGACTGTTTCAGCTCGCGAGTCCCTTCTCTGATTTGCTGCCGAGCCGCAGAGCACTCTAAAGTGGCAAGTGGTTCGAGACTAAGCTCGAACCTAAACCACTGGTTCGGGTTTGGGGTTTAGGGTTTACCCTTCAGGGTTCAGGGTTTAGGGTTTAGGGTTTAGGCTAAACCCTAAACCCTACTACACCTCAACCCTAAACCCTAAACTACCCTTGAGTCAGTGAGCGGTCAGAAGCTCCTGAAGCCTCCCAGGTTTGCCAGGCCCCTTCAAGATCTTCTAGAAGCAAAGCCACTGTGGTTTACCCAAACCCATATTTGTTTCGGGTTTGTAGGGTTTGGGGTTTAGGGTTTAGGGTTTAGGGTTTAGGGTTTAGGGTCTATGGTTTAGGGCTTCAGGTTTAGGGTTTAGGGTTTAGGGTTTAGGACCCTCAGGCCCTCAAACCTAAACTTTCCCCCCTTAACCCCCATGCGCGAGGACAAGGACTCCATCGCCTACCTGACCCAAGCCCTTGTCTCCCGAGTGCAAACCTTGAAACAGGAGGCCCGTCTGCGGAGGGTTGGTTGGGGCCCGAAGCTCTGAACCCTAAACCCTAAACCCTGAACCCTAAACCCTACACCCTAAACCCTAAACCCTAAACCCCAATCAACAGTCATGTACAAGTGCTAATAGTTTGTCCCGAACCCCAAGGTATCCGAGTTTCATTTTTCAGTCTCCGGGCTCACGGACCCTCAGTTGCAGGGTTTAGGGTTTAGAAAGGAGCCCTGCACCCTAAACCCTAAACCCTAAACCCTAAACCCTAAACCCTAAACCCTAAACCCTAAACCCTAAACCCTAAACCCTAAACCCTGTTCAGCAACATTTCCTGGCATTGAGGGTGTTCGGCGCAGCCAACCGAAGCCTACCCCCCCCCCAAACCATTAGGGTTTAGGGTTTAGGGTTTGGGGTTTGGGGTTTGGGGTTTGGGGTTCAGGGTTTGGGGTTTAGGGTTTAGGGGTTTAGGGGTTTAGGGGTTTAGGGGTTTAGGGGTTTAGGGGTTTAGGGGTTTAGGGGTTTAGGGGTTTAGGGGTTTAGGATCCCTGTTGGCGGGGCTTTGACTCTGCTGCGGGCCGCGCTTTCCCCAAGTAGGGGGTTCGTGTGTAGGGGGTTTAGGGTTCGGGGAGTATGCAGTAGCTGGTTGGGGAACATGTACTGCTCAGAAATACTACGCGTTGCCCTGTCACGTTTCGCGAGAAAGAAAGTCTGTTCCCTTCATCGCTCTTGCTAACGCGACGGCTCCATCCATAGTGGAGGGTTTCGGGTTATACGTGCATGATGATGCCCGGAGTAGCCTGGCTCCTTTCTACAAGAAGTAGTTAAAGTAAAGTTCCCTTGTAACCTCTGAACCGAAAAGGACACCCTCATTTTTAACTACTAGGGTGTTTCCTGGGCAGCCTGGTACATGTGGCCACAAAACCCCAATACCCCAAATCCCAAAACCCTAAACTCCAATTCCCCAAACCAAAGACCCCTGCACCCTAGTCCCTAAAAACCCTATCAACCCTATAAACCCTGATACCCAAAATCCTAAACCCTAAGCCCTAAACCTTGAACCCTAAATCCTAGCCCCTAAGCCCTACGCCCTAAACCCTAAACCCTAAACCCTAAACCCTAAGCCCTAAACCCTAAACCCTAAGCCCTCAGCCCTAAACCCTAAACCCTCAACCCTCCTCAACCCTAAACCCTAAACCCTAAACCCTAAACCCTAACCCTAAACCCTAAACCCTAAACCCTAAACCCTAAACCCTAAACCCTAAACCCTAAACCCTAGACCCTAAACCCTAAACCCTAAACCCTAAACCCTAAACCCTAAACCCTAAACCCTAAACCTCAACCCAGCACAGGATGCAGGCCTGGCCAAGGCCCTCGCGGCGCGCGTCTCTGAGGCAGAGGCTGAGGCAAAGGCGGAGGCCGAACAGGCAACGGATGGGGTCTAGTACTTGATAGCGGTACAAACTCAGGGTTTAGGGTTTAGGGTTTAGGGTTTAGGGTCTAGGGTTTAGGGTTTAGGGTTTAGGGTGGCTTTTCACTGCTCTGGCCTGCCGATTCTGAAGCTTGGACCGGAAGAGACGCGTGCAAGGCAAAAGGCACTCTGGCGTGGCCGGCTCAGAGCGTAAGTTCAGGAGACTTTGCTTAGGGTTTAGGGTTTAGGGTTTAGGGTTTAGGGTTTAGGGTTGAGGGTTTAGGGGTTTAGGGTTTTCGGGTTTAGGGTCCCGGGTTTAGGGTAATTGGGCCATCTCAGGAAGTGTCGCCTGGCATATGTTGATGGATGTTCCAGAATCTTCTTCCGATGGTTTTATTAAGTCATCAAGTGGTGGTTACCGAAATTGGTACCTTACTGGGGTCTGTTTCTTGGTGGCCCAGTGGTACCCTTTCCCTTTTTGGTTCCCTTATGAAAACCAACCCAAAAAAGGGTGCCCTCATCATAATATGGTTACTGGGCAACTAAGGAAGTTCGGGGGTCTATTTTAGGGGTCCTAAACCCTAAGCCCTAAACCCTAAGCCCCAACACCCTAAACCCTATTTTCGTAAACCTCACAGTAGGCTTGGAGGTGGCCCACCTTTACGGGCACGACATGCCAGGAGTGGATCGGGGTTGCCTCGGCTTCAGGGCCCTACGACACCGGGTTTAGGGTTTAGGGTTTGGGGTTTAGGGTTTGGGTTTAGGGTCTCGGCCTGAAGCCCAGTCTTCAATCTCGCCTTCGAGGGTTTTGCTGTACTTGCCACTATGTTTCACATGTGGCAACACGAAACAACTGGGGTCAAGCAATGTCCTGCTTTTTGGAAGGCATCTGCGCCTGAAGTATGCGAGTGCCTCTGGATGCTTGCGAAGAGACATTGATAGAGCTTGGGTCGTTGCAGAGTTTCCTCCGATTTTCAACTTCAGCAAGCGGAGGGTTCACACAGCATGCTGGGCCGCAAGGGGTTCAAGGAGCTTAGGGTTTAGGGTTTAGGGTTTAGGGTTTAGGGTTCAAAGAAGCAAACAGCGTTTGCGTCCTGTGTCCTGTGAATCACGCAATGTTCCGATCAGTTGTGGCGAGTCGAGGCCCAGGAAGATGTTGAAGTTCAGGGAGAGTACACAACAGTGCAAATGCTTGGCTCAATGGTTCAAAGCCTCAGCCTAAACCCTAAACCCTAAACCCTAAACCCTAAACCCTAAACCCTAAACCCTAAACCCTAAACCCTAAAACCCTAAAACCCTAAAACCCTAAAACCCTAAAACCCTAAAACCCTAAAACCCTAAAACCCTAAAACCCTAAAACCCTAAAACCCGAAAACCCTAAAACCCTAAAACCCTAAAACCCTAAAACCCTAAAACCCTAAAACCCTAAAACCCTAAAACCCTAAAACCCTAAAACCCTAAAACCCTAAAACCCTAGAACCCTAAACCCTAAACTTTTGGGTCTTTGGCCTGATGGGAGTCGAAGCTGAAGCTAGCAGCTTCCGGGCCCCCATGAGTCGAACGATGAGCTTAGGCATAGTTCGAGAGAAGCTCCACAGAGGGTTTCAAGAGACATGTAAACCTCAAAAACCTCAAAAACCTCAAAAATCTCAAACCTTAAAACCTTAAACCTTAAACCTCAAACCTTCAACCTTGAACCTTGAACCTTAAACCTTGAACCTTAAACCTTAAACCTTAAGCCTTAAACCTCAAACCTTAAACCTCAAGCCTCACCAAATCCCAGACCCTAAAGCCCTAAGCCCTCAAGCCCTCAACCCGCAGCCCTAAACCCTAAACCCTAAACCCTAAACCCTAAACCTTTAGACTCTTGAGTCCCCATGGCGCTGCTGCGGGAGCTCTTAGCCTTCTGCGCCGGCATCGCCGTCTCCATGGTGCTCTGGCACTTCGGCCCTGCTTCTGCAGGAGGGGGTAAGGGTTTAGGGTTTAGGGTTTAGGGTTTAGGGTTTAGGGTTTAGGGTTTAGGGTTTAGGGTTTAGGGTTTAGGATGCTTCTGCAGTAGGGGTTGGAAGGTCGTTTAGGGTCTCGGGTTTAGGGTTTAGGGTTTACAGCTTGGGGTTTAGGGGTCTTTTGGGGTTCAAAGGGGGTCCATTTTTTTTCTCTAGGCGGTTCAGGGTTTAGGGTTTAGGGTTCAGGGCTTAGGGTTTAGGGTTTTAAGCTTCAAAGGTTTTTAGTATTCAGGGTTTAGGGTCGTAAGGACCTCTATCGAACCCTCGCCCCAAAAACCTCTTCAGCTTTACAGTCAGAACCCCAAGCAGCCCTATAACCCTTAGGGTTTAGGGTTTAAGGCTAGTGTTTAAGTGTAGGGAAAGCTTGACAGCTCTCTTGACCCTGTTGAGGTTCTTTGTGGCGCAACCCTGGTTTAGGTTTTAGGGTTTAGGGCTTTTGGGTTTTAGGCTTTAGGACTGGCAATGCGTTTTTTGTGTAAGCTCGGTCGGGAGCTCGGGAATTCGGTACCAACGTGCAACCCGTTCCCTTAAACCCTAAACCCTAAACCATCTAAACCCTTAAGCCCCATACCTTAAACCCAAAACCCAAAACCGCCAGTTCAGCCATAAACCTGCAACCCGAAACCCTAAGCCCTCAAGCCCTAATCCCTAAGCCCTAAACCCTAAACCCTAAACCCCAACCCGAGTAGGCCCCCATTCCCACAGGCGCTCAGTCGGGCCGCGCGGCATGGGATCTGGCGAACAGCACCGATGACGCGCCGCACAAGGACGTGCCTGCTGCTCGGCCCTCTGGCCGCAAGGGGTTATTGGGGTTTTGAGGTTTGGGGTTTAGGGTTTGGGGTTTGGAGTTTGGTGTTTAGGGTTTGGGGTGCGGGGTTTAGGATTTAGGATGAAAAGCTTTAGCAAAATCAGTTTCGGAGAAAGATCGATTTTCGAGTTGGCAAAAAACAAGGGCGCGCCATCCATCAGGATGATGGTGATGGTGCTGATGGTGATGGTGATGGTGCTGATGACGATGACGAATAAGGATAGCATATATTCATTGGTTTGTTGTTACTGTTCATTCGCATATGTTTATGCATATACATATATATATATATATATATATGTGTGTATGTACATATGTATGTATATATATATATATACATTGATATGCTTGTTTATTTGTTTTTACATACCTGTAAATATATTTATATTTGGTTTCATATTTATATATCTATATTCGTATTTATTTTGTATGTGTGTTATATATATATATATATAGAAATGTTTTGTTAGTTTTGTGTTTGTTGGCTGTTTGTTGTTCATGGTTCATTCATCGCTGTCCACTGTTTACTGTCATTCTACAACTGTCGCTTGTTTCCTTCTGGTTTAGTTTTTTGTTGGGGGGATGTGCTACAGTAAACCCCGAAAAGTTGGAAACCCTTTTACCCCCTGTTAAGGACAAATAGTGCTGGGATTCCCTATACTTTACTCTTAGTATTGAGTTTCCAACTTGTTGGCTTCTACTATGCATGTTATCAATTTCTCGTTATCAGCCGGTATTCCTTTCCAGAGGCCTCTCCTCAAGGACTCCGAGCCCTTGGATCGCTTCATTGACGAGCTGGAGCGCATCACGGTGAAGCAGACCTGGGCTGGCCAAGTTCTCGGCGAGGTCAACTACTACCAGCAGCACAAGGACCGGGCAGAGGAGGAACCGCCCTAAAACCCCCTAGAGTAAACTCCAGAAAGTTGGAACATGGTTTGAGGATGATTAGAGCTGGGATTCCCTTTAGTATACCTTTTGGGGTAGAGGGATAAGGATGTTCCAACTTTTGGGGGAGTTTACTGTAACCTGAACCCTAAACGTTTTGAACCCTAGCCTATTGGGATGTTCTTCTCCCTTATACTAACAGTCCTTGATAGCGATTCTAGTACCCCCTACTATAGTCCCTCACAAGGACTGTTCGTATAGGGGGGGGAACATCCCAACCCGAAGACAATATCAGGGATTCTTGAATTGAACGAGGACCGGTTTGGAAACAAGGCGGACTTTACCACATCCTACCTGACTCTGGGCTGCTGTTCTTAGGGTGTAGGGTTTAGCGTCCAGGCTTATAGCGCTAGCAAACGCCCGGCTTGCGCTGCCTCGGCAGCCTGGCCGGCTTAATTTAGCTTGGGGGGGGGGGGGGGGGGGGGGGGGGGGGACGTGTAGGCTCTGTCTTCATTAGCAGTCAAGCAGCACCTTCTTGTCTGTCTTGGGCTTGTTGAAGCATGAAGCTTGTGTAGGATGGTGGGAGCAGCAGGGGGTCAAGGGGTTTTGCAGCCGCCTTTCAACCAGGATTATGAACTGGTATGCGCAGCAGAACCGATGTGGCGGAGGCACCAACAACGCCCTGGTGTTGTTGGCGGGTGCGAACAAAGGCCAATCCACCAGCAACGTCCTCTCAGCCTGCCCAAAAGCCCGTCCCCAGGTGTGAGTTGGGGGAGATGTTTTCAGCTATGGGGCATTTTGGGGGAGGCCAAACCTAGAGAGAGAGAGAGAGAGAGTTGCTGTTAAAGAACTTAAACAAAGTATATTTTTATATAATATGTGTGTATATATATATATATATTTGTACATTTATAAAGAGTACATGAAGATGGTGTGCATATTAAACATCAGCCGAGGTATGCACATATTTGAGATTGTGCCGAAGCTCTTTCAAGAGCAGCAGAAGCGCTTCAAAGATTCCTCCCTGGTCTCGGTACACAGGATTCGCCGTGCCAGCAAAGGGGCTTTTGTATGTTCTAGGCCTGGACTCCCTAAACCCTACCACCTTAAACCCGAAACCCTAGACCCTCCCTAAACTTTAGGGTTTGGAGTTTAGGGTTCAGGGTCTAAAGTGGTAGGGTTTGGGGTTTAGGGTTTAGACCCTAAACCTTAAACCTTAAACCCTAAAGCCAAAACCCTAAACTCGAAACCCTAAACCCCAAACCCCAAACCCCAAACCCCCAACCCTGAACCCTGAACCCGAAACCGAAGGAGGGGCTGGTCGGACAAGGCGCAGTCGTTTCACATCACCGCGCCGGTGCAAGGCTCCAGTCCCGACACCCAGGGGCCATTTTAACCCCCCCCGAACACTTTGGGGTTTAGGGTTTAGAGTTTAGGGTTCAGGGTTTAGGGTTTAGGGTTTAGGGTTTACTGTGTAGGGTTTAGGGTTTGGGTTTAGGGTTTAGGGTTTAGGGTTTAGGGTTTCGGGTTTAGGGGTTAGGGTTAGCCCTAAACCCTAAACCCCAAGCCCCAAAACCCGCTGAAGCCTTGAAAGGGGTGGAGCTTGCCGGTCTCTACGAGGCCACTGGGAGGTGGAAGAACGCCCCGCAGTTGCTTACTGTTGGTTAGCAGGGAATGATGGTATTAGGGTTTAGGGTTTTGGGGTGCAGGGTTTAGGGTTTAGGGTTTAGGGTTTAGGGTTTAGGGTTTAGGGTTTAGGGTTTAGGAGGGAATGAGGTACCCTACATATTCCCTTAAAGGGTATATACAGGGCCCTAATGTTCCCCCCCCCTATATATATATGTAGATATATATATATATATATATATATACGTATATGTATACTGTACCCTTTTAAAGGATTACATGGGCCCCTTTTTTTGTAAGGTTGAATGAGACGGTCGACACCGTTCCGCTAGCCGACTTCCTCGTGGAGCAACTTGGGATCAACCCGAAACCGTAATCCCTAAACCCTAAACCCCAAACTCTTAGGGTTTGGGTTTAGGGTTTAGGGTTTAGGGTTTCGGGTTTAGGGTTTAGGTTTAGGGTTTAGGGGTTAGGGGTTTAGGGTTTAGGGTTTAGGGCCTAGCCTAAACCTAACCCCCAACACCCGAAACTCAAGGCTTAGGCCGCACCCCTACAGTGGGGAGAGTGGCGCTTTAAGGCAAGCCGACTCAGGTCGGTAGCACCGAGGACCCCGTACCGCCTGACCCCCATGCATCCCAACCTTCACAGCTTCTACGCCATATTGCAGAAAACCGAAAGCCCGAATGAACCCTAAGGATGGTTTGGGAGAATGAGCGTTTAGGGTGCAGTGTGTAGGGTTATTTGAGTCCTCTGCCTGCGTTTTTCTTGTACCACCTAAGACCCTGAGAACTCAACGCCCTGCTTGCCGGTTCAGGGTTTAGGGTTCAGGGTTTAGAGTTTAAAGCTATGAGCCAGTGAGGCAAGGCATCCAAAGCCAAGTGAGTTACGTCCTCATCGATGTGGAGGGCCAGGAGCCCAACGTGATTCGGGGAATGAGGCTGGAGACGAACCGACAGATCTTTCCACTCTTCCAGTATGAGCTGGGGGGTACCTGGGCCGATAGTCGGCACGACGCGAAGCAATGGGGGCAATATGGCATCGCCATGTACCTCAAGGCTTTGGGCTATACCTTATACCTGATGGGGGGCGACTTAGTCATAGTTGGGTAACATTTTACATGTTTTAGGGTACTTAAAACCCAATAAGGAATATACATTTAATTTTTTCATATTATCCCAACAATGAACTAGGCGATGGGGGCCAAGATTTGAAGAACCTGATTCTGCTCAACGTGGACCCTGAGTTCTTCCGCCTCATCTGTTGGCGACCTGAGGCCTTTGTTGATGGAAACCTCCTTGCAGTTCCTTTGTCACAGTTGGGTACCATCTTACATGTTTAAGGGTACTTAAGCCCTATAAGGAATAAACATTTACGTTTTTTTATCCCAACCATGAACTAGGTTCATCAGACTTTCGTGGATCCGGGCTTGTGGACCTTGATGCAGAAGTACGTCCTCGTGCCGAAGCCGCAGGCCAAGTGATCCTGCGCGCGCCAGGGGCCTCTCCGATGCTTCCCCAAGGCGATCCTCTGAGCTCCCCTGTACTCCTACGGACCCTTGGTAGCCCAAAGTGGTACCCTTTTTCCTTTTTTTTTGGGGGCGGGGGGGGTTCAAGGTTCCCTTAAAGGTAACCAACCACAAAAAGGGTGGCCTTAGTTGTAATGTGGCTACTGGGCTACTCAGGACCTACTGACGGCAGGAGTGGCTTTGACGGTGGATTGTACTCCGACAGAAGCCAACAGAAGCCCGCCAGAGAACGGAGAGGCCTTGAGCCTATTTGGACATGATTGGTTGGGATGTTCCCCCTTCTTCTAACAGTCCTTCGTAGGGATTTCATAATAGGGAGTACTATAATCCTTACTTATCCCCATTGAGGACTGTTAGTGGAAGGGGGAACATCCCGAATGATTGGACATGATGGCCGCGAAGGAGACGGAGCCACTTAGAAACGGGCCACCCGGCACCCCGCGCTCCCACGCACTGAACCCGAGAAAAAAAAGTCGCCAGATGTTCTTGATTCGTGAGATTGCGTGAAAATTTTGTTTTTTCTCGTTGAATGGGAATCGATGGTTCGATTTTGAAATGGCATCTATATTGGGTCAAGATTCGACGAGATTTCGATGAAATCTCGATGGCCTTATACGAAATTTCTGATTCTTAGAATAAGAGAATAGAATTCTTAATTCATCACGATCGAGAGGACGATCATAAGAAATTCGATTTTAAAAATAAGAAAATAAATATGCAATGATGTTTATTTGATCTATGACGATAGATTTTCGCATGATTTTGATAAATATATTGAAGGATGGGATTGAATATTTGGAAATCTAGAATTTGAATTTTCATTTATCGTATCGTATTTTGAGATATTCACTTGGAATCTATATATATTCTAATTGGAAATAAATAATAGGATGGAATTAAGAGATGATACGTTGTCGCGAATATTGGTTATGAGTCGATCGTCTTCCAGAATTATATAATATGATTATCTTATTTT
>CAJNDS010000281.1:0-105000 GCA_905221605.1 Symbiodinium natans
GGTTTAGGGTTCAGGGTTCAGGGGTCAGGGTTTAGGGTTTAGGGAGGGTTTAGGGTATTAGGGTTTAGGGTTAGGGTTTAGGGTTTAGGGTTTAGGGTTTAGGGTTTAGGGTTTAGGGTTTAGGGTTTAGGGTTTAGGGTTTAGGGTTTAGGGTTTAGGGTTCAGGGTTCCAGATGGTTGCTCGCGCCTCGGGAGTGGTCGCAGATGCAAACAGCACAATCAATCCGCAACAATCTTCATGATGGAATCGATGTCCCACCTCATGCGGGGGAGGTGACTGGAATCGAGAGCCAAGGGCTCCGCATACTTTCTGAGGCCAGTGCTCACCGTAGTAGGTCTTCTTCTTTCCACTGCGGTAGCGTCGAACGAACGGCAGTGTTCCAACCTTCCATCCACAACAATCAAGCAAGTCCAAGTATTCGTGCACCTTGCTGAGAAGGAAAAAAACCGCCCAGCTCGCAGTACTGCCTTCTCCCTCTGGCAGAGGTCTGCCTAAACCACAGGGAATGAGCCACGACCAGCGGTTCGACCGTTCCTGGCACTGGACATGCCAAGCCCGGCACATGCCGATCGCAGTCCACAGCGCCGACCAAGGCCTGTCTCTAAACCCTATCCCCTAAACCCTAAACCCTAAACCCTAAACCCTAAACCCTAAACTCAGCATGTCGAGCCCTGGCCAAAGCGAGTGCTCCCCTCGCCCCCAAGGCGCCTCACTGACCTGCTCCACCTCGGACAGCTTCGCTTTGACACTTTTCACTAGCAGGTCTTCGACTCCGGTGTTGGATTCGCATCGTTGAGTACCGTGTCTTGTGAACCATTCAACAAGGTTTGGGTGCAGGACCAAACCTCGCACCCCAAAATGAAGAACACGCAAGCACGGGCAACACCAAGAACAGTCTTCGGTACTTGACAGTGGGTATCCTGCTATGGCAGATGCAGGCACGACGCCTTTCGGCCAACTGCTTCCCAGCGATCTTTCACTCGCTGGCACTCCTCCCCACGGTCATAGCATTTCATCTCCGACCTTTCCCGCGGGCAGAACACTTCAACAACTCATAACTTTGATAATCACTTCCATTCATACTGCAAGATTTTGCTATACTGTTGCTCGGGTTGCGAAGAGTATGGTGCATCAATAACGCAGCGCTTGGGCCAATGACGGAGAGTGGAAGAGCACCAGCCAGGTGGAGGATTTGCCCTGCTTCTTCGTATCCATCCTCGAACGGGGCAGTCCCAAAACATTGGCGGTCTCTCTCACAGGAACCGCCCGGAGAGGAAAAGTAAGTAAAAATAGTCTTGAAGATGTACAACTTGCAGCTTCCAAGATTACAGGGTTGTCCTCACTGGCCAGTAAGCCTCGCAGAGCCTGGCAACGAAGTGAGCACGAGATGAGTTTACAGCCACACAAGTACCGAGCACTGGCGCACCTTGCAACAAGGCCAGCGCTTGAGAACGGAGACGCGCGACTGTCGACACACTTCTTCCTGGCATGTCTCCGGAGTCATAGTTCGCCTCGGCTTCCTGCCGAGAAGCGTCTGGAACAAGCAGACCCGGATCGGGCCTCCTTCCCCCTAACCCAACCCTTCCCCCCATGCCAGATTTTTTGACGCCACCCCCCCCCCACCCCCCGCCTGTGCGGAACCCCACCAATCCTTGGAGCGCTCAAGCTGTCGGTGGCTCTACAGGGGAGTGCCTCAAAAACACCCCCGCAAACCCCCAACCCCACCCACCACCCCACCCCCCCCACCCACCACCCCTCCCCAACCCACTCACCCCCCCACCCCTTCACCACACCCCAAACCACCCCCCCACCACCCGCTCTGCCCTTCCTCCCTTTTTTTTGCGAAATCCTCTTTCCTCCTTTCCTGTCCTGGGGCCGGCCCGGCTGCCGAGGCGGCGCGCGCAAGCGTTTACAATTAAGCAAGGAGCTAGCTAACATAACTCGTGTGATGACAGCACCAGTAGCACAAATTGACTGAGGAGACTTAGGCTCATCAACTGCACCCGGCATGTCACTAGTACCAAGTAGACTCAGCTGACATTGTCCTATGTCCCATCTTTATTTTGCGGAAGTCTCGTCGTCCATGACAGCTTCCCACCACAAGCTTTCGAGCAGAGCCTGTCCTGCCGCTGGAATGCATTTCTTCCTGCGCAGATTTGCTCGACAGCGAGGTGCCTTCCTACTGGTAAGAAGGAGATATAGGTCACGGACTCATGAGCCACGATTTAGTTGGAGTCCATGCCGCAGCACCCAGTCGATCCGGAAGGGTGTTCGGGGGGCTGGGGCCTGGTTTGTGAATCGCCAACCCCCCCGTGTCAGATGGATTCTGAATTCTGACACGGGGTGTTGGCAGAATCGATAAGCCTCACAGTGAACTCGAGGTTTGGTTCCTTGAGAATTGCCGAAGCGAGGACTCATCTAAATCCGGGCTTCCGTTTAGGCTTTAGGGCTTGGGGCTTAGGGTTTAGGAAGTTTTAGGGTTGATAGTTTCAAACTTAAAGCGTCATAAGATACGGGACTTCTGGGGCACTCCTCGGCGGCCTCGACCCCTTCAGCACTGTCGCCATCTTTGTTAGCGGCCTTCCAAGCCAGCTTGCGCAGCTGCCATACTCTTACTGTTGGTTAGCAGGGCATGAGGGAAATGGGGCCCTATATATACCTACCCTCTAAGGGATTATATAGGATACCTCCTTCCCCCAGTCCCTACCAACCAACGGTAAAAACTGGCCCCATGAGCTTGAAAGTATCCAGCCTTGTGCTTGCGATCGAACTCTTTTAGCTCGCTCTTCCAGCGCTCCTGCCGCGAGATACAAAACGCAGTTGCGTCTTCACGCGCTTTAACAAGCTGCGTACGCAAAGCGGTCTAATCAAGAGATGGCAGGGGCAGCATACTGGTGAACGATGTCTCTAGCCGCACAAAGCGGTTGCAAATGTCGTGAATCTGTACCAAGAGACTTTGGACAGAGGTAAGGCAACCGGACTCTATCGGACTCTCAGAAATCAGAATTTGAGTACAGAGCCAGGACCGTACAGACTCGTCAGTACCGCCTCCCAGAATAAGAAAAGAGTCCTGCATGGAGTCCCACTGCTGCAAGTTGCCAGGCTTGCCTTACATGCAGTCATGGGTTTATGCCGAAGAAATCTCTGGTCACGCCACTGCTACGCACTGTGCGTATTTAAGCTCCAAGAGAACCCACAAAGGTCCTAGGTCGGCGTGAAGCCCTGAACCCATCTGGAGCCAAGAGGCTCTTGGATTCAAGCAGACGTGGCCAGCTCGCCGGCGTTCGCTTGCGAATCCTGGCCAGCCGGAGCTTGTAGTGACACGCGGCAGGGCCCTGTGCACAGAGGCTGTGCTCCGTGCACAATGGCTGATTGCACATCAATGGAGGTAACTCAGACGCCTCAAGAACCTTGTAGTCATGAGCCATGGCAGCTATGAGCTGGAGACATTCTAAAAGAAAAAACACGGTGCACATCGACCACCCCCTTCCGGTGAATCAGAGTAAGAAGTGTGGCAAGGCTGCTCGGTGGTCATTCGGCCGGCAGAAGCTAACTGCCATGACCAGTGGTCCGGATCTCAGCTGGCAGGTGCCAGGCGCTTTCTTACGTAAACGCCCCAGGACATCTTGTGAAGGCACAGCATAGCAGCAAATGTAGCAGATAAAGCAGAGGGGTATTCCCGGGCTCGCGGCCGACCTCCCCGTAGAAGGCCAGGTCAAGCCTTCGGAAGAAGTCAAAGGTCTGCTCTTGCCAGCCGGCCCATCCGTCTCCCTGTGCTTTTCAGGCAAACTCCACTGTAAGGCCGCGGCGCGTAGCGCTTCTTCAGCTGGGAGTGGTCCCCGGAAGCTGAGAAGTTGAAACAGCATGAGGATACCTCGACCTTCTCGTCTTGCACCTGCAGCGCATGTGGCAGGGCGGCATGATGCAGCAAGAGTCATGAGCAAGAATGCTTTGACAGTGAACAACACCAAACGACGCTTTGTCAGCAGCACGCTACTATCTGTGAGGACATCGCAAGGTTCACAGCAAGCTCTATCTGCATGTCACTGCCAAAGGTCCAGATCTCTTCCAAAGCACTTTCAACGCCCCGGGTGAGGACCAACGATGTGCAAACTTGATGCTGAGGAAGATGGCTGAACTGTTCCTCGCCACTGCTGTGCTTCCCAACGCTTTCCGATTCGTGTGCTTCTGCAACGAAAGTCGAACCTGTTAAAACGTCCCATACCGCTAAACCTTAAATCCTAAACCCGAAACCCGAAACCCTGAACCCTAAACCCTTCTGCGATCAGGCGTCTGTGCCCATTGGGTGGCGCATCGAACCACACCGATGCCTCGGGCACAGATCTTGGAAAAATGCCAGGTGCCCAGTGGGTCCGCTGTCGGGTGTAAATGATGTGGGTCGGGATGTTCCCTCTTATACTCACAGTCCTAGGGATCATAATGGGGGGGTAGTATCACACTACTAAGGACTGTTAGTCTAAGGGGGAACATCCTAAGATGTGGGTGCTTCTGCAATTAGGGGTACTTCATGGAGTCCTTACTATCAGGGGATCCTACTATTTGGGGATCTATTATTGGGTTTGCCCTATTTTCGTAAACCCTCATGTGCTGTTTGCCTACCAGGACCTGCAAAAGTTCCCAGTTGCTGGGTGGCCCGGGCGGCTCTCATCTTGGGGGCTCAATGCGAGGAGCAGATCTTCTGCATTCCTCAGAATCAGGAGCGTTGTAGCCGTGGCAGGCAGCAGTCATGGTGTGAACATCCGGCCCTGAGCCCGGGTCAGTTTGAGCTGCGTCACTTCCTGGCGAACGGCCTTCTCCAGGGCACCCTGGGGGGCAGGGCTGTGAACAATTCCTCGAATCTTCCTGCACGTGACAGCCTTGTGGCAGCCGGGGCCCGAACGAAGCCACCCGAACCTTTGGAGGCCAGGACAAGCTCTCGGCACAGCTGCCACCACCCTGGCTCACCAGGCGACAAAACGGGAGAAACTCAGAGTTTTGCAAGCCCAAGCCACCCACCAAAAGCTCAACATGTCGGCAGAACCGTTTCGGATGAGCTGCCCCACTTCTGCGACGTCGATCTTCGATGCCAGGGCCTCTCAATATGGCTCCTCACCCAACCACTGCATATACTCAAAACTCCTTAGTCTGCACTGGCATTTCAAGAGTGTACTCGTCACCATGCATACATACCATGCATACATCTACATCCTTGAACAAAATCACAAAAAAAGAACATTTTGCCTTGTCGGTTTTCAGGGCCTGCAACGCCTCGGCCTGCACAAGCTCGTGCTGCACAATGCATGACTGAGTGCCTCGCACACGCTGTTGAAGTGGCGCTCAGCAGGGGCAGTGGTTCACACCGGCCCATTTTAAACAGCCTACGTCAACCCAGAGTGTGCTAGCCACTGCGCATTCGTCAATGGCAAAACATTCTTCGACCTATGCAATTTCATGGCGTGGCGAGACTTGTGGTTTCCCTTTGAAAAAAGGCAGGCATGCTGTAGCGACTGAAAGATGTTCTACTGGTCTCCATTGTGTCTCGCTCGTACTTGTGTCTGCATCCTCGGCTACGGCCTGGTTCTCGGCCTTTATCCTGCTCTTTTCGCTTTTGCTAGGGGAAGTGCGCCCTATCGGCCGGCCAATGAGCCAATGAACTTTCTTAGCTGGGAAGCACAACTCTCTGTCTTCTGTTGACTCTCTTCTTGTTCTTCTTCGTCTTCTTCCGCTGCTGGGCCTAAGGGGGACCCTTTGTTACATCTGCAGAAAAGAAGAAAACCGCAACGAGTGTTCGTAACCCCGAGACAATGAGTTTTCCTTGGAGGGCCTTGATGAGCTCATGGCTCACCCCTGTCTGCGCTGTTTACTTTAAACAACAAGCCATCCCGGTAACACATAGCCTAGTTCAACCCCTGCCGAAGTCCTTCCCTCTCTTGGTCTTCTTCTGCTTCTGGGCATGAAGAACGGGGGGTACCCCCCAGCCCCCATGCACAGTTGCGCGCCCATGTTCGTGATCCCGGTGAGTGACGCAAAGGCATCACTTCATGGAAAGCTCCACACCGCAAAGCAAGTGATAGACCGTGGGATCTCCCCAGAGCCCGCAGAAGGGCTGGAATCAGCCAAACCCTAAACCCTAAACCCTAAACCCTAAACCCTAAACCCTAAACCCTAAACCCCCCAAGTTTGTTGCATAGCAGCAAGCTACTGGCAAACATCTCCGAATGAGCACAACAGCTCTTCTTCACTTTGGTCCGTCCCACTGCTGTTGATGAAGGGTTTAGGGGTTTGAGGGTTTAAGGGTTTAGGGGTTTAGGGTTTAAGGGTTCAAGGGTTTAGGGGTTTTAGGGTTTAGGGGTCGGTTTAAGGGTTTAAGGATTCAGGGGTTTCACGGGTTAAGTGCCGCTTGCTGCAATGCAAGGCCCTGCAAGGCGGCAATCTGTCTCTGATGAATTGGAGAGCCGGTGTGAGATCTTGCCATCGAGCGAGAGGTCAGGCTGTTAGGCTTTCACAAAAAAAAAAACGGGATTCGGCATTCAGGACTAAAGCGTCCACCCCCCTTCATGTAAAGAGTCTCGTGTCCCGATCCCATGTCCGCATCTGGCGGCTGTTCAGTCTTCCTTCACGCGCAAATTTCGACATTCTTCGCGGAAAGCATAAAGTCTTTCGCGGCTACTTTGCGAAAGCCCTGGATCCTAGCTGCCCAGCGGATGTTTTGCAGGACCTGAGAAAAGAACGGTTCGGAATGAGCAGCACTAGAGCTGCTGCCACGACAGAAGTCAAGAGCAACCACAGAGCGTGCCAGCAGAAGTTTTGCGAGTTTGCGACGCAGGAAGTACAAAGTCTTTCGCGGTATCTTTCCCCACTCTTTCCGGGCCACTCTACAGGGCCCTGCATGTTCATCTTGCATAAAGTCGAAACAAGGGGGCTCTTATCGGGCTGTTGAAGACCCCTGAAGATCAGAAGCATTGAAGCCAGGAAGTCCAGAGATGAACCAAAACAAGTTGAGGGCCAAAGGCTGTCCAAGGCCGTATGCACACGCTGGCAGAAGCTGGCATAAGTTGGCACTGCAAAACTTGGTAGCCCAGTAACTATAGCTTCTAATAGGGGCACCTTTTTGGGGTTGGTTGCTGTATAATAAGGGGGCCTGGAACCAAACAAGGGAAGAGGGTACCACTGGGCTACCAAGAAAACATTCCACTCGCACCTCCGATTCCAACTCCTGCAACACTGCGTGGCGGCACCTTTGGAGCGGCGAGCAAGTCTCGAAAAACTATCGCATGGTCTACGGAACGACATCTACAGGTACACACTCTAGTCCGAAATTTAGCACATACCTACACCTAACCGGACCTAACCTCGTGAAGATCTACGTTGGCGCCCTGACTTCTACAAGGCGTGATGTGCTCATCCCCTGATATCAACTCTTGGCCCCTGGCTGCCAGCCAGTGAAGACCACCAGCCATTGCAGCCAACGAGTCATCCTACTGGAAACACAAAGTCTCGACCCTCTCTGGTCGACCTGAGTCGACCTTCTGACCACTCTGATTCATGCTGAGGAGAGCATGCGTCTTGGATTGCACGTCTGTGGTTTGGGGTGATCGAACACAGGTTCGGGGCTGACTTGCAAAGTTCGAACTGTGTATGCTGGAAGCAGGCTTGAAGCACAAGGGGCGAAGCATTTCTTGGAATTCTGTGGCGGGCCAAATTCTTTGAAGCAGTTCTAGACCTGGGCACTTTGCAAGTTGATCATTTCAGAACCAGGGCAAGCAGTACAGAGTACATGGACCATCTTTGTGGCCATGGAAAGCTTCTCCTTTGGAGCAATTATCCCAAACTGATTCCGCCTGCATCAGGGACGAAGGGAGTGCGGGGTGAACCCCCAGTATTGAGACTTGGATTGTTCGCCCGCGGGTTTGGATTCGGCTGGTAGCCGATTACTTCGACTTGTCCTGGCTCAATGCCAGAGTCCAGGATCTCTGATGAAATAACAGTGGCCACGGTGGCTGCATTGTATCCCGACAGAGTGTCGCAAACTTCCTCCGCCAAGCTCTCCTGTTCCACTCCGATCTTAAAGCAGACCTCTACTGTCTCGGCCAGCCGACGCAAGGCGGGCGCAAGCCTCCGGCTAGCCGCCGCACAGCCGATGATGAGCTCCACCATTGCTGCAACCACAGAACTACCGGCGATTCGGGCGATGGAACGCTTGATCGCATTGGTGAAAGCTTCTGTCTGCAGTATGTCAGGATTCTCCACCTGGAGTTTCAAGGAGCCCTCTGAGCTGAAGGCAGCAGCAACGGAGGCAGCGGCTGCCGCGGCGGCGCTGCCTGTGGAGCCGGTCCCCACGCCCGCACCCGTCCCGAGGCCGATACCCAGGCCGAGGCCCAGCGCAAGGCCGCCGCCCACTCCAACCCCGACGCCGACTCCCGTGGCCATGTTCTTATAGGCCTGGCAGCGGACAAGATGGCACTGAGGCTTGCGTTATAGGGCTCTAAAGCTCCCCTCTTAGGGGGCGCCTGGAAACGGTTTCAGGCTTTAAGGACTTTAAGGTCTCATTCTCCGCACACACTGCAACATGCCACTCAGTTGGGCACAGCGCCGAGGCCTGGCTCTCCTCCTCCGGCTGGGGCGTTGTAACCGGTGGGGGAGTCTCGCCGCAGGTGGCGCAGGTCCAGGAATCTTCATCCGCGCAGGTCTCCGGACAGTCGCAGAAGTCGTCGTTGACATAGAGGCTTGAGATCACACAGTCATCTGGGCAGAAGAAGAAGTCTTCAGCAGTGAGTCTTCTCGCTGCACTGAGCCGCCGCAAAGGAGTGACCGGAAGTGTTTCCAGGAGTTGGAGGGCGAACATCGGTCTTGAATCTTCTGCGACGTTTGCGTAGAACAAGATTGCGTCATTCAGAAAAGCAAAAGATGTGATGTCAAGCCCCGCGCCGGGACAACCTTCTGCTCCTTCACCAGGGTATACTTGCAAAGTAAGCAGGTTGTCCGGAGTTCCGAGATCTATGGTGCCATTCTCAATTGGGAAGCTCTCCGCGGATTCTGCTCCCCATGTTACTTCATAGAAGTAATCTCCAGGCGCCTGGAAAACGCTCACCGCCCAAAAAGTCTCATACTCATCACCCGGGTCGAAGTTGCAGCCCTGCAAGTTGATCACAGCCGAACAAGCACCGGGCTCGTCCCCGCCGGAGGTAAAAACTGGGCAGGGCCTCTCGGGAATCTCTGGCTTTGAAGCCGAGGTGCATGCGACAGACTGACCGCAAGCAGCAGGACAGGAACCATCTCCTACAAGCTCGATCCCGTGAGAAATGCCGATCCGACTGGGATGCCATGATCCAACGACCAGCATGCCCACCAGTGCTGCCAATGTGCAGAAAGGAACCGGAGGAAATCGTCTGCAGAAAGAGCAGCTGTCTGACTCGGTCTTGAAAAACGGGATCCATATGGACTGCCCATCCTTCCTTGAGCTCTCAATACTCTCGGCATTCACATCGCTCGGCTCGCTCGGAACGAGCACGAAAGCCGGCATGCCCAAGCTCTCTAGATGCTTAAATGCAATGCCATATCCGGGCACTGGCACTGTTAGGATACCCGCCTTTTTGGGCTGCGTCCGCTGCTCCGAGTGGCAGTTTTTGGGCTTCTAAGTCTAAGTCGGGTGGGAATGAGAAGTCTTGGAGCACAGATTTCGGGCTTAGTCCCCTAGCATGCAGTGCATCTGTCCTCTGCACCAAGTACCAAAACAGAGCCCGTGCTGCAGTGCGCAAGGTCGCAAGCAAAGACGCAGCTTACAGCTCAACCTCACAAGCGCGTGACCCTAGTGACCTCCCGAGCTTCATGTACACCATATGCAATGCACGTTGAGCATTTCGAGCCAGCATGTCTATGAACCACAATGTCCAGGGAGTAGGCCAGACAAGGCTCCTCAAGGAGGCACTTTATGTATTGTAGTATTGTAACAATGTATCCAAATTGTGGTGTATGGGTAGCACAAAGCAGGCATCCCACCACCCCAAGCCCCCACCCCCTCCCAACGCTTTCGACCCACCACCTGGATTCCCCCCCTGCCCCGACCCCCCCCAACCCCCCCCCCCCCGACACCCCCCACCCACCACCCCAACCCCATCGCCACCCCCACCCACTTTCCTCTTCATGTTTTCCTTCCCTTCCAACTACTTCCTCTTCTTGCTTGCGCTATCCTGCATGCGCCAGGTGTACTTGGACGAGACACCGGGACCAGGGCCCCCCTAAACCCTAAACCCTAAACCCTAAACCCTAAACCCCCCCCTCCCACCAACCACCCATGAGCTGCATGTCCTCTCGACGGCAAGCGCCTCGCAGCTGTCCAAGTCCCGGCCGAGGCGGGTCGTGCAGCGTTACCACTCCTAGGATCCTATGATCTTATGATATTATGATATTAGGATCCTATGATATTATGATATTATGATATTATGATATTAGGATCCTATGATATTATGATATTATGATATTATGATATTATGATATTAGGATCCTATGATCTTATGATACTATGATCTTATGATATTGTGATATTATGATTTTATGATCTTAGGATCCTATGATCTTATGGTATTATGATATTATGATATTATGATATTCTGATCTTATGATATTATGATATTATGATCTTATGATAATATGATATTATGATATTATGATATTATGATATTGTGATATTATGACCTTATGATATTATGATATTATTATATTGTGATATTATGATATTATGATATTATGATCTTATGATATTGTGATATTGTGATATTCTGATCTTACTACATTGGATAGAATAATGTACTCTTTTTACTTTTTACTAACTTGTCCTCTACCAGCAGCTGGCCCTCGAGCGACAAGCCACCCAGGACCTGGCAACCCAGATCAAAGACCATTCGAATACCCTGAACCCTAAACCCTAAACCCTAAACCCTGAACCCTAAACCCTAGTTCTTTGAGCCATTTGCGGGTTTACGATATTAGGGGTACCTTATTGGGGTCCTTACCATAAGGGGATCCTACTACTTGGGGGTTCGATTTTGGGTGCCCCAGGTTTTCCCAAACCCCATCTTGCCATGCCAGACATCCAAGGGCCGCGCGATGAGCAGGCTCTGCAATACCTCCTCGTGCATCCTGTCGCCGTCACCCGGTGCCAGTGCTCCAAGGACCCATATACGCGAGCCTTGACTTGGTCTGCCTGGCTGAGCCGCAACGTTTCACCTCCGAGACACTTAGGGTTTATGGGGGCCGTGGCTCAGAGAAAGTGCACCTTGAAGAGCTCCTGAAACCTGGGCCGGCCTGGCTCGCCAGCATCAGCTCACCCAGTCTTGGGCAGTCCATGTGCACTCCTCAAGAGAGGGCAGTGCATGATGTCATGGCAGTGCCGCATCGCCATGAGTGCGGAGGACGAAAAGGAATGGCCTTGCAGGGCTGCTGCGAGGCCGAAGGTCAAGAGCTGACGCGTCTCAGACTCTTCAAGGCCTCGGTCTTCACCGAAAGGCAGACGGACAAGGAGCAAAAGAGGCCGGGGGCTCAGCTATCTGCAACATACGACTGAAAGCAAGAACATCTACCCAAAGTCAGACGTCGCCTGAAGTTCTGAAGTCACTCTCGGGACTCCAGAGATCGTGGCGTGCGCTGCAGGCGAAACACTACAAGATCCTGTGCGAGGAACCTATCGGCCAAAGGTTAGCACGAGAAAAGCTGAGAGGCACCAAGGCCCATAAAAGCAAAGTGCGCACGAGATAATTCCCAACAGCCGAAGAGTTGAAACTCCGGAGCCCAAACCGGAACAGAACGGGTAGCACCGAACGGGACCCCCGCTGGAACGGAACGGATCTTACGCAGCCTCGCCGGGAATTTTCGACATTGGTCCTTGACCATCCGTTTCTTGCTGGCTGTTGGGTTGCACAGCTAGGATAGAAGAATAACATCACCACCCCAGAATACAATAATACAACAATACCAGAATGCAAGAATACGATAATGCAGTAATAATACTATGATACTACTATTCATACAATCAAACAATAGTACAATCATACAATGCTACATGATGCAGTGATGTAGCAAGTAGAATAATCCCGTCATAATGCAACAACGCAAGAGTGTTCAATGGCTCTAACAGAAAATGTCATGACACCCAGGCGTAGCACAATTGAAATCTACAGTCGCATAGCGACATGGCATGAAGCACGCTTGGAGAACCCCATTCCCTCTGATGCACCGCTTGAGTCCTAACATGCCGGCGAACACCAAACACCTGCCAACTCAAGTGTAGGACGAAGGCTGTCCACGAAAGCCATGAAGGCCTGGCCGTGCGGAGATGGACCCGTACGAACGAGGCGACAAGAAGAGATCACTTGTTGAAGTCTTCTTGCGCTAATCGTGTGGCACGACTCATGCTAACTCACTACTCATCACGGCCTCGCTGAATGTGTCCGCGGCATCTGCAAGAAGCCGGCCCGAGAGTTGCCGAAAGCCTGCTCCGGGTTCTTGTGAGCAGTTCCCCTTGTGCGAATCGCTTGCGATCTAAGACTTCCAGGGAGTCGGGAAAGGTACATGAGCACATGCTCGCAGCTTCGGCTTACTCAGAGCTCCACTGAGGTGAGCAGCCCGACTAAGCATGTCGGCCTACTTTGAGAGACGGAGCTGTCCGCCCAGTTCAGCCTGCCAAAACTGCCAGGCCGCCAGCCCACACGCAAACGTCCCTCTTCGTGGTGATCTGCGCCACGCCTTGGATCCGTTGCATGAGCTAACATGTAAAATATCAGGCCAGCTCTGGCCATTTACGCCCCAAATCAAGCCACAGTTGTGATGCCCCCGATTCCGTAAGTCGTATGCCACTTGCAGGCCTTGAACCAAGATTGCCTGCACCCTCAAATTTTCACTGAGCCACCCGGCTCAGTGCAGCAGCAATGCGCTGGGCAGCTCCAAACCGCTGGAGCGCCACACAGGCAGCAAGGGTAGCGACCTCTCGGGAAGAATCGAGCTCTCTCTCTCTTCTTCCTCTTCTTCTGCTCCTCCACAGCCCTCTCCCTCCCTCTCACTCTCACTCTCTCTCTCTCTCTCTCTCTCTCTCTCAAAGGTCATCTTCGCCATGACCACCAGCAGCGTGACACGATCAGCCCTACTCGACTCGGCAAGAGGGCGCACCAAGTCCCGGCCATGAAACGCTGTCAGCGCCCGTGCGGTGCACGGAGAGAAGACGTCGCACCAGAAGCTGGCATTCAAGGCGTATTACGGCATGGTGTGAACTGAATTGCAGACGGTGTGGCAGTTGGGAAAGCCTTTAGGCATGCTAGGAGCTTTGAGCATCACCAGGCGTTGCAATGCTTTGCAAAGCTTGGCAAAGCTTGGCAATGCTTTGCAATGCTTTGCACTGATCTCCAATTCTTGGCGGTGCTTTGCAGCCTGCTGTCCGCATGAGGCAGCAGCAATAAGCGAACAGCGGCATGGACCTTGACAAACGCATAAACTCATACACCGGGGGGTTTACACATGAAGCGCGTTGCCATGAAGATGTGAAGACGCAGAAGCAGCTACTAGCTAGCAGCTACTGCTGTGGGCTGCCGACGGTTTGCAGCAACTCCAGCGAGGAGCACACCAGGAAGTAGCGCCTGCTGCAAGTCTGGTGTACTCAGAAGCCCAGGTCAGTCGGGTTTCCGGACTGCCTTGCAATGAGGATTTCAATGGCTTTGTGCGCAGCAGCGTGAGCAGCTCGCAACCTCAAGCAGCGCCGGATGTGACTGCCGCCTACAACCATGCTCTTAAAAGCTCTCGAAAAGACTCTTTCTTCCAAGCGACCGCAGGACCACAGAGAAGTTTCCAAGCGGGTAGACGTGATATTTTGCGCGATGCTTCACTGCGCTAAGGCGGCAATTCTGATGATCACATGACTTCGCGGTGCTGTCCAAACATGAAGAACTCCACATTCATCACATATTAGCAAAGGCAGGTACGGTGATGGGCTTCTGCCATTGCTGACGCCGGTGGCCCCGCCGTGTGACTGTGCAGCACAGGGAGCCATCGACCAGGGGACTCCCTGGGAGCAGCACAATAATTTTCCATCACGCAACAGCGTTCGGAAGAATGCTGAACACAATTTGAAGCCTAATTGCAAGTGCCTGCCCCTCAGGGTTTCTTGAAAATCGGCTGAAGATGCGTTACTTCGCGGAGGACTTAAATCCGATGCCCTTGGGGCGAGGAAGATCGCATCCGAAGCTGGTGTTGAAAAGTGCCACGCTGCACGTCATCGAGGAGTACATTTGTACCTCCTCAATCACGAGCCTCGCAGCTTTGATGTATAGTACAAGCTCGACATGGGGGTTTCCGAAAATGGGGGGGGGTGCCCTTTTTTGGGGGGTTCCTTTAAGGGGATTCGAATTCTATTTGGGGTTTAACAGGGGTTCCCCCCTCACCCCCACCCCCCCCCCCACCCCCACCCACGTCTTCGGAAACCCC
Source organism: Symbiodinium natans (assembly GCA_905221605.1). Taxonomy (NCBI): domain Eukaryota; class Dinophyceae; order Suessiales; family Symbiodiniaceae; genus Symbiodinium; species Symbiodinium natans. The sequence goes on from CAJNDS010000281.1 coordinate 14,471, forward strand.
CCCCACATGGTTAGACCACGGGTTCGAAGTCGGCACCCGCCGAAGGTGGCGTGCTTGCGATGGCCAACCCCTTTCATTGCTCATCTTCTACAGGTTAAGGGTTTGGGGGCTTGGGGGTTTGGGAGTATAGGGTTTAGGGTTTAGGGTTTAGGGTTCGGTCCAAAAACGACGGCTTAGCGCTTCGCCGGAATATGCACTTCAGCCTCCAGCCAACCTTGGATGCTCCGAGACAGGACAGACCGGACAGACCGCTCTCAAGATGGGCGCAAAAACGTTGTACAGAGTGCATACACTCACACATTGGGTATGATAAGGATAAGGCATATCATGATACAACGCAAGCCCTAACCCTAAACCCTAAACCCTAAAGCCTAAACCCTAAACCCTAAACCCTAAACCCTAAACCCTAAACGTTAGGTCCTGAGATCCCTGAAATAACTTGAGCCATGCGGCTGTGTGCAGCAGGCCCTGAGGCTGCGAGAAGCACCGCTCGCTGCAGCACCTCTGCGGCTCCGAAAGGCTCAGACATATGGGTTTAGGGTTTAGGGATGTTTAGGGTTTAGAGTTTAGGGTTTGGGGTTTGGGGTTTGGGATTTGGGGTTTAGGGTTGGGGGTTTCCGAAATTGATTGGTACCTTATTGGGGTCCGGGACTATATTCGGGGTCCCTGATTTTAGCAAACCCCCACATGGGTTCAGTGCATATCTGACATCGTCTGAGAGGATCCTCAATCTACGAGTGGAGGAGTTTTACAATTTGACAGGCAACTCACAGCACCCCCCACACACTTTCGCGCCACGCTTCTAGGGTCGTCCCGCCTGATGCGTTGAGCAACACAGCCACAAGATACATGTACATATATATATACTTATTTATCTATCTATATTTTATTTACATATTATTCTTATTACTATTATTATCATTATTTATTGTTATTGTCTGAGTAGAATGTGTGCGACTGTCGCTGAGCTCTGCGCGCGTCGCAGGCTCTCCTTGCCAGGTTCTGGCAGCAGAAGGCCATCTTGCCTTGTGGGGGTTTCCGAAAATAGGGGTACCCTTTTTTGGGGTTCCCATAATGAGGATTATAGTTTCCGAAAATATAGAGGGGTACCCTTTTTGGGGGTTCCTATAGTAAGGATTAGAGTTTTTGGGGGTATACTCGGGGTACTCCAATTTTTGGAATGCCCTTGTCTCTCAAATGACTTGGATCATCCCTCCTGCTGCATTTGCACTAGAAATGGCAAGCAGTCCTGAATACTTGTCTCAGCGCACACACACACACACACACACACGCACATATATGAGCACATCCGATCACAGCCGCCGGTCAAATCGGCTTCGCTCTCTGTTGGATGCTCGTTGCTGCACTTTGATCTCGGGGGATCTAGCTCTACCATGAACTGTCGTGACGATTGTCTTCTGGATACAATATACACAAGTGTGGCGCACAAAGGCCTCAATATCACTATAAACTGGTTGTGAGCCCTCCCATCAATCGCCGCAATCAACACGCATGCATGCTCTGACTCACCACGTTCAGGCTACGGCTGTTCTAAGGCTGAACATAATATGGGGCGAATGTAGCGAGCAGAGCTTGCGCGTGCATTGTCAGCATTTACTAGTGTGCAGAGCAGATAAACATCATTTGACATGCTGCGAGCCACTTATGCATACAGCGGCTCAGTTCACAACAAGAGGAAAAAGTGCACACACGCAATCTGTTCCTTGCACTTCGTTTCACTGGGGTAGGTTTGAGCGCCCTACTGAATTAAGCATTCAAGGATTGTATGGGGATTAAGGGCATTAAAAATAATCAAATATGTTCAAGACTCCCCCCTGTTCATTGAACCGGGAGTGAACCCCTGAATACCCCTGATGACCTCAGGCTAGTGGCGTTGACTCCGGGTGCGGTGAAATCGCTACAACGCGGCCACCGCCATAGTTTTGCATGACCTCGGGGCTTGGCTGCATGCTGCTCCGAAGATTTTCAACTTCGCATGTTTCCAGAGCGACCATCAGCGTCCGAGATCAACACCACTCCCGCACATCCATTCCTCAAAACGAACATAGGTCAGAGGAACCGAGAACATGAGGTTATCACAATACCACGGGAAATCGGTTCAGCCAGGAATCAGAGACTGCGGAGCCGTAGCCGGTGCTTCCTCACTTGTCGTCATGCTGCATAGTGCTTCTGCTGGAGACGCCTCCAAAACAAGGCGGCCAGATACTTGATGTAACTCCAAGGCGGCACTTCTAAATCGACGACCCCCTCGCAAAAAGTGCAGTGCAAAATTAAGTTTTCGTGAAAAGAAAACAAATCGAGGACCTTCTCGCATCAGTGCTGCAGATGTAAGATCTTATGGCAGCCAACCCTTCACCCTAAACCCAAAAAAGCTCTAAACCCAAAACCCTTAAAAACTACAGGCCCTAAAGGCCCTGGCACCCTAAACCCAAAGCCTAAAAGCCCTTTAAACTTCAAACTACCTTAAACCTTAACCCCAAACACCCTAAACATAAAACCCTAAGTCTGACTAAAGCCTTTCAGCCCGAAGGAGAAGGAGCAAACTGCAACTCTGCGTCATACAGCTCTACTGCTGCTTTTTCTTGCTGCTCGGGCTGCCAATGGTACTGTTTGCGACCCTATTGTTATTGCTACTGTTCTTATTTCGACTACTACTACTACTACTACTACTACTACTACTACTACTACTACTACTGCTACTACTACTGCTCCTGCTACTGCTACTGCTACTGCTACTGCTACTGCTACTGCTGCTGCTGCTGCTACTACTACTACTACTACTACTACTACTACTGCTGCTACTACTGCTACTGCTACTGCTACTGCTACTACTACTACTACTACTACTACTACTACTACTACTACTACTACTACTACTACTACTACTACTACTACTCTACTACTACTACTACTACTACTACTACTACTACTACTACTACTACTACTACTACTACTACTACTACTACTACTACTACTGCTAGTACTAGTACTACTACTACTACTACTACTACTACTACTACTACTACTACGACTACTACTACTACTACTACTACTACGACTACGACTACAACTACTACTACTACTACTACTACTACTACTACTACTACTGCTACTACTACTACTACTTCTACTACGACTACGACTACGACTACTACTACTACTACTACTACTACTACTACTACTTCTACTACGACTGCTACTACGACTGCTACTGCTACTGCTACTGCTACTACTACTACTACTACTACTACTACTACTACTACTACTCCTACTCCTACTCCTACTCCTACTCCTACTCCTACTCCTACTCCTACTCCTACTCCTACTCCTACTCCTACTCCTACTCCTCCTACTCCTACTTCTACTCCTACTCCTACTCCTACTCCTACTCCTACTCCTATCCTACTCCTACTCCTACTCCTACTCCTACTCCTACTCCTACGTTTAGCAACGGCTTCCGTTCAGGTTAGAACATGGTAGGGACCTACGACTACAACGACTACGAGTGACCTCATGACTACGACTACGACTTCCTCCGTTGCGGCACGGGTAGCAGCTCCGATTCCTTGAGGTTCCGAGTTCAAGCCCAAAGGTCGGGCAGTTTGGGGCTTTGTGTTTACTGTAGCACCCCTTGGCACAGTGGAAACCCAGTTGCCGCTTTGACATGCTGCGTCGCCTTTGGTACTCCCAGCAAGGGCCCGTTGTGATAGCGCATACCTTGCTTGGCACTGGCAGTCTCTGAATGCTCACGCACCTCGTACGTAGCCATACTGTGGACTTGGAAGTGCCTTTGTTGCAAGATACGCACAAACCCGTTGCGCAGTTCGTCTTCACCACTTGCAGGCCCTGCACCTTCCGTCCACCTCAGCAAATGCACTGAAAGTCGCGGTCCCTGAACAATCAAAACCCCGGTGTCTTATGCTATGATGCACGAAAATGGGGCTAGTTCAGGGAGGGTTATTACTTGTTGTGTTTGTTTTTCTCTGTTGTTTCCTCAACACAGAGCATTTTGGCCCGGATAAGCTCGTTTTGACCTTCTCGAAAAAACCTCCGTCACTTGTTGGTTAAAACATCTTTTCGACCCTTCACGGCGGCATGGGCGTTTGCGCTCTCTATATATACTGCATGACAGAGGTTATAATGTCAAGACCCGCGTTGCAAGGAGGCAGAATGTTCAGCATCATCAGTAATGTTATAGGAGTAGAACAAACATGTATCTACTACTTGTTACTTCGTAGCTTTTGAACTGCTGTCTGCTAGGAAAGGCCCGTTCTTCTGACAAGAGGGGTACTTAGGCTTCTTATGAGCTGTTCTATCCCCAGACCTCGGAATGTAAGAGGACCACGTCTGTGTTCCAGGTTACCAGCGTGAATACACAACCCTAAACCCTAAACCCTAAACTTTCCATCATCTTGCTTCGGAGGCAGGAATTCAGTTTCAGCGGCGCTTGTTGACACTCACTAAGCACCACAACAAGCCTGCTAAATGACACGAAGCCACAGCAGCTTCTTGCCTCTCTTGGTAAACCGCACATTTACCAGAAACGGATCACGGCTCGCCTGGCAATTCATCACAGCCGATGACAGGGCCGAGTTATCTCGTGAGTCCGACACCACCCCTCGGCCTTTGCTTTTGGAGCTTCTTGTGGCTCATCGAACTCGTCACCTGCATCAATGCACTTGACATGTGCCCGAAGTGATCCGAGACCGCAGACGAAAGTGCAGCAAAGGAACCCGACTCACCGTCACTCGGCTCGTCTCTGTCCCCTTGTGCCGGCGGCTGCTGCGTCCTGTGGGCTCCCGCTCCAGGGACGGGATAGACAGAACCGAGCCAAGGTCCAAGACGGATTTGCGAATGCAGCGCAAGCTGGTGCCGCCTGCTCTTCTTCATGACATCCAACAGCCTCACGCAGAAACGCCCACAACGTGGCTGGCTGCAGCGACCACAAGCAACATGGTTTGCCGCCGGTTCTTGCCCTTCCGGTCGCTTCCACTGGGACCCCCCTCTTCTGTCCCTCTCGTTTTCAGGCCGGTGAGCTATCCTTCCGTCTCACTCCTTCACAATTGACTGCTCTGCGGGGCTACCTGCAACAACGTCCACGCTGGCTGGACTTTTTTTGGAGCTTGCGGAGACTCTTAACATTTCTTAACATTTCGTGTATGTTGAGTTCATGATGCTCTCGGTGAAAGCCTCGACACGGTGACCGCCAAAAACGTCGGCAGGCTGTATCAGGCTATTCATGTTTCTGTTGCTATCGTGAATCTCTGCTTAACTTTCCTTAGTCATGCTGGCACAGTGGAGCCTCTCCTCTCCTGAAACCTCCTTTTAGGGGTCTTGAGACTGGGAATCCCTCCCCGCTCCCCGCGCGCACGCCACCCCAAGCCCGTTGGCATTCCGAGCTGCGTGTTGAAAGGTCTCCGCTTGTCAAGATCTTCCGCAGCAAGGCATGAGACTAAGTTTGGGCACAACCACACAACCCAACCTTCCCTTCACTCACATACACACACACACAGAGACAAAATGGCCTTCCCCGAACTGCCCGACTTACAAGATGCCCAGTCCGTGCTCGAAGCCCCCAGCAGCTGCTACAAATGGCACCCCAAGACGGTTCGGGGAGCCCTCCCCTGCAGTCGCCGCAAAAAGACTCTCTCTCCTGCCTGAGCCGATGAGCAAGAAAGGCACCAGCGCACACGCCGCAGTAGCCGCCGCCTTGGAGACGGCACAATCGGAGAGCGAACTTCGTTGCAGCATATATGGTCTTCGGACTAGCACATCGCATCACTTGAAGCCAAAGAATCCACTTCGTACGAAGCGCCGTATTGCCTCACAACCCTCAGGTCCCAGAGTTCGCCAGTCTGCCTCAAGAGAATCGTCAGGGACTGTCCTGTCTTGGCAAGCAGAACTCACACATTTTGCTGAAGCCGGGCAGCCTTGGCGGAACCGCCTGGCACCAGGAGAACATCGAACCCGGAGCCTGGCATGAGCTGGTGGAAAGAGTGGGAAAAAGAGCAGCAGACATAAGTGAGATCAGCTACGCATGACAACATTGAGAAGCTGGATTTGTTCAATGCAGACGCGGCTGGGCCCCGCAAACTCAAAAAGCTGAGGCCCGGGCTGAAAGGCCCTGGTGTCCTACGCAGTCGTCCTTCCCAGATATCCTCCACCTTCAAGAGAGCACAAAGAGCGCGCAGAGACGCTCGCACGTGGGCCGAGTCGAGCTACTAGGAGAGAGACCCTCGCACATGCCGCGATTCCAACTACACTATGGGACTTACCCGAAACCCTAAACCCTAAACCCTCAACCCTACACCCTAAACCCCAAACATCCCCAAACCCTAACTTTCACTCTCCAGCTCTGAGGTGTAGCCTGCAGCAGCTCAACCCGCACAGGGGCCAACATGCCTGGGTCAACTGGATCACTGACACAGCCGGAGCTTCTGATGAAGTATCTGCCAACAGCAGCTTGGGGACCCTATGGTGTTTTGCTAGGGACGAGGCTCAGCCACTGCCCATTGTGCATCCGAGCTGTGGAAGTGCATAGAAAACGCGAAACTGCCTGCACACGCTGCCATCCCTTGAGACGGACCAGTCCGCAGGGAGTTCGCGCTGAAGAGATTCGCTTGGCTTGTGACTTGGCGAGCCTTGCTGAAGAACCATGGCGTGTTCGTCAACGCAACTTTACAACCTGAGCTTGCAACTACATGGCAAGATGCATCACCGCATCAGACTCTACTCTTGCCTTACTCGAGGCATGGCATTCATGACTTCTAAGGCTGTGGACAGCTCGCGGCGGGGTGTGGAAGGACGCGGCTAAAAACGTTGAAGATGGCCACACGGAGGCGCGGGAGCTGCCCCACTGTGTCCTCAACAACTCTGGGTCAAAGGCAGGTCCCTGTTCAATGTTCACACCCTGTTCATGGTGTCTCCATGTGTCTCCCTTCATTGCTCTTCTGCAGAGCTTCGCTCGATTTCGCTGTTGCTGACTCGTTGTATCTCTCTCGTCTTCTCCTTCTTCCTCTCAGGGGGCCTCGGGAACAGGGGTCGGGGTGGGGTGACTCTTGTCACCAGCACAGCTGAAGTAGGTCTGGTGAGAAAACCTCTTGCCTGCAATACTATGGGAGTGAAGGAGTCTGACATGGCCCTCCCTCAATGCATATCGCATTCCACCCTCCCTCTATGTTGCTGACTGCCCTCCTATCGAAGAAGCCTCTTGAAAGTGCATGTCTAAGATCTTTCTTTCTTTTGTGCAGACCCCGTGCTGATGGCTCTCTCACTCTCTCTCTCCCTCTCTCTCCCTCGGCCCCCCTCTCAATCGAGGAGGTCGTGCATCCGAGCTGCTGGGACAGGGTTCGAGATGGGGTCAAGCTTCAGCACCTTGAACCGGCGCGGTGTGACAAACACATGGCACATCATGGCACGACCCCCTGCTGGAGAGCTCCGGGCACAGCGGCGGTGGTTTCGATGCACCTCGCTTCCGCTTGTTGTGGCTCGTCCTGAGAGCTTCCCGATGATCACACGATGGTCATCGCACCAAAGGCCCTAAACTTGGACATCTTATCGATATCCGTGTTGCAACGGCTATGTGTGATTGCCAGGAAGACAGACACAAGAGGGACGCTCATGTCTTATAGGCTGAAGTGCTCCCAAACCCTTCGGCTTGCTCTATAAAACTGGGCGAATTCGCTGGTCTACAGCTGCTGTCAGCCCCCGTAGCGAGCCACACCCCGAGTCAAAACTCCTCCGCAAGTGCTGCAAAGGCAGGCTGCCCGCGATACCGTACCCGGACCCCAATCCTTGTCAGCAAATCCCCTGAGTCCTGGGACTTGGGAGACCAGTAGCGGGACACCAGTGGTAAGCCTGCAGAACAGGGACCCTTCCCGAACAGCTTTGTTTCAAAAAGCAAGAGGGCGATGGCCTGGGTTCCTCCTTAGGGCTGCCCCGTCCACTTGCACCGAGCGTAGGCAGGGAGCGCAGAGACAAGCAGGTGCTGCCTACGGAATGCACAGGTCACGTCATCAAGAAGCATCGTGGCCCCAAGTTGTTGCGGCAAGTTGCGGTGCTTTGTCTTCCGCTTCTTTCCACCTGCTCAGGAACCGTCCGTCTCGCATGCTGGTGCGCTGAACGTCAACTAAGGCAACGTGGCGCTGTCCGATCTTGCAAGTGAACATGCCATCAGAAATCTAGTGCCAGTGCCTTTCTTGCGAATGCCCGCTGAAGCCTCCCAATCTTGAGCTTCCACAGCAGAAATTCACAATATGAGCCAAAGAGCAAAGAACCCAGACAGGAATATGCACAGAATATGCTGACATCGTCACAACATGTCACAACAACCGCACCCCAAAGATCCTCTGAAGCAGCCCCCGTGACGCGAAAGGCCTCTGCCGACTCAAAGAAGACGGCGACATGCTGCGACATGCATGACCCGACGCTACGACGCTGCCCTAGAACGCACCTTTCCCTACGCAACCCTTCCTCGCACAAAATTGCTTCTCAAGCTGCATCGATGACTTGGCGATGGTTGGCTTCTTAAAGGGTGAAACTGGCATCCTGAGCCAACACAATGCAACAGCAGTCCACCTTTCACGGACGTCGTGTCTAGGCTGCTGCCTGAAGCTTCCACCCATGTATTTGGGAGATTTCCAGGGGTGGCGAGATATATGCCAGGTGGAGGCCCTTACATGGGGCGTACAAAAAGTTGGAGCCTTTCCCACAAATCTAGACATGTCATCTTCTGCAACGCATCATTCCGAGTTAGAGCTTTGCTGAAAGTGAGCCCGAATTCCTTAGCAAACGGCTGCCAAGACTTCAGCTCCTAGAGATTTCCGACACGGGCTACTGTCCTGGAGTCCGTGAGTACCAGCTTGCCTCTCACTGCAACCACTGCTAGTTCGTTCCACACTACCCGTTAGATTTCTAGATAGCACTAGACTAACTTGGCTTCCGGACTGGCCGCAAGCGACAAGAAGCCGAAGAAGATCTGCAGATCGTAGGAGCGGCAGCCATGAGCTTTCCGACCTGCAGGCCAGGTTCCCGGCATTGCTGTGAAGAGGACTGAGACTACAAGATCGGCATCGTTTCACCTGCCGCCAAGGGACTCAGCGGTTTGCAATATCTTCCGGTGGCCTTGCTGGACGAGCGATTTGCCAGGCGGGGGGGGGTGTCACGAAGAGTCGCTGTGGAGGGGCGTTCACAACATGAAGTACGAGACAGGGCCCGGCACGGCACGTGGCTCCAGCAAAGGAACGCAAAAGCGAAACCAGCTCGGTCGCCTCAAGAGCAACGCTTGGCTTGGTGGGTTGTGGGAGCGCTTGGTCGCCTACATATGATGAGCTCGATTTGCCTTCCGCATGAACAGAGACAGTCAGAATACCGGAAGATACTGTTGAAGCTTGTACAGGCTGCGCACTGTCGGGGATGCATAGGTTGGTCGCACACCTCAGCCAGGACATGGAGTTCTTGGAAGCAGCTGTGCTGAACAGATGCATTCCAACAACTTGGTCATCAATAAGGCCCTCAAGCAACCACGAAAACAAACGTATGGTATGAGCTATTGGTGCCAAGAGTTCAACCTCATCCCAGCTCAGACATAGGCTTGAGCAGCGGCCGGCCCGACGCAGTCTGTATGAGCACCTTCCAGCATCGTCCGGCAAGCGGCTTTAGACTGTAAACTTTCCTAAGCAAAAAAGCCGTCTCGCCGCGGACGCAGGCGCTCGTCACCGATTGCACGGAAGATGCCGAAGTCGTTGCATCTCGCCCGGGACAGCTCGTCACAGCCTGGAAGTTCACATGAACTTTGCCGGATGCGTGGCTTGCTGATGGGCCAAAGTATGCCAAAGATAGCACCCCGAAGGTAACTTAAGGGCCACGAGGCCCTACTCACGACCTGGGGGGACTGCGATGTGACTGAGGGGCTTGCTCTCCACCAGCGCTGACGTGGGGATCGTTTGCAGCCTCTGGGCTGAACTTCAGAAGTTTCAAGGGGGGTTCACTAAGGGTTTTAGGGACGTTCGGCGTGTAGTGCGTCGAGTGCTGCACATTCCCCAGCATCACGCCCCGGCCTCTGCAAGACGAGCGAAGACCAAGCCTGCCAGGGCCGCTGCAAAAAATTGGCTCAAAACAATGGTCCAGAACGCTAGGCCAGATAACACCATGACTGCGTTGCCTACTTTAACTTGTGATAGGTGAAACCTTGGGTCTCGTGCCTCCGGCGGTGCACAAACGTGCAACTCGGAGTGCACGAAGACATGGCTGCTCCTGCACATGATCTGGATCGACACTAAAAGTCTGAAAGTTGCAAGCGTGCGCACGGTGGGGGCTCACGAAAGGTCAAAGCAATCAACCTCGCCACTTTGTGGTTAGCAAGCCACAGCTGCGCGCCTCCGTGGCACGCACCGAAGCACGCAGCCAAGCGCGGGTCTTCTGCCTTGCCTTGGCTCCAAAGGGCAGTACCCTAAACCCTAAACCCTAAACCCTAAGCCCTAAACCCTAAGCCCTAAACCCTAAACCCTGGACCCTAAACCTGCCCTGCTGAAAAATATCTACAATGTCCTTGTCCATGGCTGGCCAAGGTGCTGGTGCATGCGCGCGGCTCAACTTGCACCAATGATGACGCCATCATTTGCGGGGTAGGGTTTAGGGTTTTGGGTTTGGGGTTTAGGGTTTAGGCTTTAGGCTTTAGGCTTTAGGCTTTAGGCTGTAGGCTTTAGGCTTTAGGCTTTAGGCTTTAGGCTTTAGGCTTTAGGCTTTAGGCTTTAGGGTTTAGGGTTTAGGGTTTAGGGTTTACTCAGGTCTGGGGTTGCTTTGTGTTGCATCAAGAAGTCCTCCTTGTCACACCCCGCCACAGTTTGGATTGAATCCGTGTTGCGGTGCCTGATGCTCTCGTTGCCCGATTACTGCATGTCCTTGCTGCTTGGTCTTTCGTGTTCATGCCAGGCTCCAATCCCTAAACCCCAAACCCCAAACCCCAAACCCTAAACCCTAAACCCTAAAGCCCTAAACCCTAAACCCTAAACCTTTCATAATGTTCTGGCTGGTATTTGGCCTTGGAGGCTCGGACTCTCTGTGGAGTGTAACGCTCACTGCCTTCAGGAAATGGCCAACTTCAAGATTTGGAGAGCTGCCATCCCGGCTGATATGAATCATATTGATTTTAGTTTAGGGGTTTAGGGTTTGGGTGCTCACTGCGTTCCAAATGAGCAACAAAACGGAACGCAGCCTGAACAAAGAGAATTGGCACATTTGTTGCTCTCCTTTGTCACACAAACCACATCACGCTACTCCTCTGGGCATCAGCTTTCTGCCCACGCAGGTAGGGCCTGTCCAAAATTTCTCTACCCAAACCCATGCTGGAATTTTGGACAGGCCCTTTTCAGGGTGGCGACACACTTGTGGCGTTCTTTGGTGTGAGATGGCATCAGCCTTCGACTCAAGCAGATCGCAAAAGCCCATCCGTACAGGCTCTTCGTTTGGGTACTGCTGCTTCGGCATCAACTCGTATAAGTCGGCTGCTTGAGTGGAAGGCTGGCGTTCGTTTACGTTGTTTGCGCGAGTGCACGGATTATGCACAGGCGGGACAAGCTTGGCCCCTGATCGGAAAACGGGGTTCGAGCGATTGCTGTACAACTGTACATTCGCTGTCTCACGCCGCACGAATGGGCGTTGACCGCCTCAGCCAGCACCGAAGTCGCAAGGCGCAACCCGTATCTCTTGGCTGAACTTCCCTGAGAGCTCCCACGCCGACTGAATCGGGGGCATGGAGAGCGGGCTGGAGCGAGAGCCTGCGCACAGCTCGGCTTCAACGCTTCTTGCAGCGCGAAAATCGGAACTGTTTCTGCCAGTAGCAGCTACAAGGCTACAAGCTACAGCTTGAAGCTCCCAGCCGGGTCTCAAACTACACCCTTTGCATTGCCTTTGCTCAGGCGACCATCCTGACCTTGGTGATCTATGCACTGCCCCTCCCACAGTTCGCTCGGTTGTCCGGACACGTCCTGAGCAACTGCATCTTCCCTGCCCAAGGCTCCTGCCTGTGAGGGAGTCGACGATTGCGCCTGGGGCACTGTGGAGGTAAGGTGACCTTCAACCTGCGTAAATCAATGCGGCCGCCCAGAGCAAACAAGGCTTTCAGAAGCGGTGGCTCGGCCCAAGAGGCGGCCTTATTATGATTATCATGGTTATTGTTATTTTCTTATGATTATTCTTACTATTACTATTATGATTATGATTATGATTGCTATGATTATTACTCTTATTATTATTATTATTGTACAGGTTCCTGATTGTGGATCACTTGCTCGTCGTAGCACGTTAGGGTTTGAGAGGGTTTCGGCAGTGGTGCTTTTGGGTGAGAGGGGGGGCCTCAAGCAGGGAATCAAGTACAAGCTTCTCTAAAAAAGCCCCTAAACCCTAAACCCGAAACCCTAAACCCTAAACCCGAAACCCTAAACCCTGAACCCTGAACCCTGAACCCTAAACGAAGCTGGGACTGCTGGCCTGAGGAGATAGTGGTGTTGGTCGTTGCTCCGAAGATTTCAGCCTTGTCGAACTCCACGGGCCCATGTTGCAGCGCCTCGTGTACCTGGGGCCACGTGCATGCGCGCACCACGCTCTCCGCTGCCCACTCAAAAGGCTGTCGTCTGACTTGTCTCCATCTCACAGTCATATCTCTGGCCTGTGACAATAGCTTCTCACGAAGGCCCAACAAGTCAGACCTGTTGTAGGTTTTTCGCCTGGGACTGGTCAAATCATGTGCGCAAAATGAAGTCGCAGCTGCATCACTGTCGAGCAAAAACTGGTGCCAAAGAATGTTCTGGGCCCCCTGCGAGAACACAACTGGAGCTGGAGAGTACTGCAAGCATGCCATCTTGAAACCTCCCAAGCACCAGCTCTTTTCTCACAGGGCCTGCACAAGACAGAAAATCAAAAAGGCGGCCTGAAAGAACCGTCTGCGCTTTGCCGCAGCAGCTGAGACAGCGCTCGTCCACGTTTATGATGGTTTGACCATCTGCCTGCCCGGCAAACTTGCTTCATTCCTCTGGCAAGGCTCTCGATCCCGTGCGAGCCTTACATTTCTTACAGCTGAGCCTTAGAGACAGTTTTAGACACAGGCAAGCCTCGCTTGCCGACGGCGAAGAAGCCCGACCCTTGATGCTTCGGGTTCTGCTTCCTCGGCGCTCGGAGGTACAGCACAAAGCTTCAAACGCACGGCATCGCTCAACCAAGCCTCCTCGAGGCCTCTCACCAGACTGCTCTTCCTGCCCAATGCTCTCAACAAGCAAAAACCGAAGGTTAAGGTACAGGATCCTGGGGTCGAATGTGAAACGCAGAAGAGTTGAAGAGTTGAAGTCATTCGAGGCGTCCCACGGCCTTGTAGCCCATCAGAGCAATCTTTGATCTGTCTTGGTCGTCTTGAAGGTCTAACCTGGGCATTCTGTCAAGAAAAGCGGAACTCTTCATATCCATGCCGGCGGCCGCTTCAGTGGCTGAGATGCTGACGCAGAAGCCGCCCGCTCACACTGCACCTCATGCGCTGAAGCCGCTAAAACGAAAACCGGAAGCCAATGTCCCCTAGTCCCTTGGGGTTTGCGGGTGCTTCCGGCACACCAACGGTACGAAAAGATGCCTGAATGCCAGGGCCCGTACCATGGTCCAGATGACAGCACTCAGGTGCTCGAGACTTTGTGCAACGTGCTGCGAGGAGTCCTGCCTGCGGTCGGGCAAAAACTCGGGCCAGCATGGCGAGTCAGGCCAAGCAAGGGCAGTTGGCTCCCGGATCCCTAAACCCTAAACCCTAAACCCTAAACCCTAAAGCAGCAATGAGCTGGGCTTCAAACACTGTCGAGAGCTGCTTAGCCACTGCTTTGATCTCGACCTGGTGAGACTTTGAGTTCTGCATGTCCCAGGGCATGATGCAGACTGATACAGTGACGGCTGACCTCCTGGCTGTTGCGATCTCGTCGCCGAAGCTTCCCTAGGTTTAGCACCAAAGTATGGGACTGCGCGTTGGGGACGCAGGAAGCCGGGCAGAGTCGCCTCCCATGGAAAGCTATAGAAACACTCCCATGGCCCGCGCCTACCTCTTCGACCTCTGATGTCACCTGCATGCCACGCATACGGCGCAACGCAGTGCGTGCAGGGTGTTCTCAATCACGCGAGTTGCGAAAGGACTTGCATACCTGCAAAACACAGACAGACAGACAGACGGACGGACAGACTGTCACTCACTCACTCACTCACTCACACACCAGACGTAAGCCTGGCGCACCAAGTCCTCCGTCTGAGCCTGGGACTTGCCTGGCAGGAGAGCAAGCGAGGCCCACCGTACAGAATCGTTGTAAACTCTTTAGAGAGCCTTGCTTTGGAGCTGATATGCAGACACCAATCCGGCACGTTGCCACGCCGGGCTGAAGGAGCAGAAGCTGAGCCAGAAAAGGCGATGTAGGAAAAGGCAGGAGTGCAATTCCCGAAAAGCAAGACGTGAGTGTGCACAAGGTCGCGTCAGATGACGCAACCCACTCTACAGAGACCCGCAACCTTTCCCAGTCGAGACTTTCCGCTCTTCTTGGGGCTCTCGAAGAGATGCTGAACACCCAAGAAACATGACAGCCACACAGATGCTATCCTCCAAGGCTCGGCGATACTCACCTAGGACAGCAGGACCAGTCTCAAAGCTCGGTCTCAAGCGCAGGCCAACTCTGAAACATTTTGAGAGGAACCGCACAAAAACATAAGCATCACCAGCCATCACCATCAACCGGAGGGAGAAACTGAATGCACACAATCGGCAGCGACTTTATGGAGAGCCCTTTCTACTTCCTTCCTGCTCGAGCTGGATACGGTCATCACGGTCTGCTGCATGTACCAGGGATGCTGCGCTCGGACTGCATGAATTCGTCGACCTGCCAACAAGTATGGCAGTTTCGTCGCCTCTGTCGAAACCCTAAACCCTAAACCCTAAACCCGGAACCTTGCTCCCCGCCTTCTTGCGCACCTGAGCTGCTTCGTGCAGCCTCGGTCCACATTATGGCCAGCAAGCTTGAGCTTGAAGCGATGAAGAAAACCCATAAATGACCCAATCCCAGTCTTACTTAGGAGTGTTGGAGCCAAAGAGCTACCTATCAACCACTGGAGCATGCTTCTGAGACCCGAAATTTAGGCTGTTGACTTCGAAGACTGGCATTCGCAACCCTCTGAGCTCGGCGGCTCTTCCTGGTACGCCGTTCGCACCTCCGCCAGTGTGCGAGCGCACGCTCGAAAGTGCAGCAACATACAGCGTCTTCATCTTGCCTTGCGCCGGCCTCCTGTAGCATCGCAGCATTGTGCGCCGCCACGGTGTTGGTGGCTGTTTGAAAATGGGCCTTCATGTCCGCCATCATCCTGAGCTTCAGTTCTGTCATTCGTAAACTCAGCAGACCTGAGTAAACTCTGAGCGCTTCTCCGATCAACGGTCTGCTGCAACGCCGTCACGTTGTTGTTGGTCTCCAGGGTGAAGTTGTTGACCTGCTGGAGCAGCGGTTACGCAAGCCAGATGCTGCCGGCGTGATCTTGGGAAGGATGCCGGGACGCAGCTGCTCTGGGCAACAGAAATTCCCCCCAAAACTACCTGGGGACACTGCTTGAGCGTCGTCACTACTTCATCCTGTGCACAGAAACCCTAAACCCTAAACCCTAAACCCTAAACCCAGTCTTCTTGGGCCTCCTCCTGGACCATCTGCAGCTGGGCAATGCTTGCCTGAACCGGCAGGGCGGTTGCAGCTGCTATGAGTAAGTTGAAGGGTTTAGGGTTTAGGGCTTCGGGTTTAGGGTGTAGCAACTCGCCTTGCAAGCCCAACTCTGCGATGGCACGAGGGTGATCACGTCTTACATCTCGCCTTGTCGTGCTTCATGGAGGCAAACTCCGTGCTCATGCTGGTGACCTCATGCGTCACTGTCTTCAAGACACCCTGCAAGGAACTTCGGAAGTCACAGGGACTTCGGCACCATGCCATTTGCCCATGTGGGGGGGGGGGGGGGGTTAATCTATGGGGCCCTTATCCTTCCGGGTATGTCAAAACGAGTCCACAATGTAGATCCCCTCACTGTATTAGGCATGCACAGCATGTTCAAGCACTTCGAGGTTGCGACCACCTCATTTGTGTGGGAGAGGTCGTGCATGACCTTCGCTAGGCCTCCAATGCATGTCAGGTGTGCTGGAACACAAAAGACGCAAAGCTGGCCATTAACCACTAGCAGCTCCCTCAATGGCGATAGAGCGTGTAAGCCCCGAAGTTGTCTTCACTTAAATCAGTTGTGAGTAGTTGTGTGCGGCCTTCTGAGAGGTGCTGCTTTCGCTTTCTCTTATGCCGACGAGGAAAAGGACTGAAGAAGCACCCGGCACAAGACGGTGTGCCTGTCTCTTCACCCCACAGGTCGTCACTCAGCTTGTCGTAGCGATTTTCGAGACTTACCAGCTTCACCTGCCACACTGCACCGAAAGCTGTCACGCTGGGTCGGGCGCACAAGCAACCCAAATGTTCTGCCTAGCATTCACTCACCCAAAGACCTGTACAACTTCTCCCATCCGTTGACCTTTCCGAACCCTAAACCCGAAACCCTAAACCCTAAACCGCTCACCTCCAGGTCCGTTTTGAAGACGTTCAACATCTTGCTCTGCTGCGAGAGCCGCTTCTCCAAATCATTCCGAAGCCTTGTAGCGGTTTAGGGTGTTTAGGGTGTTTAGGGTGTTTAGGGTGTTTAGGGTGTTTAGGGTGTTTAGGGTGTTTCGGGTGTTTCGGATGTTTAGGGTGTTTAGGGTGTTTAGGGTGTTTAGGGTTTATAGGGCTTATAGGGTTTGGGGTTTACGGTTGCCGCACTCGGTATCAGATCCACAAGGTGTCAATGGAGTGGCTGGGGACACGGCGAGTCTCCCAAATCCTGGACCCGGCCTGGGAGCTTCGGCACAAAGGAGAGAAGTTTCAGCGAGGGTTTTCAGGGGCTCGGGTTCAGGGTTAGGGTTCAGGGTTTAGGAATCAGGGTTTAGGGTTCAGGTTTCAGGGTTTAGGGTTTGGCTCCGAAAGCAACAGACACTGCCCGCCTAGTTCGCCAACCACTCGGTCCACTGTGCGCTGCGTTCCTTGTACGGAAGCATCCATGCCTCAGCGCGCAGCGCAAGTGTGACCACGCGGGCACTTGCTGCATGAGTCGGAGTGTTCAGTAGAACTGGCCCCCGGCGCTCCAACTCGTAGCGGAAGACATCCAGGTCCTGCTACAAGACACAACTTCATCAGGGTCCGCCCAACCGAGTCTTGCTGTTTGCAATCTCGCTCTGCTTCTTTTCCACGCAGTCTTCCCCTTTTGGTGCCACTGCAAGCATGAAGCCCCGAGCCATCATCATCGCGGACTCATTGCCGGCACACGCTCGCGCTCACGTGATTCCGATGGCACAAATGATGCCAAGCTTGGCTTCGCATCGCCATGCATCAGTGGGACCAGAAGCCTGCCATGATGAGGCAAAAGATCAGGTCGCCTTTCCATGAACAAATCCAACGAGGCTAAGGCAAAAAGGGCCAGCCAATCTTGTGGGCTGCCGCGCCCGGGCAAGAAAGTGCGCGCTTCAGACCCCCACAATCAGGTGGGACCTCGATGGCAGAGCAGCTGGGCACTGGGAGCCTGTTCCTGAGAGCCAACTCTCAACATGTCAATGACAGACTCACACTGCGGCTCGACGCCCGCAAAAACACACCACTTTGGCCAAGAAGCAGGAGTCGGCACTTTTGAAGGACGGCGACGGCCGACAACAATCTCAGGCCGACAGGGCTCTGAGCCTGCGTGCCCAGCCAAATAGTCGGGGAAGTCATAGGCCAGTTAGAGGATTCCTTTGCCAGCTTGCAAGAACATCCCAGTCGCCAGAGCTGGATGCTTGCTCCCACGCCTGCACACGCAAGTAACATTTGCAACAGCAGACGAGAAATGCATCTCTCACAGAGCCAGCACCACATCAAATCTACGAATAACAAATTCAGGAAACACTCATGGCAATCTGCCAAGCTATTACACTTCTTTCCTGAAGCAATCCAAACGCTGCACGCGCAGTACCGGCTTGCAGGCGGTGCGACGTGGCCTCCTCCAGGCATCCACATCGAAGCATAGGATCCAAGAGCACCTTCAGACATCGTCAACCCAACTGCTGGCCCACTGTCAGGAGGAGGAAGGAGGAGGGGCCTAAAAGTCCGGAGATGTTCGGAGGGATCGCTAAGCTAGGCCTTGAGAAGGTCGTCAAGAACTGCCTCCCGTGCTGCCGTTGCTGCTGGGTTGCCTGTCGCAGAGGGGAAACCAACATCGTGTGCAGCAGACCCTAAACCCTAAACCCTAAACCCTGAACCCCAAACCCTAAACCCTAAACCCTAAACCCTAAACCCTGAAGCTGTTATCCCACCCTAAACCCTAAACCCGAAACCCTAAACCCCAAACCCTCCGGGCCTCGGAGAGGAAGCAAGGCTGGCCCCTGGTTCACCTCTCGAGATGCACATCGCTCTACGTGACCCAACTTGCTTGGCGCTCGGCAGCACAGATGTTCCCACGTGGCCTGGGTTTAGGGTTTAGGGTTTAGGGTTCAGGGTTCAGGGTTCAGGGTTTAGGGTTTAGGGTTTAGGTAAAAGTGAAGATATCAATGCAAGGGCATCGCCCTTTGGAAGGCCGCAAACATGCGCTGGCTCGAAGTCTGATATACGTAGCATGCCTTAGGGGCATGAGGAGCAGGGAATGTCAAATGATCTGATCTTGCATTTCCTTCTCAGGACAAGTTCGCCGAAACACCGGAGCAGACTGAGAGCTAAACCTCCTCACATCAACAAAGACTCAGGGGTGGGGAATTAGCAACCCCCCAACACCCCAACCCCCCCCCTCCACCCCCCTGCCCCCAACAAAATCACAAACCCACGCTGCATGGAGAACTATCCTACCACGAACACTGTAATGAGGGCCACCAAAACGAGTCTACCGTACCAGTTTCGGCTACTACTCCACTCTACCCTTTGTAACTTCACCACACGACACGGCCTCTAGCAACCACGGGCGCCCAGTCGTGTCCAGCAGAACATCAGCTCCCAGAATCTCGAAGCTTAACGCTGCACCTCCCAGTACCAGAATCGCGTCGCCCACATTATTTAGGCCAGTGATGGTTTGAAAGCTTATACTAACAGAAAGAAGAGCGCCTCTCCAACAATGAATGCGCATATTTCAGAACCATTCTCAGCACAACATCTAGAGGGCTACTGCAACGTAGGAATTTCCTGCCGTGGACCCTACCTGCTTCGCGTGCTTCACTTGCGACCGCGAAGCTCTCCAGGAACGGTTGCAGAACAGCCTTCACGACTGGCCAGAACAAGCACAATACCTGCTCTGACCATATGCTAACATGACTGCATACTTGTTGCCCCGAGTCCCTGCACAAACGAACGCGCCTGCAACATGTTCAGAATCGCTGGCCACACCACCGCAGCTTGAGCAAACGTGCGGCTGCTTCTGCCCTCCACACCTTCGAAGGTGTCAAGCGTGCTGTGCACATGCCGCGCGGGGTTGGGGTCCGCAGCATCGTATGGTGCAGGATGCGATCGGCAGATGAACTCCCGGCGGACCAGTGCCATGGTGGAAGATGCTTCATGCCCGCGCGACATCAAAAGCAAGTAGATCCGGAATGTTAGCTTTCGGCCGGCCTCATCCAGCAGAACTCGAGGCACCTCGCACTGAGCAATGTAGTCATCTTGATCCTCTTCGGATATCCATGCGTTGTGGCAAGCTCTGGGCCCCAGGTGTACGGACACTCCTTCATTCCGCTCCTTCCGAGCATGCTTTAAGAACCACAAGGTTTTGCTGTCAGATTCGCCAATCCTAGACATATCCTCTGGCAGAAGTATCGTCAAGGGTGCCCACGTGGTCAGGCCACATCTCTCCAGAAACATGGCAAGCCGCTTCTTGTCTCCCAGCTCTGCGCACACACCGAGTCGACATAGTTCGATCAGGGCAGGCCGAGTCTCCTCCACAGCGCCTCGCTTGGAGGGCGGGCCCCTCTGAGGGCGCCAGGCAGAAAAGAGGGCCCGCTCGCCACTGAGAGCGGCCTCGAGCCCACGAGATCGGAGACGAGCGGGAAGTGCCCATGGCATGTTGGAGTGGAAAGTCCCACGTACCTCCTTCAAGATGGCGCAGCCATCGTGGGTGCACTGCCTGTGAAGTCGAGATGGCTAGGATTGCAAGATATACACATTCACGGCGTTTGAAGTATCCCGAAAAGATGCCATCCCCTGCCCAGTCACTGGTCCATGAGCCTTAGCACCGAAGCTTCGTGCCATTGCACTTACCCGGGAACCCCCCGGCGTCGAGAATCCGGAGCTGTTGGACAAGGCATCTATCTGTATACGTAGATCGCCATCTCAACATGTCTCCATGATGGTATTGGGTGTCATGTTGCATTGAACCAACTTCGCGACAGAAAACGCGCATGCAGAGTCATCATGTGCCTTAGGGTACAAGGTTTAGGGCTTAGGGTTTAGGGTTTTGGGTTTAGGGCTTAGGGTTTAGGGTTTAGGGTGTAGGGTTTAGGGT
Organism: Symbiodinium natans; assembly: GCA_905221605.1. Lineage (NCBI taxonomy): Eukaryota > Dinophyceae > Suessiales > Symbiodiniaceae > Symbiodinium > Symbiodinium natans. The sequence goes on from CAJNDS010000281.1 coordinate 35,066, forward strand.
TTAGGGTTTAGGGTTTAGGGTTTAGGGTTTAGGGTTTAGGGTTTAGGGTGTAGGGTGTAGGGTGTAGGGTGTAGGGTTTAGGGTAAGAGGCCACCGCTGCAAGGGGTCCTGCTTCATGCAGCTCAGGGAGTCGGTCGCAGTCGCCTGCCATTGCCTTCGTGCTGTTGGGGCGACGCCCAGAACCAATGTGAGGGCTTCCGAAGTTTTGGGGTGCCTTCTTGGGGTCCTCGTTACAAGGGGATCCTTCAATTTCGGGATCTCTGTTGGGGGTGCCCCAACTTTTTCGTAAGCCCCCCCCATGTTACAATGTTTTGCAGGTGGTCTCAGGTCCCGGGCTTCCTCTCAGCATCATACTTTGCCAGCTCGATCCTAAAGTTCTCGATATTCGCCACCTGCCACAATATCATCGTTGGGAAGGGGGGGGGGCTTAAAGGGGGGTCTTAAAGGGGGGCTTAAGGGGGGGGGGGGGGGGGGGGGGGGGGTGGGGGGGGGGGGGGGGCGTAAGGGCGGCTTAAGGGGTGGGGGTTCGGGTACTGGCAATGGCAGATTTCATGTCAAATTCAAAACTCTGTGGCCACGCCTGCTGTTCAACTTTGTTCGCCGTGAGCCTCATGCCAGGTTCGGTAGCACATCCATGCTGAATGAGTACACTTTACACTTTTTGGGATAATATTTTCTTCAATCCCCTATAGAACTCCAAGTGTACACTTTTTGTTAAGGGAAGCTCTGCACTGACATCGCTTCTTAACGGCGCCCAACTCGAGAGAGAGCATGTAAGGGAAACTGCTGAGGACGCCGGCATGAGCTCCGAGATCTGCCCGGACTTCTGCAGAAGGTCGTCCTGTAAACCCTAAACCCTAAACCCTAAACCCTGAACCCTGAAACCCTAAACCCTAAACCCTAACCCTAGCCCTAAACCCTGAACCCTAAACCCTAAACTGCAAGGAACTTGCCCTCCCTGGCATGGGTGACATGGGCACCGGCGCGCCTGCACCTGCGTGACGTCATGCTCGAAGGCCTCAATGGGGCGCAATGAGGGTGATGCTACCAAGGGCCATTCCTTGGCCTTCTCTGTGCATATCTTTGACTTGTGTCAAGAATTTATAGCAATATTAATTAACATCTTGGGGTTTCGATACTTTTTTATATATAATTATATTTCGAATTTAAGAGAATCTAAGCACTGTGTTGTGAGATGCGCGAATGTCTTGTGCCAGCCTTGGCATTCCTCAAGCATTCCTACAAGCATCTTCAACATGTTTCAGCGTCACACCCGTGGCTCAGCTCGGGACTGCCGCTCTCCGAACGGTTGGGCCAATGAGATCTAAGCAGTGCCTTGGCAACTTCAAATGTCAGAGCCTTTGGCAGCGTGTCAGGCCGTCCCAGCGGACTCGAGATCTGAGGCCTCGACTGGCGCAACCGGACCTGCCACGCAACCGAAGCAACCGAAGCAGCGCCACAAGGCTTCTGAGCACAGCATTCCGGGCAAGCTACCAAATTTCGGGAATTTGGGTTGCTTCCCTTCGAAGTGCGGATGCCGCGGCCGCAAGTGCAGAAAGATGACTCAGACGACTTCATTCCGAAGTTTCCCCCATCAACCCTAAACCCTAAACCCTAAACCCTAAACCCTAAACCCTAAACCCTAAACCCTAAACCCTAAACCCTAAACCCATCTAACAGATCAGTGCCAGCCTCCAGGTTCGCCATCTGCACCTCATGCTCGCCTCAAGGCCAAGCTTCTACGGGAGGTTTCCGAAACTAGGGGGGGTACCTTATTGGGGTCCCTAAACCCTAAACCCTTAAACCCTTAAACCCTAAACCCTCTAAAGCCTAAACCCTACTGTTTGGGGGACTCTTTTAGGGGTCCCTTTTTTCGAGGAAACCCCTGACATGCCTTCAGGGATCTGAACGCCGGCCCCCGAGTTGTGGCAACCGACAGACTCCAACTGGGGTTTAGGGTTTAGGGTTTAGGGTTTAGGGTTTAGGGTTTAGGGTTTAGGGTTTAGGGTTTAGGGTTTAGGGTTTAGGGTTTAGGGTTTAGGGTTTAGGGTTTAGGGTTTAGGGTTTAGGGTTTAGAAGCTCTTGATGTGACATTTGTGTGGAAACCTGCAGTTTTCCAAGTTCATCCCAGTGGCCCTGGGTGATGCCACCAGGAAGCGGGGGGATACCTTCCGAGGCGAGAACCCTCAAGAGAACTGGGCAAGAAGTTTTGAAACAAAATGTTTCTCTATCGGGTCCAGTTCACGATGACACAAGCTGCTTTAGCTCAAATCAAGGCGCTGGGAGCTTCTTCGGCGCCTTCCTCCAGCATTCTCTCATAGTCCTCAGGCCAACCCTGCACTCACTACACCTGACATCTCTCCAAACCAAGGCCGGATGAGGGGACGGCCAAAGGCTCCACCGTCTCATCCAGGTGTGACAGATCCACGCCTCGACTTGTGACATCTTTGGGCAACCCCATGCAGTTCATGTCACAAGTTTTACCATCTGAGCTTCCGGCTACGGCGTGGAGGTGTGCCTCTCTCTTCGGTCCGAACCATGATGCAGTGGTCGCGGTGGTGCCGCTGAGCAAATATTCTGCACCGCTGACAAGAAGATTCTTGTTGAACGTTGGGTATTTCGAATGCTGCCATGTCTGTTTGTGGTCTGTGTGTGTGGCTGGCTGCCCGGCTAGTCAAAAAACGAGGCAGGATAAGGGTCATATGCGCTGCTCGCATCATGTTTGCAATAGCTCCGAGAACTGGCGGCAATGTGGGCGAACTGCAAGTCTGGAAGAAAGCCATGGATCGAATCATTCGGCATGCTCCACAGCCACCCTAGCAGTAGTCTGCAGCTACCAACTGCCTTTCCGATTTCTGCGAACCAACAAGAGCGCACGCGTCTTTGCACGCTGCCGTCAGTCATGTGCGCTTGAGACGCCATGCTACGCCGACGCCCAAGCACCCTTCAGTCGTCGCTACCATCCAGCAGCCTATCCTGAACAGGGGAAGGAGATCATCAGGAGATCATGGCACAAGGCATAACTTGACTCTTGGCCCCTTATAGCCCCCTTGCCTTCTCGTAGGCCAGCCAGTACAACCTGTTGCCATGGCCATGGTTCTTGCCCGTGCCGCGGGCACAGCAGCCGAAGCAACGGCTTTGCAGCTGCCTCTCGCACATATGTGGGTAACAGCGGCTGGCCAGATAGTGAGCATAGAGCTGGTTCTTTCTCTGTGCGGCTTTGTCATAGAGAGATCCCAGCAAACCGATGTACACGTTCATCACCACAACTGTGACGCCGAGGCTTAAGGCCATGAACTCGAATCTGACGCCTCTGTGATACTTATCGCTCCAGTCAGATGGGTCCGAGTCTACGTCTCCCTCGATGATCCCGTTCTTCGTGACGCCAGTTATCTTGTCATTGATGCCCTCAAGCTCATCCAGATCAAAATCACCTGGCGCAGGAAAAGGAAGACATGACACTGTGAGCACAACATGACACACGAATGCAAGGGAACATGAAAAATCATGTTTCCATACGAGACAAAGTCGATGCCTCGGTACTGAACTAGGCCAGGATGCTGTCTGATAAGACGCTCTGTACAAGTTGTCAAACTTGGTTAGTCAACGGCATCTTCTTCATAAACGAGGAGTATCCTCTACAACAACGACCGTCGAGAGCTGCTCCAATCACGCACTGGAGCCTCCATCGTTTCATGTATGAGTGGATATGATGCTCGGTCACTTGACGGGCCACTCGCAACTGCTGCACAAACACACAAACACAAACACAAACACAAAACGCAAACACAAACACAAACACAAACACAAACACAAACACAAACACAAACACAAACACAAACACACACACACACACACACACACACACAGGCACACACACACACACACATACATACACACACACACACAAACACTCACTCAATCACAAACTCACGCACTTACTCTCACACACACACACACAGACAGAGACACACACACACACACACACACCATGGCTGTAGCGACACTCGTCTGCACACCTGCCAGGACAGTGTCCTTGCAGCACACGAAATTCCTCGAGTCCCTCGCTTGAGGGGTGACCCGTTATGACCCCGACGCTTCACTCGAGGCATTGCACAAACCCTACCGCACCTTGCCTCACACCACTTCAGCTACACACCTGACACTGTCAGCGAACCACCAATAGAAATAGAAATAGAAATAGAAATAGAAATAGAAATAGAAATAGAAATGGAAATAGAAATAGAAATAGAAATAGATATAGAATGTATGCGACGTCAACCTGTGCTTATGTAGATGCGGTCGACATCTCGAGTATCTTATCTCCTCCATGTTTAGGCGAGGCTGCGACTCAGTATTTTTTTCGACAGATGCACGATGCCTGGCACGTCGAGAGAGAGAGAGAGAGGAAAAAAAATGCCGACTGGCCTAACCACAATCTGAAAGCGGCCGGTTCGCCAGGACCAGGGGCAGTTGAAGCCCCGCCTAGCAGGCCCCCCCCCTTCCCACCCCTCATTTCTCCACCTTCCCCCACCCCCCACCGCCACCCCCCACCCCCCCTACGCTGCCACACCCCCCCCCCCCCCCTGCCCTTGCCCCCCCTTGAGCCCTAAGCCCTCAACCCTAAACTAACCCTCAACCCTAAACCTCAAACCATAAACCATAAACCATAAACCCGGACCCCTGAACCCTAAACCCAACCCTTATTACTTGGGGTCCAGCGACTTGGGCGATGCGGAATCACCATGCTCACGCGGATGCGTTGGGCCGAGCCGAGGCGGGTCGCGTAGCGTTAAAATTACGATCCACCAGAAGGCGTTCGTTGCGGCATGTCACCGTGTTAGTCTCTGCTTCCGCATGCTGCCCCACCTAGCACTTCAAGGCGAAAGATCTTGAGGAACGTGTTGAGCACCGTGTTGGCACCGCCAACGTTCTCCTCTATGGGAAAGACGCTGTATGCCTGAAAAGACCCTGCCAGCATAAGCGCCAAGAAGAAAAGGAAATAGACAGAAGCTGGCCGGCTGACAGCATGAACAATGGGAACGACGCGGCGCCCTATCTCCTCGATCTGAAAGAAATCAATGGACAGCAATGCCCATCGTATCAAGACGAGGACCGAGATCATGACAGGATGAGTTTCGAAATAATTGAAGCCCGTTAGCTTCGGATCCTTGATGCAGCTAAGGAATTGCAGACCAACCGTGGCCGAGTACAGCTCTGATGCAGTGATCAAAAAGTTCCACAGGGTCAGATGCCTCCCAACAGCAGCTAGCAAGCTCGTGAAAAAGGATGCGCAATCCACGAAGAAGTAGAGCCCCACAAAAATCTTGCAGAGACACGACATGAAGATCCATGAGCTGAGCATGCCAAAAGCCCAGATGACGGTTCTGTCGGGCGTCTGCTGCCTCTGCGCAGCGCTCCCCAGGTGTGTCAGCAGAATCACCAACAGTAGGTCGAGGCAGGCATACCATGCTCGCAGCATGAAGGTTCTGCGCAGCGATTCTTTGAGGATCGCCTTGCCCAGGACGGTATTGAAGCACTGGCTAACCTGCCCCGCATCTACAAGTGCCTTCAGAGCCATGGTGAGATCCCAGCTTGATAACTCAAACAGTTGCACCGCCGGAGTGATACTGTAGGTAGCCTCGAATATCAAGGCGTGCTCGCCACTCAGCATCTTGCTGCCAAACTGCTTGATCACATGCCACGCCTCCCATGCCGATGCACCTTGCCGCTCGAACTTCTCTTTGCTGACACTGGCAACAAAGGATTTCAACTTGGACTTCGCAGTGCGTCCCGTCAAGTCCTCACAACCTACAACACAGAAATTGCGCTCCTGCGGTTTGAAGACTTCCCATGGGCTCAGCTCAGTTGACGCCACGCCGCTCATTCTTTTGATTCGGGCTTCTACTCTGGGCCAGGTCAGCTCCAGACTCAGACTTTGTAGGAAGCGGTTCAGGTTCTCTTGGCCGTATTCGATGCGCAGAAGTGTCAGATTCTCAACAAACATCTTCGGGCTAAGGGCATTCAGCTCACGCACCCAGTCGAAGAAGGCGGCTTCCCAGCGGCTGATGTTGTCCAGCTGATGTTTCAACCCCCTCTCGGACTCATCTTCAGGTACAAGGACCAGGAAGTCAGACTCCTCCAGTTCCTTTTTCGCCTGCTTCTGTTGGGTCTGAAGTTGCAGCATGGAGATCTGGGCATCGAGCCTCTGATGGCTGCTACCAGTCCGAAGCATGCGCTGCTGTTGCTGCTGCGTTGCCTTGCAATCCAACAGAACCATCAATCTTTCGTAGGTCAGCGCTGCCAAACATCGTAGATCGTATCTGTCCACCAACGCCCGAGAGTCTTCCCTGAGTTCCTCACCCTCCTTGCCTGTCGACATCAAGTCCAGCCATCGCTGCGAGTCCGCAGAACCTCGACTGAGGCTGACGAGACTGGCCTCCTCATCCAACTCAGAATCGCTCTCGCTAATCCGCATCCAGGAGTTCTTTGCTCCCATCGCTACTCTCGCTGAGTAACTTGGCTGCGGCAGAGGCTATACGGCATGTGCGGACGGATTTCTTGGCATGGCTGCCATTGCTTACCCGATCGGAGGACTTAAGTCAGCAAGGTGGTGTACAAGCAGTGCCCGGGCTCCCAGTGCTTGAGGATTGAAAAGTGTGTCCCCTGTCGGCTTCCGCTGAAGGGATAAAAGGTGAAGCCGCTGTGTTGCGCCCATCCAGACTTTCAGACATCACGACTGCCTCATCCCCTCTTACACGTCAAATTCATACCGTCTTCAATCATGTCATAAGAAGTCTTGTACATGTCTCACACCTTCCACAAAGGCTTAGCTTGGAGTATCACGCAGGGGTTGAGCTTTGGTTCACTTCCTTTCCTATCGCTTGCCTGAATCTTACCTTGAGCTCCAGAAGGCGGATGAAAAGGTTTGATGGGAGTTGCGGTTTAAGTTTCCATGCCAGTTCGTTAAACTTTCTACCCACCACAAAGCCGCACTATCATTAGCGAATTGAATTTGGCATCTGATGGGTTTAAATTCCCTTTGCTACTCACACGAAGACTCAAAAACACTAAAGGCACGCTCTCGAGCGTTCATGTATGGTGTCATCCCCTCGGGATTTTAGCATCGACTGCCCTGTCAAGCATTGATGTTGGCTTCGGTCAGCAGCGTCCTGTTTTGCTTCTGCCCATGCTCGCTCACACCGAGTCCTGAGAAACTGCTCTTGGTCCTCTGGCTGCGACGGCCATTCCCATGAGTTCACCTCCGCCCGGAGCTGGGTTTAGGGTTTAGGGTTTAGGGTTTAGGGTTTAGGGTTTAGGGTTCAGGGTTCAGGGTTCAGGGTTCAGGGTTTCAGGGCAGTTTCGTTGCTTTACGTTTAGAGATGCATCCTCTCAAAGCTCGTGCAATGATGTGGGCATGCAGTGCGCCCGTGACTTGCGGGGCTTGGTAGGCATACACCCACAGCATATACATGTGATCAACATGGCAGAGTCTACTCATCCGGGTGCATCGGTAAGCCCCACCTGCACCGGTGGGCCACCGAAAGCTTCCGTGAGTAGCCGATGCTTCATGACACAGCGAGCGAGCAGCTGCTGGCTCCTTGCATAGAAGCCTCAACCGGAACTCAATCCAAGCATTCCGTATGTTTTTCCGTGTGCGGACAAGCTTGAGATGTTGCTGAGCACCCTGCATTCCTTGCTGCAGACTTCGATTGCCAAGAGGTTGCTGCCAGGCCTGCCACAGAGCCATGCCCGCTCAACTCAACAGGCACTATCCTTGGCTGCAGTCCGCACCTGCGGAGCACGAGGTCTGCACGAAAGCCATGCACAGGCCAAGAAACCAGGATCTCGTCACCAGGCTCCTAGAGAAGCTACTGCTGCAATCCGATCAATCACGGAACACACCTGATGCGACCAAAGATAAGCCACACTACAGCTGATTGGGCTGGTCTAAGCTGAACAACCCTCCTAAACCCTAAACCCTGAACCCTAAAACCTAAACCCTAAACCCTAAACCCTAAACCCTAAACTTACATCTCCTCAGTCCCTTCCTCATCCTTCGATCTGCCGTCCTGCACCCTGTGCAGCGTCGCGAAGACCGAGCGCAGCAAGGCCGAACTCGGAGGCGGCGCGAGATCGTGCTGCGGACCGCCAGCGGAGAAGGCCTGACAAGCCCCCCAGATCGGCTGATCGTCCCACATTCTAGGGCTTAGGGTAGTCCAGGGTTTAGGGTTTAGGGTTCAGGGTTTAGGGTTTAGGGTTTAGGGTTTAGACACCCGAAGCCGTTCGTTTTTTTAAACCGTTAAGCCTCCTCCGCCCAGTCTGCCAGCCAGCAGGCTTCCTCGTGGCCCGCGACCTTGCCATCGGAAGGAGCTTTAGGAGCTCTTGTTTAAGGTTGAGGGTTTGGGGTTTAGGGTTTAGGGATGTTTAGGGTTTAGGGTTTTGGGTTTAGGGTTTAGGGGAATCTGCGAAAGAAGGGAAGCTTAGCTCAGCACCTGCTTGAGCCAGGCATGGCTCGCGGCGGCAATCTCGCCAGCGCACTTCATCCGAAGGGCCACGTCCGCCTATACTCCCCTTAGAACCTTAATAAAAATGACATTAAACTATATTCCCCTTAGAACCTTAATAAAGATAATATGTTTAATATCAACAAAAAAAAGTATTAAAAAAACAAAAAACTTCCCAAGGGGGATATAGCCGCCGGCAAGTGGTTCTGGCACTGCGTCTTGGCTGCCCTACACAGGTTCGTGACGGACCCTTCTGACAGAAAAGAGAAGTCTACCAAAGCTGCTGCAAACAGGTCTGCTGCCAGCGCTGGCAACGACCGTTGCCAAGTTCCGCTTGGAGATCCCAAACTTTTGTCGATGCTGCGCAGGAAGGGCTCAGATGGATACCCAAGTGCACCCAAAGGTCTTAAGAACCTTCCAGCAAGCGTGGCTCCAAAGTCAGGATGTGCTTCTTGCGCTTTTTGCAGGGCCTGGAAAAGCTCCTCATCCCGGATACTGAAATGCGCATGCAGGCCCAGAACTGCGGCAGCGGTTCGCGGACGCACAGCTTTCCGATCGCAGAGCTCCAAGGTCAACGGCCGAATGGCAGCAAGCAATAGGTCCCCCTCCACACCAATCAATATCTGGAGGGAACCTTCAGCCACCCGCTCCAGTGAAGCTGCCAGACTGTTGGCCAGGTCTGGGGAGCCTGGCTGCGCAAAGTTGGCGAGCTCCTCCTTGGCAACCACGGCAACCCTGTGCAGGTACAGGCTCGACGCCTCTCGCGTGAGCTTGATGCCGCACGACAGGAAGGCTTGTGAAAGAAGGCCCAGGTCCACGAAGGAGCTGAATCGCATCATGGGCTGAACCTGGGGTTACAGCTGCGCTGCCCCAAAACATTCACCCATCACTTGCTAGCTTCTCTATGATTTATCCCATGGCTTGTCTTGTCATTTTTGGTGCAGCCGAGACCTGCATTGCAGCCACGCCCAAGAAGGCAGCCCGGCCGGATGAAGGCAGCCGAGCCAGGCTGCTACAAAACAGCGCCAGCTGCGAAGAAGAGAACTGGCCTAGGTGTTGGAGGCCAGCAGAAGCCAACGCCAGATTCAGCTCCTCCTCCTGGCAAGCAGTCGCAACTGTTTTTTCAAACGCTGGCTGGCTGCAGATCCCCCTTTTCCGACTTGGAAAATATTGAACCCATCCTGCACAATGCCAAGCTTCACAGCGGAACTTGCCAAGTGAGCCAGATCCTCAGGCCGAGCCAGACATGGAGGGTGTCTTGCGGACATATGCGCTTCTTAGGGATGCCGCGGTGAAGCGCAGTTAGTAGACAGGGCCTGCGCGGCAGAGCAATTTATACCCTGCTTTGAAAATGCAGAGCTCTTGTCTAGTTTTACTTCCAGCGACGAGCCACCGTCGGGCGGTTGGCTAGAGTCTGTGGGAGAGTAGGGTATGGGTTTCAGGCTTTAGCAAGGTACGTCGAACCTCCATCCTGCCAAGAGCAGCATTTCCACAGGATTGTGTGTTCAGAACTGCTGATGTTTTGGGGCTGGCAAATTCCGCATCTGAAGCCTTATCACAAACGACTGGTGGACGGAAGCAAGCTTGGATCACCTATGGTGCATTTGACTTCTTTGCCTTGCACCCCATCTCGAACATTCCTCGTGCTACTCGATTTATGAGCTTGCTGAACAAGCAATCTTCGAATTGAAGTGGCTCTTTCTGAAGAGTCCTGCATCTACAGTATCAACATATGACCACCAACAGATTGCGAGAAACTTGCAAGCCAGGCATCCTCCGGACGTGCCAGCTCCTGCAAAGGGTCCGCTTCAACTGATCGCGGCTTCACACTGTCAGAAACCTAATCCGGGGGGTCTGCTGTGTGTGCTGCGTCTGCTGTGTCACTGTGCACATCACAGCTACATCATGCTAGAACTGCTACGGCTGCTGCCAGAAGCTGCGGTGTTGGCGAGCTCCCCCCCCGCACAGAGGCATGTGCTCCTCGAGGTGCCCCTGCGACAGCCAGAGCCGCATGAAGCTGCGAAAGAGCTCCGGGGCCAAGTCTTGGGTCCTGAAACCCTAAACCCTGAACCCTAAACCCTAAACCCTAAACCTTAAACCCTAAACCCTAAACCTTACACCCTAAACCCTAAACCCTAAACCCTAAACCCTCAACCCTAAACCCTAAACCCACGCGTGGGCCCGGCACCAGACGCCGCGAGCAGGTACCAGCACTTAGCATAGGAGAATTGAAGGTGGCGCGCTTCGCCGAAGCGTGACTCGCGCGCTTTCATGGGGGCTTCACCTTGCTGAATGATTCTTGGCCTTCCAGCATTTTCAGCAAAAATGCGCTTGGGGGCTGAGGCAAATGAGGCGTTTGAGCTGAGAGTCACCGCGCTGCACCGAGCAACTGCATCCAGAAGCAAGGCTGCCTGTGTCATCGTGTAGTCGGCGACGCAGGGCCTGCAGGGAGAGCTGAGTAGCCAGGTCTGGGTTTGTTACGAGTCCGCGCCCTTTTTCGAGCCGGTTTTCTAGAACCCCAAGTCTGTTCGGATCGGATTCAAGAGCCTGATGGAGCTCTGCACCACGGTCGTGAAGAGCTCGGAATCACAGTGCTTGATGACAGCAAAGGCGTTCAGCGCCATGGTTGCAGCTTCAGGTGGAAGCAGTGCCTAAACTGAACCTGGAACAAGAAACTAACATTTACCTCTTTCTTAGGAGTTATCGTACCCCAAAATTCAAATTATTCCCAAGTTATCCCTAAGGTGCAGTGGAGGCATCGGCCCGAAGGCGCTCCGAAATTCTCGCCCAGCAGACTTTGTGCGTGAGGGCGACTCGGGAGAAAGCGTTCGCCAAGCTGCCGATGTCGACACTCTCCAGGTCCTCCATGCTGTTCTCAGCAAAGTGAGCCGTCAGAGTCTCAAAGATGTCATCACTGCACCTGCTTTGCCAGGGCCATGTGCTCAAAGTTCGGAGTGTGGGGACACACGCCGTCAATCACTTCGCGGCCTAAGCTTGGCCAGCGCAACCGCAACGTAGCATAGGTCTTTCACTGAAACTTGTGGATCTCCTCAAGCAAGCACAAAGTTCAAGTTCCACTGCAAAGTGTGGTAAGATGCGGTGCCAACCTTCTCGCCCGCGAGCCAAAGCCAATCTTTCACCCCCGGCAGTCCACAACCTTTTGTCAGCAACCCGGTCTAAACTCTGTAGCAGGCGCAGGTCCTTTCCACGATGCATCTTTCAGAAGATCACGAAAAAGGGAGATGTCCTGCTGCTACGCAGAGCTCTCTCGACTTTCAGGGCACTTTGGCTGCCTATGGCCAGGTTCTACAATTTCCCCTACTGCCAGACTGCATCCTTCTTGCCAGCGGCAGCATGTCCCTGGAAAAGCCGCCTGCGTTGAAGAAGATTTCAGGGAGTGGTACAACACCGTACGACAGCGCAGCCAGGTGCTTGACATCTTGGGCTGATTCAAAAAAACCTCAAGACCCCAAGACTTATGACAGAGCCTGATAAGCTGCCCACTTGGGAGTCTTGAGAGTGCCAGGCTTTTCAAAATCAACGCAGCCAGGCGCCTGAGATCGCGGACTGTCAAGTGCCTCCGAACTTCGGAGGCCCGCTCAGCGTACGCCCGCCACAGGGCCGGGGACGTGTGGCGGCCTGGGATATGATTTCTGGGACTCGTGGGCAGGACTACACATCGCTGTGAATGTTCTCTCACGAAGAATTCATATCTTGGGGTGGCAGGAGCGCTGATCCCTGCGGTCTACGAGGTCTACGAGCCTGCGCCTGCGCTTGCAACGGCAGATGCCAACACGTGTGGCGCCATGTGCCTTACCTGATATGTCTGGGACGTGGCATCCGAGACAGCATGCTTGCTGTAGCCCAGGCTGGCTCTGCGACAGGCCTCCCGCAAGTCTAGCTGAAAGTCCAGCAATGGCGACCTGCTCATTCCCATCTTGACTATGCTGAACGCCAGAATTGCGGGTTTGTGCTGCCACTGATGCAGCTTGCCTACACGGCCTACACTACAGACTCAGAAGCTTAGGCCGCAAGCCTGGTTTCTGTTTTCTTCGACTTCTCATTGGCCATGGAGCATCCTGAAGCCAACAACTGGGAGTGCTCCCGCAATGTTCCGTGTCCCCTTCTTACCAGGCTTAGCTTGGCTGGACCGCTCGGCGTAATGTTTCCTGCGCTCACAACGGCACATACAACGGCACATGAAGGCTGGGAGGGGAATCATGGGATTTGCAGGCCTCTCGTAGTGGCGCGATTGTTTCGCAGCCTTGCGCATGCGTTGACCACACTGGTATGTCCACATCATGATTGCATGGCGAGGTCTACCCAGCAGTGAACTCAAGGTGATTCCGAAACCAACTGCTGCCAGTGGGTAAATTACACACATCATTGTTTCAAAGCAGGAGAGCACAGTCACATTCACCGTGCAAGATACCAGCTAAGATCGCTAGAACTCCTTTCCAGCTACCGCTGCATAGCCCACAGGCAAACAGACGCCTCAGATTTGCGCGAACAAAAGCCATGGCCATGGGTGGCAGCCCGTCTGTATTTGCTGTAGACTGGAGAGGTCATGTCACCCTGGCCCACTGTGGGCATCAAGAACATGAGGCCAACAATTATAATTGCTGGGTTTGCTGGCTGCGAAGAGAAACTCATCCATGGCTTCTGCTTGAGGAGAGGGAATCTTATCATGCTTTGAACTTGCCTAATCCCATGTGGGAGCCTCAATAAGAAGGCTTGGCCGGTCCAAAATTCGAGCTCAGGGCGGCTCCTTTGCGAGGATTGTTGCATATCTTTGCAAGAACAGGGGGGACTGGGTATCCCTAAACCCTAAGGCCCTAAACCCTAAACCCTAAACCGGGGGGGGGGGGGGGAGGGGGGATGCACAAACTCCCACAGGATCCTGCACCCTTCAGTCGCGCAGACACTGCCTCGACCAGTGCAGCTTTCTTGCGTGGGCTCTCGAGTGCTGACAGTTCCTAAGGCGATGCCGTCTTTGTGACAGCGGAAGATTCCAGCGAACTGCAAGATGGCCACTCGGCATCCTCCTTGGGGCAACACTGAGCCCCGAGAGGGGCCGGCCAGATGAGAGGAGTCTCGCCAACGACGTCGTTCCACTCAACGAGGTCATCCCGCAACAGGGCCCGCAGCTTCCGCACCTCTTGGTCGTAGTACCTACGGAGCTCCTCGCGCAACTCCGTTGATGGACTGTCCAGGTAGCTATCTCTGACATGCTGCTCTTCAAACGCCTCTTCAGGCAAGTCCTCCACCTCGGAGAGCCCGAGAAACTTGCAAACTCCTTGCAGCTCCCGCCGAGGGTTGTCACGGAACCGCTCCGAGACCACCACCAGAAGCTGCTCTTCAGGGAAGAACTGCCGAATTCGATGCAGCTGCTTTGCATAGAAGCCCCGCCGAAAGGCGTCCCACCTGCTGGGTTCCGGATATGGGCAGAATGCAGAACGTGCGCCCGCGCTCGGCATCTACGAAGTACTTGAAGATCTGGACCTTTATGAAGAGCTTGGCATGGCGCCGGCACTGCACCAAGGCCCTTTAGCACCAGGAAGGAATCGTCAACTCTGCTGTGTTCCGGAGCCTCCCTGCCAGCCCTACCATGTGCAGCATCATTGCCCTGGCATGCCTGCCAGTCTCGTGCAACTTGTAGACCGTGGCCAAAGCAGATCAGGGCATGCTGCTTCATTCCAATATCCTTGGTGTGATGCTTCCATTCTTAGCTTGGTGCTTCACACCTCCTGTCTCCGTTTTGACCTCCTTTGTCCAAAAATTGCAGGCACGCGTGGAAGAAAAAAACACACGTGCCAAAAGCTTCCGAAGCCGTGTCGCAGCAGCTCGGCGCCTTTCTGAGCGCGAACGCCGCGGAGAACCAGCCCGAGGCCCACTCTCCGCACGGACGCTGCGTCGAAGCGCAGCGCAGCCTCCGCAGCGCCGCCCACGGCGTCCTCCAAGAACCTCTGCGAGTCTGTGCAGACACACAGTGATGGGGTGGGGTGTCTTCTTTTCCAAGGGTGGTCTACAGCAAGAAGACGAACCCATTCTATTGATCAAACACGATGGCTCTGCGTTGTTGTTGTCTTGCTGACTTCGCAAGATGAGGCGCATCCCTCTGAGCCTTTGAGGCGTGCATGCAAGGCACTGGATGTACTGACCGAAGACCTGGGAGGCACTGAGGAAGCTCCTGTGCCGGAGCTTACTGTCTGGGGGCCGGTTGTTCGAGGCCTGAAGCGGGATTGTTGTGACGAGTCAAGGCAGAGGCAGCCTTGAGTAGTTATCTGCTGCAAGATGCTACAAGCAAGTATGTGTGCCTTCGTGTGTCATGCTGGGCTGGCATACGGTAATGTTCATGGAGTCTTGCAATGTCTTGTAGGTTTATGCTTGGACGCGCTCGTCGGACTTGCCATCGCCCATCAGCCGAACGCGTCTTAAGTCTTGAGCCTGTCACCAACCCACACCCAGCACGAGAACCTTGGACAGGAACCCTTGAGGTTTTTCCCTAAACCCTAACCCTAAACCCTAAACCCTAAACAACCCTAAACCCTAAACAACCCTAAACCCTAAACCACCCTAATTAAACCCCTAAACCCTGGGATGGTCAACAGGGTGCCCGCAGTCCTCTGCCAAACGACGCAGTCTCCCTGGGCACCCTTGACGCCGGCAGCCTCATCGGACACAGATCCCGTATGAGCGTTGCCATGCGCAGTGTTCTGTGCTTGTGCTCGAGCTTTTTCAAAGGTCCCTATGTGACCAGCCTGACCGCGAAGCAAGACGAAGAGCTCTGTGAGGTCATCAAGCAGGGCGTCCTACAGAAAAAGAGTATCTGAAACCACTCTGTGAGTATGTGGTAGGATGACTCCGCTCCAAACGGCTACGCAACAGTCGAGAACAAAAGCGGCCGAGAAAAAGAGAGAGCAAGCGGCAGTAAGAAGCGAGCCCGTTCCAGTGGTGGGCATATTTCCGGCTGCTTCTCTGAGGCACGGAGAACACAACAGCAAAGTGGTGGCGCTGACATGGCTGTTCCGCTCCTGCAGCGGCCTTGCACCTTGCCAGATGCCAAGCTTCAATGTTGGCAACTCGCACGGGGGAAGATGGCGAAACTCGTTAACGGTTATTGATTGAAAAGGCATCATGCTCTTCTCAAAATAGATCCCGACTTGCCTGTCTTAGGGCCCCAAACCTCCCAAAGCAGCATGCTTTCGCATGTCTTCACTCAGGTCTGGGCTTGCAACCGCCTCCTCCCTGAGCCTGTGATGTGTGGTCCAGCACATGTCAGGCAATGTCGCAGGGTCTATCGTAGGGGCTGTGCCTGCAGGCCGCGTGGGCTTGCTTGGCATGGAGACGCCGCAGCGGATCCTTCTCAACACCAGGCACTCTATCCTCCAAATAGGCAATCTCGGGGAAGTGGTGCCTCCTTGAAGGCCATATCTCCCTCTGTTGCGTCCAAGAAGACATCTAGGCCTGTCCGCGTGACGCGCAACCTCCTCTAGTTGCCTGAGCTAGGAAAAGTGTTCGAAGATGAGGGTCATGGCCTGCAAGTGCTGGATGGTCGAAGAGGTGGGTGTGACGAAACCATTGCAACATTCTGTCACCTGAAGCAGTGCACCACCAGGGAGGACTCTTGAAAAGTCTACCAAGGCCTGCTGTGGTGTTGCGCTGTATGGTACTGTGTAAAAAAAACTGCTGCTCCGATGCCGGCACTCACATCTTGGTATATGTACGAACGTCAACTGAACGAAGATATTCGACATGTTCGACAGCTCTGACCGCATTGGTGCCCCTTTGCTAGCAGCTGCTGGTGCCTTGAAGGTGTGCATCTTGCAACTCAATGAACCACACCCGGTTCTCGCTTGCCTGGGTCGAGATGGCGAATCCAATGATGCCGTGTGCGCGGAGGTTTGAGACAATCTGAGCCCAAGGCCAAGAGGATCTTCTCCTTGCTTTGATCGGAAAGGGCACCCGCAACGAAGATGATCAAGGGGTACTCCCATCCGGAGAGCCTGAGAACACATCCCAGGCGGCAGAGGACTCTCAGCGCCTCCTTCCCAGATGCGCCAAACATGTCAAGGGGTTTCCCTTCAAAGTCCTTGTAATCCTGCATTAGTGTTTGGGGTTTAGACCCCCGATTCCCTCAAAGGCCAGGACCCATTGAGCATCCGAAGGCGCAAGCGCAGAAACGCCTGAGGCAACGACTAAAGGGAGGAAGTCATGGGCTACGAGAAATATGAATTCGTATATACATATACATACATATATATATATACATATTCATATACATATACATTTACACATATAATTTACATATATATAATATACAAATAGGGGGCGAAGCCTTAAAGATTAACCCAAGCAGGCCCTTTTGAAGCCCAGCCGTGTCTTTCCCGCATTGTGCCGCGCCACGCCTCCAAGGCATCCGCGCTTTGGCCATCCAGCCTAGCAGGGTATAGGAACACCCTAAACCCTAAACCCTAAATCCTAAACCCTAAACCCGAAACCCTAAACCCTAAACCCTATACCATCAAATACTGCCCCGGACTCTTGCTTCTGATGAGAGCGCTTTGGTGGCTTTCGTGACTGCGCTGAGGAGTTGCCCATCTCAACAGCGAGCTGGGCATCGGGCACGCAGACAAGTGCTCCTCGAAAAGGCCTCTCCTGATTTCCACAACAAGGTCTAGAATCTCGTGGGGCGAAGCAGGCGGGGCACGGATGGCTCAGCAAGAAGAGGCACGAGCTCTGCAGGCACCTTGTCTTGCTCGCTTTGGTCTACAATGGCACAGTCGCTCCCGCGAAATGGAGGTAGGCAAGAGCAAGACCTGCCATATGGCATCTGGTGCAAGCTTCACAGCAGGCTGGCACACTCACAGAACCGGAACCGACCGATGCTTCACGCTCTGCATTCGACGTCGACCTATGAGAGGCACACTAAGCATCGGAAGTGCTTGAACTCAGTTGAACTTTTATCACAGGCGAAAAGGCCCCTTGCAGCCACCAACATGCTACAATCATGCCAGCCATGCTCTGCCTGACCTCAGCAGGCGGTTTTCCGAAAGTAGGGGTACCTTACTGGGGTCCTTGTCTTTAAGGGAATCTTCCTATTTGGAGGTCCATATAAGGGGTCCCTTGTTCTCGTAAACTCCCAGCATGTTCCAAAGACCATGCTACGTTGTGGTAAATTGTTCTTAACCGCTGCACGCACTTCGGGCATGTACCATTTCGGCTAGAGAAGCTGAGGGAAGGGGGCTTCGCAACCAAAAGCGCCTCCCCCAGAAATCCTGCATGAGGCGCCTTTTTCACTCTGAGGTCTCATCCAGACCTGCGAAGTTGCAATCGCACCCTCCACGTCCGAACATGAAAAGGGTGTATTCCTCGTCGCGTCCTTCAAGGTGCCTTGTCTCAACATGGAGCCTGATGAATCCCAATGCCACCATCTGCTCAAAGAATTGCGGCAACAGGAGGACCCCATCCTGAGTGCGCCCAATCGGTTCGCAGGCGCAGAAGACGCCTCCCGGATTGAGCACTTGAAGAAGCAACTTCGGCAGCATCTCCTTAAATCTCCGGCTGGCCAAGGCAAAATGGCAAAAAACGCGGCTGCTCACATGCGCCGTATACGCCGTATGCATCTAAGTCTCCACCGTGGGCTTCTGATAGATCACCTGCGAATTTTTCGGACAGTTCTCCGAAGTCCAAAAGCAGGTATCGGTGTCTCGCGGCTTGTCCCTCTTCTACTTCTCTTCTGCGCTCCTCTTCTTCCTTGCTCTTCTGCAAGCCCTCCCCCCAGCGCTGGCCTGCGCTCAACTGCCCAATTCTCTGAAGCTGCCCTTGCGCACCTCCCCTGGTACTCAGTCTCAGCATCCCGCCTCGCTGGCCAAAGCCACGTCGTAGCGATCCATTGCGCATGGCGCCTGTCCAAAGCTTCCGAGCCGATGCGCACAGCAGAAGGGAAAAAAGGGCCCATTGGGATGTTCCCCCTTATACTAGCAGGTCCATAGCAGGGATTCTAGTACCCCCTTAGTGTAATCCCTATAGGGGGAACATCCCACTTGTCCCAAGATGTTCCCCAAGTGCCTCCCAATCCAGCGGGCCCACTGTGACATTCTCAAAGCCGTTCTCCTCAGGGCGACCGGCGACAGCCCCCCAAAAAATTGCAGGCCTTCAGCTTTTCCGTCCTCCACGCTGCTCCGAAGAGCCCTTTGAACCGCCCGACAGCGGTCACTCAGCTTCACCTCCGAAGAGGCAGATGCAGAGATGATGAGAAGAGACCCTAAACCCTAAACCCTAAACCCTAAACCCTAAACCCTAAACCCTAAACCCTAAACCCTAAACCCTAAACCTGCTTCCTGCACCTCACGGGCTCCAAGCGCTGCCGCCAGCAGGCCGCAAAGCCCAGGCCCGGCGCCCACCTCCGCAGCAGAGAGCTCGACTTGGCTTCAGCCAGCAGCCGCTCGTTTAGAGCGAGTTGGGTTTAGGGTTTAGGGTTTAGGGTTTGGGGTTTAGGGTTTGGGGTTTAGGGTTTAGGGCTTAGGGTTTAGGGTTTAGGGTTTAGGGTTTAGGGTTTAGGGTTTAGGGTTTAGGGTTTAGGTTTAGGGTTTCGGGTTTAGGGTAGAAATATGAAGAGTCTACAAGGCGGACGCCCTATATGGTCTGATGCTTGGAAGGGTGACGCCCGACTTGTAGCATGCCATTGGCCATAGACATGGGAGTCCAGTGCCAGATTTCAAGACTTGCTTATGCCATGAAGAGAGCAAAGAAAAATGAGAGGGACTTAGGCGACAGCTTGAATGTCCAGCAGTCAATAGATTCTACCGCCCATACCATGACCCAAGAATTCTTCCAAACTCAAGCTCCAACTTTCCATGATCCCTCCTAATAGGGTTCGTATGAGGGGACAAGACTGGACCTC
Source organism: Symbiodinium natans (assembly GCA_905221605.1). NCBI lineage: Eukaryota > Dinophyceae > Suessiales > Symbiodiniaceae > Symbiodinium > Symbiodinium natans. The sequence continues at coordinate 54,479 of CAJNDS010000281.1, forward strand.
CAACACAGTCTGGCCCACCAGGAAGCTTGGTTGAGACACCATCCAGGATGCCAGCACCTGCGCCCCAGGCCAGACCCTCCACCCGTGGCTGGACAAGAGCTCCGCCTCTCTGGCTTCGCTGAGCTTAATCTTCAAGGTTATCACCAGATCCGCCTTAGGCTCTGCCTTAGGCTCAGCCATAGGCTCTGCCTTGGTGTATGTGAAGCTCAACCAGTTCTCCATCTCATGCGTAGGAGCTTCGGGACCTTCCGGATCAAGCTCCAGCTCGTCGGACAGCCTCTGCGCCAAGGCCGCCAGCTCCGGGCGCAGGAAGTGCATGGCCTTTGCAGCAGAAGCCGCCGAGGATGCCCGGATGATACTTCGGTTGCTTTGGCTGCGAGAGAGAAGAGCCAGGAGACCTTGTGCTGCGGCCTCAGCAACCCCGGCGTTGGAGCTCCGAAGGCCCTGGATTAGGAAGTGGAGCAGCCCGCAGTCATCCTTCTCGGACAGGTCCCCTGAGCCCTCCAGGAGCTCTTGGACAACTTCTTGGATCGCTGCCTCTGACATTCCAAACAAAGAATGGAAGCGCCCCCCCCACGCAACACTTGAGGCTTGAGCCGAGAGCACATGGGCATCAAGCCAGCATCAAACACTGAGGCGAGTAGCAACTATAACTAGGATGGCCCTTAGAAACCCTCTGAAAAAAGTTCCTGACTCTGATCCTCTTAAACCCAATAAGGGAACATGCCAAATGTCCAAAAAGGGCCTACCGAGATAAGCAACTGCAAGTCCATGAGTCGTACCTCCCTCGGGGGCCCGTGTGCTTTGAGGTGCCTTCCCCTGGGGGGCCCTACACCACGTGGCATTCATCCTCGGCCGCATGTCCAAGGCCTGCAGCTGCAGCTCTTATGGTCTCATGGGAGGACAACTTGATGACAACTTTAGGGTTTAGGGTTGAGGGTTCAGGATTTAGGGTTTAGGGTTGCGGCTTTAGGGTTTAAGGTTTAGGGTTTAGGGTCTAGGGTCTAGGGCTTAGGGGCTTCCAGGCGTGTGTTGCCGTACGCATGGCCTGCCTCGGCAGATGCCATGCCCCTTCCTGCCATGGCTGTCCCTCGGAGGAGCATCTGCCGCCTCTGCATGGCCTCGAAATGGAACCCTTACTTGGAGGTTCAGGGCACTTAGCAACCCGCCAAAAATGCAGCTTTTCTCCACACATAAGCCCCTTAAGTACCATGAACCTCCAAGCAAGAACTTTCTTCGTGTTTGGGAACTGAGTCGCTCCGAAAGACTCCGAAGCATCTTCGCATGCTCCCTTCCCGTGCCATCCATAGCAATGCACGACAAGTACAGACACGCCAAGGCCTGCATCGTTGTGCCTCTGGTTGCGCGAGGTAGATCCTGACCAATTTAGCAGGTGAGATGCCCTTTGTGGGGGGCAAGGGCAGCATCGTCCCACCCACTTGCCCCGTCCGTATGACCGCTGAATCGGGAACATGAGTCGAAAACGGCATGGGCCGAGTCAGAAAACAAGGACTACCAGAGTCAGAAACGGAGCGGGCTGAATCAGAAAACAGCACGAGGACGAAATACATTGGCTGAGGTTTGAGGGATTCAGGCTTGCGGGCTGGTGGCTTTCCTCCACCGCAACATCGGAAGTTTATCTTCATGCAGTGGAGGTTTGTTTGATATGCTACGGGAGGTCGCCCTACGGACCCCTTTTGTGAAGAAAGCCGCCTGCAAGCCTCGCTTCCCAAAACGCTAAGGAACCGACTGAACTGGCGTTGGTGGTGTGGGGTGAGTGGTTTGGCTGGCTTGGGTAGTGGCGTGCGGACGACGTGGATGGCGTGAATGGGCTCGTGGAATAGGAGTGCCGAGCGTGCGGCGTGCCACAGGCATTGATAGTTCACACAAGTTTCAGGGCGGGGCTTGTTTTCTCGGAACTTGAGACCGTCTGCCCTGGCACCCGCCACGCCCCCCAAGAAGAAGATGAGAGTGGGGCAGATGGGCTTGCAATTGGGGCTAGCAACCTTAATGGTATCCCCCCCCCTCGGACGCGATCAGTCTGACGAACATGTGTGGCGCAACGCAACGAGTCTGACCGAGTCTGACCTATGCCCTGCGGTCCTCTCTGCACTGACCTTTGCCGGTGTAGTTTCCGGATATCCTTGCACGCAGGTGACAATGAGGACAGAGCCACCTACAGCTTGCATCACCCCGAAGCCAAGCGCGTAAGGTCGACAGGTGCCCCTCGGCGGCGAGAAACTCCCTGAAGGACCTACAGCAGAGTCAGTAGGGCACATGTTCTGGATGAAAGGTCCAGGGCTGAGAATTTGCACACCTCTCCCTGTTGCACACTTCTCCCCGGGCCTGGAACAGCCAAGGCCTCCCTGGGAGCCATCCTCGGGACCTGATGATTCGCGGCGCATCGTCACGCAGGGTCATATGGAGTAGGGTCTATATTTCTTGTACTGCGGACCGGAGGTCGTGAATCATATCAAGGTGAGACAGCTTAGATTTGTACTAAGCACGGTTAGCAAGCACACAACATCAGTGGTCGAGAACGTGAATTAACTGATCAATGGTTAAGCTTCGCAAGGATAGATGAGATAGAGTCAATTGTGTCATCAAAGCGTTGAACCCAATCAGCGACCGTGTCTGCATCAAGCAGCACAGCTTTGAAGCAAAAATATTGAAGCATGTCAGGAGCTTTGCAGAAGAAAATCTGTCGCTTACAGAAATGACAACGGAAATCCATTGTCCACTCAGAGGAAAGGATGTGTGGAAGGCGTGCATCGTTTAAATGAGCAAGCTCCATCACCCTGAGAAAATGTTTTTTGAAGCATTCATATCTCCTCTTGGCCGCAATGAACCTTTTGGTGATGCCACGCAATTTGCACCTGATGTCAACAGGATCCATGTTGCACCAAGTTGACAGAGGCAATTGCGAAATGCAAGTAATTTCTTGAAACTGAATAGGCAAAAGCTTGCAATCCGATACCTGTGTAAGCCAGGTGGGCGGCGCGAACTTGCCATTTATGCGAAAGATGGGCCATTCAGCTGAAAGATCTTTGTCTTGAAGTTGACAGCTTTTGCCAGAAACTGCGTCAAGGAAGGCCTGCGGCGGAATACGAATGATTTGACAATTGACACCTTGTTCAATCACAGTTTGTGCTTGCAGAAGAGACAGATTTCTGCAAGTACCTTGCAAATCCCAGGCAGGAACGAAGAAGAGGTTGCTGGGAAATGTGAGATCAAAAGGAAAATTGTCAATCCATTTGTAAGGCTGAGGCTGAAAGTCAAGAAATTCTTGGAGTTGTTCACTGTGCATCCAACAAAGCTTGAGTAGCTTCATGGATAGCGTGCGAAATTTGTACAAAGCACGTCCAATAAAATCTGCTTGTTGAACAAAATTGGCTTTATGTCCTCCAATACGCAGAAAAAGTAAAAATGCTTGCAACCAACACTGAATCGGTTCGGAATGAGGATGTTGCGTAGTAGTCCACTTTGCCCAGAAAGTGAAAACAAGGTTAAATTCAGCGTCATCCCCTCCCCAACCCTGCATCTTGGATCGAGTGTTAGGCTTGTTCCATTTAAGGTCAAGAGGACAAACTTGCTTCAGGGCAGTTTGTCGACATGTAGTAGGCGCGTCTTGTGGATTTCCCACCATTAGAGACGGAGAGTCATTAGGCGCAAACCTGGAAACAAGGTCTTTGTTGCGCGAAAACTCCATCCATCTATTGATGAGTTGCGTGACCAACAGTTGTAAGTGGGGCCACTGACCCTTCAAGCTAGCAGGCATTTCAGCAGAGTAAATCATAAAATTAAGCGCGCAGGGTGACCACTGTTCCCGTTGCTGAAGGGCAACAGGCCAGTCAGCTCGCATGTCTTGAAAGCGAGGGCAGCTCCACAACAAATGTTGAAAATCACCCTTTTCATGTAGGCAATGATAGCAATGCGGAGAGTGTGAGGGTCTATATTTCTTGTATCCCCAAGAGGACACCCAATATATACACTCACCGATACTGAAAAGGAACCTTATATACGCGCACCAAACACAGTAATATTAACCCTGCTTCATATGCATCAACAGGATTACTCCTGAGACAGAAATGCAGAGCCCCCGACACAGCCAGGTAGCGTCGAAACCCACACCGACCTGATCCGGAACAAAAAGCGGGAACCATCCCCAGTTCAGCGGCGCAACCCACAGGCTGAGGCATCCTGTGGGCCAAGCGGCCTTTGCTTAAGAATAAGTCTCGATGCTCTTGACTCCACATGGACCCTGAATGTGACATCGGAGTAGAAGCATGCGCCTCCAAGTGGTCCAAGAAGCGGGAATAGGGCGAGCAATGCCAGCCTTCTCATCATTCCACTGGAAGTAACCATCTTGCTACAGGCTGGGAACCAGGTAAACTCACCCGTAGCTGCGGAATGGGTTGAGCTGCCTTGTCGCCATACTTCAAAAGTAGATGGCGTCGTCCCTGTCCAAGACCCGGCTGGCAGGCACTTGCCACGGCAGTGACTGTATGACGACAGGCCTGGCTGACCAAGCTGCTCCCTCACCAGTGAGGCCACATGATGATGCACAAACACCTGGCGGGAAGGAGGGGGGAGCTACGCATCCCCGAAGAACTTGCAAGCATCATCAGGGGCGCATCTCACATGATAGGCCGTCTGTCAGAAAGAACTCAAGGCATGTGATCGCATAATACTGTCCTTCCTCTTGGAATAGGGACCAGGCTGCAACAAAGTGCTCCAGGAACAAGAGCTCATAGCCTTGGTGCAAAGTTCAGTGCTTTGCTGGTTCTCAGCCCTCTGCAAAGTGGACGTGCAGCAAGGCGGAGATACAAAGGAGCCGGCCGAGTGGCTGCAAAAGGTTGGAGACCGTCTCAAGTGAGCACCTTGGTACAAGCTCTTCTTGCTTCTTCGCTGCAATGGTGTTACTCAGAGGTGTCAAAAGCAGAAACACTGCCCGCATCAGCGAGACATGCATGAGACTGGACATAATCGGGCGCTTCCTGACGCACCCATTACTTGTCAGGTTGGGTTGGGCGTCTTGCCTCCTTTTCCTGTGGTGCGAAACGGGGTTGGCATGAGCTGGCTGGAGTTCACTGCGATGCACGAACTAGCAAGCCCGGTTGATTCGTGTGCTGGCACGTTTCATGGCCACCCTCAAGGCCACCAAAGTCAGAGGCAGCGGGAGAGGCTTGGGAACACCAGATGCCTGACCCCATACACTGCCATACACCATAATAACGTGTGCATCCTTGAACCCTAAACCCTAAACCTTAAACTGCCTTGAACCCGAAAACCGATCATCGCCACACTCAGACGGCGGCTGTGCAGCGATGTACCTTCGGAAGGCCTGAAGGTTGCCGATGATCTTGTCCACACCGGCCTGAACATACTCAGCTTGAAGGTAGTCATAGCCATCTGCATCCTCCGGGTCGTACTTAGGGTTTAGGGTTTAGGGTTCCGGGTTTAGGTTTTAGGGCCGGTCTGAGTCAGGGGTGCGCCGCGGTGTGTCTGAGAACCCGTGCCCTTCGAGCCGCTTTGGACTTGCGCCGGTGCCAGATGTAAAAGTGCGTGAAATTTGGCCGGACCTCCACGACAGCTAGATATTCAGTGGCTGCAGCAACTGTTCCTCAAACTGCACAGGATCTCTTCCACAAGGCCCGACGCATGACAAGACGAATAGTTGCGAAGAAGAGACAGCTTTGTCCCGGTCATCTCCCCACACACACACACAATCAGCGCATGGCCTCTAGGGGTGGAGGAACAGTTGGGTTCACGGGCACGTAGACAATGCTGGCCGTACTGATGCTATCAGCCTGCCAGGACACATCATTCTCCCGACCTTCCTCACTTGCTTCACTTTGACATTGACGTACAACGACTTCACGGCACACACGGAACGACTGGATGCATCCAGCCACTATCCAGCCTGAAGGATCTCCCAAATGGTTTGGCAATTTCCCGCCATCGGATTGAGAGATCTGCCATGCCAAAGGATGTGCATCACATGGGGTGTGGCACCATTCGTGCCTGCTGCATATGCCCAGTGCAGTCGATCTTTGAGACTTTCTGCACACAACTTATGCAGCCCGCCAGCCACCAGTCGTCGTAAGCATGGCATGAGCACATGAGGTCATAGGGATCAGGAGGCGGCAGGATTGGATCCACGGTGGACTGCCAGACCGGTTGCTCCTGCTCGCACTTGTTCTGAGTATTTCTGAGTCTCTAGAAGGGAGCTGCTGTCCCGAAGTCGGGGGGGGGGGGGGGGGGGGCAGGATTGCCAGAATTAGAATAAGGGTTAGAGTATATAGGGGGGAGGGGCGGGGGGGGAAGTGAGGGGGGAATTAGGGGTACCCCGTCCCTCTAGTCGCCGCTGGGCCCGCTTGGCGATGCATCAAAGGCTCCTGGGATGTCTGCCCTGACCAAGCCTCGGCGCACCACCATAATGACCTATGCATTCTCACCTAGCACTATATACTGCTATCCGCGTATATCGTATACTACTGTAACTGATAAAATCGCCATAGATTGTGTTCTATGAATACTCCGTATAAATAGAAATATATATATATATATATACATGTATATCTGTATGCCCATGTATATTTATATTTATGGTTTTGTTTTTGTTTATGTTTATATCTATATTTATATGTATATTTGTATGTATATTTATATGTATATTCATATTTATATTTTTATTTATATTTATGAATTTATATTTGTATTTATGTATTTATTTATACTTGTTTTTTTTTATGTATTCATGTGTCTATTTATCTATGTCTTTCTTTATTTCTTCTTTTCGTATATTTCCATATCTATATATGGCGATACACTATGACCACGGAAGCTGAGCTCTGACAAGCACAGAAGCACATTGTCCCCGTGGAATCTGAGCGGAGCTCCCTCCCAATCCATCGCACGTACAACGGGTCGTCAATCTCCGGATCCATGGTGAGGAAGTAGATCTTAGGGTTTAGGGTTTTGGGTTTTGGGTTTAGGGTTTAGGGCTTAGGGTTTAGGGTTTAGGGTTTCGCGTTTAGGCATCTGAAAAAGGCCCTCCTCTGCCATCAAAGCGCTTGAAATCTGGGCGGCTCGGGTGCGCACCACTCCGCTGAGGCCCAGCTCACTGCCGAGGCAAAGTGTTGGATCGTACAGTATGCCCACCTCCACTGAGAATCTTTGGAGGTGTTAGCGTGCTTTGATGCTATCCGTGTGCTGGCATTTGGTGTGCTTAAGGCGTATAAGGTCTTGCCAAGCCACCGCTTCCTCACAGCTGGCCTCCTGGCCGAAGCGCCCCGCGTTTCGGATCTGAACGAGATGAGCGGAGATCCAACAATATCGAGAACATGCCGTTTAGGTTTAGGGTTTTAGGGTTTAGGGTTTAGGGTTTAGGATTTAGGGTTTAGGATTTAGGGCTAAGGGTTTAGGGAGCTGGGGCCCAGACTGCCACGTAGGAGCGGTAAAGCGGCCTGCAAACGAACACTGAAGAACAAACAAGTCGAGCCAATGTTCAAGAAAGCACATGGCTTGTACCTGCTAGAAGTTGCAGTGATCTTGAGCAATTGGCTCGGTGATGCCTGAGCATCGCACTGCTGTTGTCGGCTCGCGGGCGAAACCATTGCAATCAAAGAGAAGCCGGCGGCTGATAAAAAAACTTGCAAAACGTGACATTAACGACCATGAAAGAATGCCAAGCGTCACCCAGCCAAGTGGTTGTCGCTGCTGCGTCGCGTCGAGCAGCAGCAATCTGTGCCTGCCGGCTGCCTGACAGCAGATGCCACTGCACTTGAGCCACAAATATGCATGGCACCTCCAGCTGAACATGCACACGGTGGCTCCGTCCTGGCCGGGAGCTTGCCACAGAATGCAGGGAGCGCTTCTCGCAGAGTGGCGATGCCCTCGTCGCCGGCCAGCCTGATCACGCATGGGCGGAATGCCCTGGACACGCTCTTGCCAACTGTGCTCACGCCTGCTGGTGGAAGGGGGAGGAGGAATAGCATCTCCTCAAGGGTTGCGATAGCGCACAAGGCACCCGACCCTGAACACATGCGAAGTTGCAGTGAGCACAACCCAAGTACAACCAAGTACAACCAGCCGAAGATCACCCGAGTAGGGGCATCCCTGGGCATCCTGCAGGGTTGCGCTGCTTGCCCCGCTGGCTTCCAGGACCTCCGCGGCCGCTCGCTGCGACCAAGCCGGGACTCCTCTCGCTGCTTTGCACTTCAAGTCCACACAGACGTCCGAAGGATTTGCTTTCCTTTGCAACGGCCAAGCAGAAGACTTAAAAATCGTGTCCTTTGGGCAGGTGTCGAGCTTCAGAGGCCATGTCTGGGATTGCATCCAGCAGCTGCAAGATGGTGAGCCGCACGCCCTGGCCTCCAGCTTTGCAAATCTATCTCTGCCAGGTGAAAGACGCAAGCTGCACTCCAAAAAGCCGAGTCTCAGGTGTAGACCCATGATGCCGCCCAAGTTCACAAGCGCGTCTTCCCGCGCAGGAAGCTCCTTCAAATTAGACCAGCACTGCATGGCTGACATAATTGGCGAAGATCTCTTGTTTGAGTCACTAGACTCACTAGATGTCAGTGGCTCTGGACAGAGCAAGAACAAGTCATGCAGCGAGCCTGACCTGCATGCTGCTGAAAGCTGACTTTCTCTGTGTGCCTCCATGCTGATCGCGATGCCTGACGTCAGCAAGTCCTTCCAGGGTCAGTACTCTGTCCACAGCGATGCACGCTACTGTCTCTGCAACCGCTCGGCTCTACTGAACCCCTGGTATCCTGTATGGCATCTCGCACCTGTTGTACCGAGCTTCTTCTCCAAATGATGGGTGGCTCCCTTTGACGAATCTCCAAAGTCGACTCCGTGAGGTCGATGGAAGACTCCACCATGTGGCAAAATGCTGTGGCCTTCCGACCAAAGGAAGCGAACAAGGACTGCACCGAGAACCTCAGAGCTCGTGACACTTGGCTCTTGGCTCTTGGCTCTCCGAGCGAAGCTCCATGACATGCAGGCTCAGACCCCGACGATGTTCCTGGCAGCTCTGCATGTCCCAGGCCGCATTGTTCACATCCCAGTCGCGCACAGCTGAGAAGGTAGGTCACATCCAGTAGGTGAACCTCAACACAAGGCATGGGCATGCGTGGGCCATGATGCAACCTGGGTCGAGGGCCGAGATGGGACGATGGGCCGAGCTGCTGCCGTAGCGATGAGGTCCATGGCCGCAAAGAGAAGGAAGCGTTCGGGGCCCGGTTCGGCAGAGGTGTCCATGACGTCGCCCAGCTTCTTCAAGATCTCTGAGATCACCGTCAGCGTCGACTTCCGGAGGGTCAGAACCCCGAAAGTCAGGCAGGGTGTGATCTCATCCGGCTCCAGCTTGTCCTCCAAGCCATCCTGCGCCTCCACATAGAGGATGGCGGACCCCCGCGAAGTTTGAGCGGTGGCCAAGACTAGGAGAGGCCACAGCGAGAAGAGCGGCCTCATGAGTGGCCAGATTTACATCCATCGCCTCTCGCTCTGGTTTCTGGCGGCATGGGAAGGCATTGGGGCTTTGTAGACCGGGGCCCTCCCGGAGGAGGGCCCTCCCAAGGAGGGCCCTCCCACAGGAGGGCCCTCCTAACTTCTAATATCTGCAGCCTACTCCAGGGCTCCACAGCAGACTCGGCGCGTGAGCCCCACACTTCGCAAGAGCAGGGTCTGCTTGTAGGAGCACGACGGCCAGATAACGTGAAGAGCCCGTCTTCTGTCGCGCATGTCATGCAGCATTTTTCTGCGGAGCCTGGCGTCATCGGGCGTCCAGACACATCAAGGCCCTTTGTACAGAAGTGGCTTACAACATCTAGTTGCAAACCACGTCAACACACAGGAATCCTTCACAAGTATCTTTGAAGTGGATCTGACACCAAGTCTTCGAGTGTGAAGTGAAACAACAGTGAAACACCTCTGTCTGAGTGAGACATCTGTTTAGCGCCATTGCCCAGTTCTGTCTAGTCTCTCCAACATGCTCGCAGATACACCCTGCCTGCATAAGCACCGGTCACCTAAGGGCATCCCACTCGTCTGAGGGCCAGCTTAGCCCTCGTCAGATGGGATGATGTCACCCAGCCAGGCAAATTCATCGCCCGCCGCGGCAGCCTGCTTCAATAACAGCCAAGACAGAAGCAAGGCAGCAATATCAGGGAGGCAACCAACAGCGCACTGCAAGCAGAAGCACCCTAGAAACAGCAGGCGCTGCTCTACAAGGCTTTCTACTGCCAGCTGCTACAGCACGGAGCGCAGAAGCCGTCTTCAGAATCTGAGACGGCAGCACTCTGAGAAGGAGCAGAGGCCTAATACACCGGGCATGGGAACAAAAGCCAGAAATCAGCTCAAGACTACGTATCCTCACTGTGCCTTTCGCACACTCATGTTCAAGGAGCAGCTAAGGCTCAGTTACAGTCGAAGTGACAAAAAGGCTTCGCAGCAATACTTGTCATTCTGTTTGCACCCAAGCTGCAGGAGGATGAGCGGGCTCTTGCGGAAAGGTCTTCTGATAAAGAAGCTGCACCTTACGTGCTACACCGGCACGACAGTTGTGCTTTGCCCGAGTCCGCACTAAGATTAAATTCAACACGACGGTGCTTTTTTTCAGCGCTATGGCCCCTCGTGTGGCAGGTTGATCACCCTCGGCGCGGGCCCGAGACAACACGCGCACTTCGTGATGTTGGTTGCTCTTGATGCTTGCTGGCGATGTCTCCTGCGTTGTTTGGATGGCTGGCGCTACTGTATCCGGCTAACATATGTATGAATGCAGCAATCCTGAGTCCTCTCACTGTCTCGCTTGCTTTCTGAAGCTGCTCACAGCCGTAGCACGAGAAAGCACGGGTACCCAGTGGTTGAGCCCGGAACAACACGCTGTTGCGAAAGAAGAAGCTCCAAGACCTAGGCCGCACAGCTTTCCAGAAGGCCTCCTGCCACCTCCTCAGGCCTCCTCCTAAATAAATAGAGAAATAAATAAATCTCTACATACATACATACATACATACATACATACATACATACATACATACATACATACATACACACATACATACATACATACATACATACATACATACATACATACATACATACATACATACATACATACATACATAGATACACACATATACAGATATTCTGCAGAATGGCTCCTGAGCTTCCCCTCCCCCCCGGTGAGTTGTTAAGTCCGCCGGCCCGCTCTCGATCTTGGGCGCTGAGCTCGTGCACAGACCTCGAGGTTAACACCATGCCACCGGCACAACATGGCTATAATAGCACAACATCCATGCCAGTGGTTTCCGAAATTCGGGGTACCCTGTTTGGGGTCCCTATTCTCAGGAAAAAACCCTACTATTTGGGGTTTCTATCTTCCAGGTCCCCTTATTTTCCTAAACCCCCCCCCCCAAAGGAACACCCGAAACTCAGGGTTTAGGGTTTAGGGTTTAGGGTTTAGGGTCTAGGGTTTAGGGCTTAGGGCTTAGGGTTTAGGGTTTAGGGTATCTCTGAGGACCGCGGCACAGACGCCAAGGGCGGGCTGGAGCTGCCTGGGACGCTGGCATCCTGCAGCTCTCAGCGCACGGTCTCGGCTTCCCAGCCTTCAAGGTAACCTCCTATTTCTGGCGGGTTCTTATAGCAGGGAAGGAGGGGGATGAGGTACCCTATATATAGTCCCTTAAAAGGGTATATATAGGGCAAGAATTATTCCCTGCCTAAGGAACTGGGGGGATTTGGCCTGTCCTTGCCCTCCGCCTGCATCTGCGTCCTCAGCCCGCGTGGGACGAATATGCTCGGAAGGCAAACAAGGGCAAAGGGTACATCAACTGAGAACCCAGCCGGAGAACCTCTGCCTGCAAAGTCTCTGTTCTTGCAGCTTGCTGCTTCAGGCTGCCCCTACCCGCCACCCCACCCCCCCTACCCCCCCAATACATTGCACGCCTTCACATCATCCAGGCTTTGTCGGAGCAGGACCTCCAACTCTGTCCTCTGCTGCAGCATGTCTGCCTGGCCGGGGCGCGTGGACTTCTGGACGCTTTGGGGGATCTGAACCCATTCGGCCCCTTCTCGAAATCCTGGTCCTTTTTGGGGTTACTCTCCTAAGGCGGCCCCTAATAGTTAAGGTACCCAAACAAGGACCCTAATTCAGAGAAGTGCTCCATGATTTCAAAAAACGACTCCACACACTCCAACGTCATCCCTCGCCTGCTGTTGCTTCAGTGCCACGACCGTCCGCCGCTCCTCGTAGCTGCAGAACGGGATGCCACGTATGCGCAAAGCGTGTGTGAACAACCATGTTAGACGGTCAGAGTAGTACTAAAGTAATGGTGAGATACCTAGGGCACCTCAGGCACAGACAGCGTCCACCATGCGCTTCAGTTTGAGAGCTGCTTCCCTTAAAGCTACCTGGCCAGGCGCCGCGATGAAAAAATTCGATTTCCTCGCGGCCTCGGCTCCCTTGTGCACATCATCGAGCCTCCCGTTCATACTGCTTGTTATGCCTCCAGAAGGGTACAGACTGATGAAATTTGGTCGGGTCTGCAGTGCCTGCAGTCTACAGACACCCTTGTAGGCTGCCGGCGTCTGCTGGAGCCTTGCTTGGTCTATCTGCTTTTGCGAGAAGCTCCGCCTCAAGCATCATCTTTTTGTGTCTGCAACATGCATGAACTCTTTAAGTCCCAACAGCCCTCCTCAAAGGGCGCAATGGCTCTGCACATGTACATGTGTGTAGGGCAAAACAAGGACTTGATTCGCACGCGCATGAGGTACCTGAGTACCCCCCATGCATCTCCCTCCCTTAAGGTCCCTCTAAGCACAACTGGCAATCCCACATGCCCACAGTCAATCACGGCGATGGAAGAACAAATTCCTAAACCCCAAAGCCTAAATCGAGGAGTCAATGCTATGCTGATCGCATGGCGTACTGCGCAACATGGTTCGGACGGCGTGTTGGCTTTTAGACGGCTTGGTCTCCCAAGTCGCGACGTGCCACCTGTGCCTAATGACAATCACAAGTTTATGCAGAGTCACGCCCCTACTTGCAAAAAATGAATGGATGAATGGTTCGTATGAATCAAGCAACCATCGCCGGAAACCTCAGCATTTGAGATTGCCCTCAAGGTCTGAACCTGTGGGGGGTCCACCAAAATAAGGGACACTCAACATATAGACGCCCCAAAAATCGTAGCAAGATCCCTTACAGTAGAAGAATCCCCGATAAGGCTACCCCGAAGAAGGTCGAGAAAAAAAAACACAAAAAGAAGCTCTCGGCCTGCTGGGCTTCGGCTCGGCCTCCTTGGCTTCGGGCACTTCCGCCTGGGGCGACACAGAAGGGAAAGAAGCTGAACTTTAGGGTTTAGGGTTTAGGGTTTAGGGTTTAGGGTTTGGGGTTTGGGGTTTGGGGTTTAGGGTAGAGGGACATGGATACAAGAAATCTGAGACAGAAGCTGCGCCACGCTACGGTACTGGCTTTTGGTAGGCGCTGCGGCGCTTCGCTGAACTTTAGGGCGCCGGCTGACTTGCCCGCAGCCTGCTTCAGAGCTTGGACCTCCTTCCTGGCATGCTTTGCATTTCGGATGTAGCTGTTCATTCGAACTTGCAGTGCGCCTACCGCAGCAACAGTTGTCAAGTTGAGTGGCGCAAGGGATGCAAGTTGACCGGTACAAGGACTCTTTGCAACAGCAACAGCACTCTGCAGTGCTTGGCATGCGCATGCACCCATCTCCTGGAAAGGACGAGCTCACGAAGCAGTGCTTGGCGGTCGTCCTCGCGAGTCCTCAGCTTCTCCTGCAGCCTCAGATGGCGATCCCAGGCGATGTCGCTGTACAGCTCTAAGCACAGCAAAACACAGCAACACGCAGCAGCCGGAAGCAGAGAACTCGAGGAGCGGACTTCTGGTTCTCAGCTGTCAGTTGCTGGTTCTTCTTGTCAAAGGTCTGAGCCAACTCCTGGCGGCTCAATCTTCAGAGGCCATGCCCAGCCGTGGAGTCATCGGATCTCCCTCCTGCGTCTTGTGCAACTCGGCAACCTCAGCAGCCCAAAGAAGCAAAAAATGGCAAAAAACACCCGCAAAGAGGGAGGGAGAGAAAGAGAGAGAGAGGTAGAGAGGTAGAGACAGTTTTACAATCTGATCATGGTGAGGACTGGGCCACCCTTCGATGGTGTGCTTGCTGCCTCGGTCAAAAACACGACGGCTTGTGCATCTCCATCCTGGCCTAACGTGACCCTACAGCACCCAAACTCACAGCAGGCGTCCCTATTAACGATTGCCTTTCGGCTCTGCATAGTAGACACTTTTTACAGCCGACGTGGTGCACTGCCTTGAGTGGGCATCCCTACGAATCGCACCCTTCACCCCCCCCCCCCCCGACTCTATGGAGGCTTTGTTGCGGGCCAGAGGCGATCATGGCGTTGCAACTCAAACCGCTCTCAACCTCCAGGCCCCGGGCTCTGTGGAGTGTTCGCCTTTGCGGCTGCGCTGCGCCTCCAGATCCTCGAGGCGCACGCGACATGATGGGAAGGAGAATTCCAAGCCAAAGGCATGACAGAGCATCTCAAACAGCTCTGCTCCAGGCTGTTCAGTGAGAAGTCGATGTGGGTGGGCATCGGAGCTAGGTGCGAAAGTTAGGTTCATCCCTCGCAGGCCTTGGAGACCTCCTGCAGCCTAGCTCTGAAGGCACGCATCAAGTCTTTCTCCTGGTCCTGCCCGCTCCGCTTGCTTTGACTCTTTCGCGCATCGATTTCGGTGCGCCTGGAGGATCTTTGCCGTATTGGTTTGGATGCACTCCAGCCCTGTGATTACCTCGACAGGACCCAATTCTCGGATTGGCAGCGCGCGCACATCCGCTCCAGCTCAAGCCGCATCGCCTGAGGGGCCGACACTTCTGTGCATGTTGCCAATGGCTTCCATCCGCTTGCCTTAGCAACCCGAATTCATCCTCACATGTGTCGGTGGCGCCAACTGCAGTTTTTTCACATCTTCTTTCCAAAGCCAGACTGCGGGGGCTGTGAGGTTTCAGGAGGTTTCAGGCCTCGGGGGATGACCAAAAAAAGGAACCCCCGAGAGGACTCCGAGGGCCCACGAGAGGCCGAGCTGCTGTGCTCGTCATTCTCGGCGCCCTCGAGGAGGCGCTTCTCCAGCGCCTCGATCTTGTTCCTTGGCTAAAAGATAAGCTTTTCGAGGGTACTCTCATGCCCAAAACCCAAAACCCTAAACCCTAAACCCTAAATCCACAGGATCCTTTTTGGAGCGTGGGCAGCACCTTCACTTTGTATGCAGGGCTTTAGGACAACAAGGCCCGCCTGCAGAGGTTCTTGAAGCTTGCTGGCATGAAGAGTCATTACCAGCACCATCATTCTCATCAAGCAGATCGCGCATCACATGTACGTCGTGCGAATCCTGGTTTCGCTTGCGGTTCAAAAGCTTCCGCTTACAGCGGTGCGACGGCTGCAGCGTGCTGTGAAATACCAAGCCTGACAGTCAGATCGTATTATTGTTGTTATTGCTACCATCTCATTATTATTATGATTATTCTTATTAGCAAAAGACCGACTGAAAGCCACCAAGTCACATGGTCGCCTTCTCGCGCTTGACCTGGCAGCGTCTCACGTGACTTCTACACCTGCGAATTCGATGATCCAGGCAGAAAGAGCATCACGGTCCCAACCAGGCAGGGAAGGCAAAGGAAGCAACTCGGTGCTTGTACCTTAAAGCAAACAACCTCAATTACTCTTCCGAGGGCACAAGAGCGGAGAGTTTCGACCTTGCCCGACAAATCGCTGCAGGGCTGGAAGAAACCTTCTCGGAGCCTGGCTGGTCCTCCAGCGTTCGGTTCTTATTCCTTTCCTCATCCAGCATCTTCTGAAGCTCCTGGCAGTTCATGTCAGGCAGCTGAGTGTTCCTTGGCTTGGCTTCGGCTTCGGGCCACAGGCTGCTGCCGCATCTGCAAGACTGTGCAACTTGAGTTCTACACACACCTGCTTGGTCATGCCCTTCTGATTCAGGCTACTGATGCCCCCCCTACCGCCGCTGCTGTTCGACTGGCTTTGCCAATGGCCATGCAATTAACACCAATACAGTGATCATGACCTTGCAAAGCAAAGCGAGGGCTGTGGCCAAGTTTCATCACGGAGCGCATAAGGCGTCAGCTCCCAGGAAAGGTCTGGACAGTACTGACAACACGTCGTCTTTTGGGCCTTCCTCGTCACCTTCAGTGACGGAAGATATTGAAAAAAGACGCAGCGTCCACATCTAAGCTGCGCCGGCCACTTTGTGGCCGTCGCATCCTCTATGCGCTCAGAGCGCCACTTTGTGGCAGTCGCATCCTCTAGGCGCTCACAGTGATGGTCTGTCCCGGAGACACCCCTTCTGGAACCACAATTTCAAGCGTGTCCTCATGCACAGCGCAGCTTCGTGACCGACATGGAAGTGAAGAAGACCGGCAGAAAAAGGGAACCAAAGGAGGCCTCATAGGGTTTAGGGTTTAGGGTTTAGGGTTTAGGGTTTAGGGTTTAGGGTTTAGGGTTTAGGGTTTAGGGTTTAGGGTTTAGGGTTTAGGGTTTAGGGTTTAGGGTTCTGCTCAGTGGAGCCAAGCTTCACCCCAAGGTGCCTTCGCCTGAATCCGGGCTCCGGGCTCCACGCCCTCCGGAATCTGGACCTGAATGCAAATGCACAACAAAGGTGCCTCAAGCAATTTCTGCGCCAGATGGCATATACAACCCTAAACCCTAAACCCTAAACCCTAAACCCTAAACCCTAAACCCTAAACCCTAAACCCTAAACCCTAAACCCTAAACCCTAAACCCTAAACCCTAAACCCTAAACCCTAAACCCTAAACCCTAAACCCTAACCCTAGACGCATCATAAAGGGTAGAGAAGTGGATCGGCTTGATCCGAGTTGTACCCATTTTTTCTGGCAAATTCCGCCTTCTAGCCGTTTGGAAACTTGGGGATGGTGAACACCGTACACTTGGGCCTTCGGTTAGAGTCGCTGACTTGAGGCTTGTTATGGATGGTTAGAATCGCTGACTGCCGGCTTGTCACTTACCCTAAACCCTAAACCCTAAACCCTAAACCCTAAACCCTAAACCCTAAACCCTAAACCTAAACCCTAAACCCTAAGAACCCAGGCCAAGAGCCCTGGCTGTTCTTCAACGGTTTTCTCATGGGATCGTGTTGCTTACTTACTGGATCTGATGCATTTCTCAACAATCAGCGACAGATCCTCAGATGCGTTTCAAGGGAGCACACAGGGAACCCTAAAGGCAACCGGCAAATCTACTTCGGCCTCCGCACATCGGGCACTCGTCTCTTCTGCAACCCTCTGTGCAGTTCTGGAGGGCAGTTCTGACGTGAGTTTTTCGAGCCGCCGTTTGAGTCTTTTGACCGCCTGGTACCTCCTCCCACCAGGAATCTAGTGCATACCCGCAGCCACTCAGTAGCAACATGTAGCAACTTTGTCCAACAAATCTCGCAGTCTTGCGATGCACAGGGGCTGCGTCGAACGTGCATTGGGCAGAGTGATGTTCAGGTGATTGACAATGTTGGATACTTGCCATGGTCTGCAACCAACTGCACTAGCAAACGGTCTAAAAGCATGTGCGTGAATGTTGAGGCACCCACCTGCATCGTTCGAGCCCCCCCCGGAGAAGCCGGCATAGTCTGGCGCAGGCGGGAGTTGGAAGGGAAAACCACAAAACGGGGGAAGGGGGAGGGAAGAGCCTGCTGGCGTGAGCAGCCAAACATGCCAGGCGTTCGTGCTGCGAGGGCGCATACGATGACGGCGCCGGTGCTGGCGCCGGCTTTGTCGGCGGTGGACCATCCTTGTACTCTCGGCGATAAAACGCCACGTACCTTCGAGCATTTTCGAGCCAAAGTGAGGCAAATTACCATAAACCCAGGCTCTGACTGTAGGCCCTTCATCCACTCAGCTTCAGCATACATATCAATGGATGCTATGCGCTACACCCCATAACTTTGCGGAGCACTCGGGATAGATGGAGGCTTCGTCAAAAACGATGAACTCCTGCGCAGAGCCCAAGCCATGTGCTGCAGCCAGCCTACTTCTTGGATTTCTTTGTTCTTGGGCCTACATCGCACCTTGTGTGGGTGCACTTTGCTGCCGAGAGTCCCGAAATGTGCCAACCGCCTTCTCGCGGTCTCCGACGACGCTGTCAAATTCGCCAGAGGTACACTTCTCCTGAGATGCTACTCGAGATGCTTGTCATGCTTCACTGCCTCCCCGCAAGCACTAGACAAAGTCAGCGGTTGGTCGAAGGGTGGAGGACAGTTGGAGCAGAGCACGGCAGCAAACGACGACTCTATCGACGGGTAAATGCACGAAAGGCCAAGCTTCTGTATAATCGCCAGGCTTTTCGACAACATAGGAGCTTCCAACGACGACCCTGCAGAGTAGCACCGCAAATAGTCCGTCGTAGGCGCCGCCTGTGTTCTCGTCGCGGGCATATTCCTTGAGTCACAGCACGAACGCACAATCAATCCTGTCAGTCCTCACCACCTCGCTTGCAGTCCCTAGCATGCTGTTTCTGCTGCATAGATGCATCTGACTTTGCAGAAGACTCTGCCAGGTAGACCTGGCACGAATCACGAAGCCGAGACGGGGCGGCCCCAGCATGTAACATGTGACAACTCCGCCAGGAAAGCCCCCGGTCCAAACATTGTGCCAACAGCTGCACCAGCAAAGTCCACTTTGAAAGAAGTGCTCAGGATCGAGATGGCAGAAGTAGGGTTGGAGCCATGGAAGAGATAAGCCTCAGGTGGAAGCAACTGGAAAGCACCAAGAAAAAAACACTTGACAGCCCATGAACCGTGGAGCCTCATTGGTCGGATTGCCGAGGCGTGGATGTGTACACCTGGAATCTGCAGCTAGTCTGCAACCCTGATTCCCAAAAGCCCCCAAAAAAAGAGAGAAGAGCGTCAATGTCAGAAAACCAGGAGGCCTTTCTTGAAAGGCGCTGCAAGCTTTCATGGTCTTCGGCTCCACAATTTCCACGGTGCTTCTGCCCTTGATGTCACGCGCCACCTTGGTCGGTCCTACGACAACTCTACGACTCTACGAGACGAAGCAAAGGCAAGGCATGGGGCCCTTCCAGCATTCAGCACAAGCTGCTTGGTTCCTCTTCTCTGCAAACTTGTCCCACAAGCCTGTTGCACGGCACGCAGAGCGCCAGCTGAGACATTAGAAGCAATCATCTCTCACATGTTTCAAGTGGCCCAAGGTGGCCCAAGGTGCCCCAAGGTGCCCCAAGGTGGCCCAAGGTGGCCCAAGGTCTTTCAAGTGGCCTGGGTGTTCCGATCGCAAGGCGGAGACCACCACGAAGCGATCGGCCAAGGGACCGCCGGCGCGATCGCGGGTGGACTTCTTCTTGTAGGTGCCATCCAGGACCTCCTGGATCCACGAGATCTCTTCGGCCGTCGCAGGAACGATCTCCTGGCCGACCGATCCTGTCCTGGTTTTTTTTTTTTTTTTTTTTGGGGGGGGGGGGGGTTTTAGGATTTTGTTCTAAACAAGCCTATGCACCTTTCTAGTGCAAGCCGCTCCGATTTCCTGGCCTCGCGGTTTCCTTCCAGTAGTTTGGCGGCAAGAGCGGGGCCCGACCCAGCTTCGCCACATTCACATCCGCAGCCATGAACACATTGCGCCCACCTCGCAGCCCGAAATCACTTGCTAAGTGGCTTCTGGCTTTCTGGCCGGATGCCTGAAAAATAGAGCTTCCTAGCAATGATCGTCACACTTCGCAAGCTGCCTGGCCGATGCCTGAAGATGAGCTGTTGCTCGCGGCCAGTGACATTCATCGTGCTGTCCTGCAGAGAGATCGAGAAAGATAGAGAGTCAGAGAGAGAGAGAGACGGAGAGAGAAAAAAGAGAGAGAGAGACAGAGCGAGCCAGCGAGCGACCGAGAGAAAGAGAGAGGGAGAGAAGGAAGACAAAGAAAGGAAAGAAAGAGTAGTCTATACAAGAGAGCAGTCCTTCCCGTATCGGAAAACGGAATCCACACTGTTGCCATTGCAAACGATCAGGTCCCACTCACCAAGGTGATCGACCATGAAGTCACACAGCCGCATCGTGTACCTTTCTCAACCATGACCTTTGAGACTACTAGCCCTAAACCCTAGCCCCAAACCTTAACTGTGAAGATGAGGGCAGGATAAGCTAGGGCGGGCCTGCCAAAGTTGCTCTCACCATTCAGCCGGCCATGATAACCATGATTCCATGTTATTGCCTCTCCTCAGAGTGGCCAGCTCGGCCGCAAAAGCAGAGCTTCCACTGCGCAAGGGTGAAAAGAGAGACTGACCACCCACAACACCATCTGACTGTTTCAAGTGGATACTACTTTTTTCGACACGTCTAAAAAAATGGTATCCAGTTGCGAGGTTTCATTTAACGAAGTTGACGGGGTCCGAGGGGCGGAGGCGGAAGCAGTGGCACTGAAGCAGGAGATCGCCTCGACCAAGCGGCGCAATCACTGCAGCAAAGCAAATCTTGTCTGAGCCCTAAACCCTAAACCCTAAACCCTAAACCCTAAACCCTAAACCCTAAACCCTAAACCCTAAACACTAAACACTAAACACTAACACAACCGGCTGTTGTTGGCCAGCGGCAGTACGGCTGCGGACCCAGAGGTGTGCAAAGCATTGTCTGCTGCATGTACTGGATGACCTCATGCAAACGTTGCAGACCCAAACCCTAAACCCTAAACCCTAAAGGTAGTTCAACTTTGCATGGCTTCGTGTTTTGCCGAAACGAGCTTGTTCGGGATGGGAGTTGTTGAGGGGTTCAAGGGTTTGAAGAGGGAGGCGAAGGAGGACTGCATGAATGATCGCTGCCTTCCAAGTCTAGATCCTCGGCCCCTAAACCCTAAACCCCAAAACCCCTAAACCCTAAAAAATCCCCAAAACCTACACCCATGAGTGGAAGCTTCAACTTACCTCAAAGATCCCATCTCACTCGAACCCAGGCCTGCTGGTACACTCCATTCGTGTTCTGACCGTTGATTTCGATAAAGCCCTGGTAGTGGCCGTGCATGCTGGTCGGTATCGTTCCTTGGTAGCCCAGTAACCTTGCTATATTTAAAAGCACCCTCTTTTTTGGGTTGGTTGCTTTAGAAGGGAAGCTTGAACCCAAAAAAAAAGGGAAAAGGGCACCACTACTGGGCTACGAAGGTTCTCATCTCGATCATCAGCAGGGGAGCTGCCGGGTTGTCAGTTGGCCGGGCCTTCGTAAACTTCACCTGCTGCTCACGCATGATGTTCCTCTGATTCTGGCCTTCCCAGGATGTGTGGTAAGAAACTGGGTACATGTGCAATATTGCAGTCACAAGTCAACGCACATCCGCTTCTCTTTTTTCTCCTGCGGGTCTTGCCCAAACCTATCTGGTCCAGCCTGTTTGGATGTTGCCACCGTTGCAGAGCAGCAGCATCCATCCGTGCTGCCCAAGATAGCTTGCAACTTCGACGGTGCGTTTGCCTGATCTTGTGAGGCACCGGGAGAGAGAGACCCTAAACCCTAAACCCTACTAAACCCTAACACCAAGAGCTTCAGAGCTAAGGGGCCCAGATTGTTTGTGGTTCCTGCACGGTAATACCAGCCCGGAGGAGTTTGATACTTCACGTCGCAATACCTTGGCAGAGCCATCTCACGAAGAGCAAGACCACGGGGGTCTGCAGGCAAGTGGCTTTTCAGAGGATTCCCAGAATCCGGGCTGATATACCTGCAAAAACAGAACAGAAGGATGCTTCACCCGATCGGCGCAGCCCAGTTTCGGTGCGCTTGGGTGGCACTCTCTCGGATCGCAACCCTAAGCCCCAAGCAAGCCTTGCAGCCTTGGGTAGAGAAGTACTGCTCCAGCTGTTGAGCCGCATCGGGTGCATCGTGGAGGCCGTTGATTTCCACGTAGCCCTGATCGCGGAACTCGATCATGAGATGCTGCTCGCCGTGCTGGATGTGAGCATCCTTACTCGAAGCTGAGGGCGGGGTAGGCGGGACATTGGAAGAAAACGACTCAAGGCTTTGCTTTAGAGGAAAGCTGGGAAAGGACATCGGGCAATCAGCCAGGGAACATTTCTGAAAACCATCTGCTGCTCCCGCATCGTTCCAGTGAGACCATAGTTCCCCCCGGTGCAAGTCAGCAGTGTCCAAGCACACTCTTTGGTCATATAATCTACGATCTCCATTGTTTTCATGCCCATGTTATTCTCGCCCTGCATCCCTCTCTTTTTGAAGGCCGGAGTGGTAAACTTCAGAGCACAGTAGTCTTTGTAGTCTCCGCCCACGACAGAGCCACCCCATCTGTGTCTCACAAAGTCCTGCGCAGCGTTGCCATCGTCGGCTTCGTTACTACGATTACTGCTTCTACTATATAATCGTATATGAGAAACCGATACTTTCAGAGCTCCAGTTACGATCTCCGCTTCTGAGACAGCACATGTCTCAAAGTTGACATTTCCTTCTTCAGGTCATGACTATCTGTATCACAGGCGCAGTACATTGCAGTCCGAAATCTTCTTGTAGATTCCGTTTGTATCGTGGCCATTCACCTCAATGTATCCCGCAGACCTGCACAAGCGCACAGAAGCAGGCAAATACGCCTCTATGCAGTAAAATCACACATTCATTGATGTTGTTGCGTTTATTCGCTGTGGTAATGTTGGCTACAGATCACGTTCGGTGTTCTCCCACCCGTCCCAGCCTGAGAGGCGAGTCAAGAGGGGGGTGGACAGAAAATCGTAAATACCGTTCGTTGGACCGAGGCACTCGGGAACAGTCTTATCCGAAGCATCTAACTTTTGAAAGGGAGTCCGCTGGAGTTTTCCGGCACAGTTGAGTCGTACGTCCTGCGGCACAGCACGGATCATGCGCGAACTTCGCCTTTCAAGTTCGGCTCGTTCGCTTCGGCGTTTGTTCCGCGAAGGAGACTGGGCATTGCAACTCGTCTCTGTTTGGATGTTCTACTTGACCTCGTGTCAGAGCAGCTCAAGGCTCTAGACGCTTCGCGGCTCTTGTCGTGTCATCAGCAAGCTTCGCCGGAGCATCGCTCCTGCTCGCTGCTTGTGAGCTCGTGATAGTAACTTAAGGCAATAGGTTATAGTAACTTAAGGCAATAGGTTGACGAAGTTACACTCCAACATCACACCTTCGAAACCACTTGTTGGAGAACAACGACTCCACTGTTTGCAAGATCATTGCAAGATCATTGCTGCAGTACTAGCCTCAACTCGATCATGACGTGGGGTGCCATGAGGTTCCTTAGAGCTGAAGCTGTGCAGGTTACACAAGCGCCAGGGCAGCTGCGCCCAAACAAAAAACAATCAAGACCCGATTCTCTAAACCCTAAACCCTAAACCCTTCTCCCTGAGCCAAGTGGCAGTGGATGGGGTGCCTTAAACTTGATTTGCGTCTCGCGCGTCTGACCGAACCGCCCAAGGTTCCCGCCATCTGTGAGGTGCAAGCCCCATCCACACTCGTTGGTCATGAAGTTGATGACCTGAAGAGTTCTATATAACCCTAAATCCTAAACCCTAAACCCTAAACGCTATTGCGGGTGTTCCTCTCAGAATGGGTCAAAAACAACTGGGGCGCCTTGCCTCCATGGCCAGCTTGCCTTGGCTGAGGAAAGCAAAGCGGAGCGATTGCTGTGAGCACGAAGATCACAAAGGGTTAAGGGTTGTAAGTAAGCCCATCGCCTCCGCGCTCAACAAGCCTGATACTAGTAGACAGAAAAAACATACATACACATCGCTTTTATTTAAGAGAAATAAATGCATACCCCTCTCTGTGTCAGAGGCTCAGCATCTCTAACACTCCGTTGCGAAAGCACCACGTTGGGGTGGCTTCACTCTTTCCGGCCGCAAACGAGCAAAGGCATCATCTCATCTAGGACAAGATGCCCATGTTGTTCTCACCCTCATTTCCACGCATTTTGAATTTGCCGTTGCCGGCTACACTTCCATCTCCCTGCTGAACACCACACACATAATTCCTTGGCAGAACTTGTACACAGAAAGCCAACATGGCACCAGGAGCTTTCTCATGCATGAGTCCATGTCCAAAACATGCTTGTTCCAGTCAATCCCGTATGATAGCCCAGGCTCCTGTCGCAAACATCGTCGCACGGCTCTTTGGGAAGCATTGCGAGTTTACCTCCCTGGACACAACAATCGCCATCCTTGCGACAAGATGCTCCGAAGCGCAAATTCTTTCGGTGCTCTTGAGCTTTTGTGCATAACGCGGGCATGCACTCTGCGACCAAAAGCAAGCCGGAATATTAGGGTTTAGGGTTGCGGTGTTGGCGTTGCTTAGGGTTTAGGGCTTAGTTTAGGGTTTAAAGATGCAGAATGAGAAAGCTGAGCTGAGCAAAGATTCAAGCTTCGGGCAAGTTCGAACCAAAATGAACACAAGGTGCATTTTCGTTTTCGGTTGCCGGCAAGCAGCATTCGGTGGAGCTCTGCGCATAACCAATGTGGTCTCCGAAGCACCAAAGTATGTCTTGAAGAAACCGTCCAATTTATCCTCAGATTTGAGTCATCGGATAAGCATGAATCTGCAAGCAGATGGAGCGGAAGTGCTAGGGGTCCCGCATAAATGCCACCGATGTTCTTGCCACATATCCTTACATGCTGCTAAGCCAACCATGCTGGGCGTACCATGCCGCCTTTCTCTGTGAGCTCTCATGTGTCTACATAAACCACCCTAAACCCTAAACCCTAAACCCTCAGCCCAAGATCTCAATGTAGCCCGCGTTCCGCAGCTCGATCAGCAAGTGAGGAACCTTTGTCCTGCCAGCCAGGCCAACTCTAGAGTGCGATTGCTCTAGAGGGTTTAGGGTTTAGGATTTAGGGTTTAGGGTTTAGGGTTTAGGAGGCCCCCTGCACACTGATTTAATGGCCGTTGAGCTACTAGTATTAAGCAGTCGTGGCATCGCTGTCCTTTGATCAAACTGCTTCAGGATCTCCATTTGGCTCGCATGCTGCGCTCCTTACATCAAGGAGACCGCCGTATTCTCTGCGTAGTCAGATGCTGCTCACTAGCCTTAAAATGCGAGCTCTTGATTTCGTGCTACGTCCTAGCTGTTGCATCTTCGTCCATGATCATCCAACCCGCACTGTCAACGTGCCCTTCCGCACGCCTTCCAGGCGGGCAGGCACTTACAAAGGCACTCCCCTGTGGGGCTTACGATAATAAGGGACCCCTAGGGACCCCTGGTAAATAGCAGGTTCCCCCTATAGTAAGGACCCCAATAAGGTACCCCGAATATCGGAAAACCCCATATATACCAAGCACTTCGAACTTGGAGAGCCGCAACGTCCACCCGACTACAGCACGTGTCCCGCACTTCATGTTCCCAAGCTGACACATGATCTTCTGCTCCCGGTGCTTACTACTTCATGCGATCTGGGACACTCTCCAGCACCTCCAAAACCAGGCCCATCATCCCGTTTGAAGCCGCATTTGCATGCTTCTCCAAGAGGAGATCCCGACCCGTGTATGTAGCTTTTTTTATGTTGAACTAAGGCCCGGGGTTGCCGTCTGCACGTGCAACACTGGAAGAAGGCACTCGGTCTTCATTTGTTTCTGAAAAAGTGAGATGCTAGGCACCCTTTTTCTGACCCTCCTGTGAGATCTCAAGAAGTGCATCTACCAGCAACTGAGGACAGGCACTTTCTTGTTCACGCTCTGCCTCCAACTGGTTCCTGATTGCACTGACATCTGCCCCCATGGACAAGCAGGCGCTTCAATGCCTTCGTTGGCTCAACGGAAAGTTAGCCCATCTTGAGCCGACAAGCTCTGGCAACATTCAGCATGCTTAAGGGTGGGCGATACGTGTCTCGCAATTGCCTGGGATTCGAAATCGTCGTGGCTCACACAATGACCGGAGGATTGCTCACACAGGCAGCTATATTATAGCAACGTGGCAGCAGCGCGGCAATCATTGAATCGCGATCGTCGCCCTTCCCTGAGCCCACCCTGCACGTCGGCCGTGGGGTCTCTTGTACGTGTTGAGATGTAAATGTGCTTGTGAAATGTGCTGATTGTCCTGACATGTCCCAACATCCTTTTTCGCTGGCCTGGGCAGGCCCACACTCATTGCAGAGCTGGCCAGCTTCTCTGCAAAGCCAGGTGAACTTTGCATGAACCTGCTGAATCGACAGTCTCAACTGTCAAGTCCCGGCGCAAGAAGCTTCGCTAGGCAACCCGGCTTGGTGGCTGTCGACTGCATCTGCTGCGTGGAGCGATCCTGCAAGGATTGCAACTGATGGCGGGAAGCCCCCAGCTGCGTTGCGCGAAGAAGTTGCTGGGTCCTCTGCCATGGTCTCCAAGACCCCTCACACCGATACCTCCGCTCTACTGGCCAAGTCAGGTAAGTGCAGCAAGTGCTCCGCCTGACCTGCAGCTCAGCGGTATCTGTCACCTCAGCGGATGCACAGTGGCTGAACGTGCCTGGAACCATCTTGAACCCAACTCGCAGAAATAGTCTAAGGTGTCCTCTCTCTATTGGCCATGTTCATCAAAATCTACTGCTTGCCATACCAAGGTGCACATCAGGGGTCGCATCAGAAGCCCGCTCTACTGCTTCGATCCAGAAAGGGCTTCGCAAGCCAATTTGACTCGGTCGCTCGAACTGGGGATTTGACAAAAGAGGGGTCCCCCACACACCATAACGCCCTAACCCTGAACCGTAAACCCTAAACCCTAAACCCGAAATCCTGACTGCAGGAACCCCCCAGCCTTGTACAACCTTGTGGAGATTCCACGGCTTGGAGAACTTCTGTGCGCCAAACACTTCTTGGGACTTCGTCCCCATGCTGAGATCACTGGGAGCCACTCGCTGAGCCACACGAGGGTTTAGGGTTTGGGGTTTAGGGTTTAGGGTTTAGGGTTCAGGGTTTTGGGTTCAAGGTGTGCTTGATGTCGCGGCATGTCACGGCTGGCTCGGAGGCTCAGTTGGACGCACCTGCCCGCACAGGTGCGGCAGTGCCGATTGCTGACACCGCATGCAACTCCTCCACTCATGTGACTCCTGTGCCGAAATACAGTACCCACACAGTATTCTATCAGAGCTTCTTTACAACCATGCAGGCACCGCAAGGCTTGCAGCAAGGTGGGATCGGCTGCACCAAAGAGATGTTTTACCGGAATGTACCTCCATCTCTGTGGAAGCCTCTCCAAGACGGTTGCCACTGCCTCCAAATGCCTTGGGCAGCCAAGAAAGCTCTGCAACCAGTGAAACACTCAGCGCCCGAGGTGCCTTGGGAGGGACAATGCATCTGAGAGCCGCGCAACAAACTGGCTTCCTGCTGACAAGATCACAGTCGGGCGCGCGCTCGGATAGGCTTGGAAGTTTCAGACTTTCAGTGTGGGCAACAGATGGATGAGGGACGAGCGAAAAGGTTGCAAACTGGCAGCGCTACTCAAGGTCCACATATTTCGCACCACCGCCCAGGGCAAGTTTACAAAGCTTCAAACTTCGAGAAGGGGCTCCCCGGTGTGCCCCACAGTGTAAGCTTCGAAAATGCGAAAAAAAAATATAGAGAACAAACGGCAAACGAGCTGACCCGGCGCTCAGCTGAGTCTTTGAAACGGCCCCACAGAACACAGAGCTGAGGTATAGCCCTAAGTATAGGTATAGGTTCTGCATACTACCGAAAAATCCACTGTAACGGGAAACCGCGACTGCGGAAAACCACGGGACGGTATGACAGGGTATGACTGGGTATGACCGGGTATGACCGGGTATGACCGGGTATGACCGGGTATGACCGGGTATGACCGGGTATGCCCGGGTATGCCCGGGTATGCCCGGGTATGCCCGGGTTTGCCCGGGTATGACTCGGGCATGACCGGGTATGACCGGGTATGCCCGGGTATGACCGGGTATGACCGGGTATGCCCGGGTATGCCCGGGTATGACCGGGTATGACCGGGTATGACCGGGTATGACTGGGTATGACGGGGTATGACCGGGTATGACCGGGTATGCCGGGTATGACCGGGTATGACCGGGTATGACTCGGGCATGACTCGGGCGTACTCGGGCGTACTCGGGCGTACTCGGGCGTACTCGGGCGCACTCGGGCGTACTCGGGCGTACTCGGGCGTACTCGGACGTACTCGGACGTACTCGGGCGCACTCGGGCGTACTCGGGCGTACTCGGGCGTACTCGGGCGTACTCGGCCTGCAGTCGCGGAACGCGGCCGCAATGGAAAAATCTACCAAGCGTTGCAAAGTGCAACGGCCCAGGTATCGGACGGCCCACGTCGACTGTGGATCCGGACACTGAAAACGTGCAAATTCGGAAACAGAAAAACGTCATTCGGGAAACTGGAAGCCGCGGATTCGGGAAACCAAAAGGGCGTATTCGGGAAACTAAGGTTACGGATTCGGGAAGCTGGAGGAAAGTGGATTGGGCACACCGCGCATTCGGGAAGCTGGAAACCGCGGATTCGGGCCAGCTACTTGATTGGAGCATGAACTGGTGAACGCCCTCCGCCCCCCCCTAAACCCTAAACCCTAAACCCTAAACCCTAAACCCTAAACCCTAAACCCTAAACCCCCCAACCCCATTTCTTGAATTGGGCAGCTTCCGGAACCCGCATGGTTCTCTGAATCGGGCAATTTTCTTACTGTTGGTCAGCAGGGAATGAGGGAATTCGGGCCCGAAATATGCCCTTTAAGGGATTCTACAGGGAACCGAAAGTAAGTTTTCTAAATCGAATAGCACCAGTTTCCTGAATTGCGTGGTTTCATGAATCGCGGGTTTTTCTGGAGTGCGTACGCCAGTCTCCTGCTGGCCCAGCTTCTAGAACCGCAGTTTCCTAAATTCTTCGGAGCTTTCCTGAATCCTGGCTTCCTCAATCTCGTCCTGTTTCTGAATCGTGTTCAAACTTGTCGTAGAAAGCCTGAGAAGGCTATCCAAGCATGGCCCCCGCACAGGGTCACCGGATGCCGCGAGACCGTGGTTCAAGCCCGAAGAAGGGCGCAGCAAGACCCACAATGCTATAAGTGGGTTATCACTTGGTCGAGAGATGGGGGGATAGGGAGTGGAAGAGTCGTGGTTTGTTTGTGGCTTTGTGGGCCTGGAGTCCTGTCATCATGCATCACGACAATGATCATCGACACGCTACTTCTCTCTGCAAATCCGCAGAAGGCCTCAGAACTCACCTCATCCTAGCCGCTATTCACTCATCAGCGAAACATCGCCTCGACCCTTAGCCCCTCACATCTAGCAGAATCTGCGCGTGCACTTTACACTGCCCTGCCCTTTGCCTCCAGTGGCATTGCTTGGTGCTGTCCTGGCGCTTGCAGTCTGAGGGGCCTCCTACGAAAAGTGGGTGGATGCGGCTGTGCTAAGTCGACCAGTCGAAGAGTCTAACCTGGCCAGCAGCACGTGGACTCGTTGTTGTTGCCGAAGTCAGTGAAGTTTCTGTAGCCTTGCACAGCATCAAGAGTAGTGTTGGTAAGAGATGCATGGGCTCGGAAAAAAGCGCTGCACATCATTTCGCCAGGGCCCGACAACGTTACATGCACTGAACCAGGACCCACATCCCTGCTGTGAAGCTGAGCCAATTCACGCCGATCCATCTGCACGTCCAGATCGAAGGAGGATGTCGATGCAGCAGGTATCTGGAGACAAGCACCCGTCAGTCAAGAGTCTAGCAACAAAAAGGTCCCTATCCAGAGCTCTTTCAAAGTCTTTTCCGACTGAGCTCCGGGCCCAAGAGGCTCCAAGCAACTGACACCGGCCTCCTGACCATCCACCACCGGCTCAACTAGCCCCTTAAGCGCGTCGCAGGCAACGTGAGCTCTTTTTGGCGCTGCTCCCGTCCTCTACAGCACTTCTGCTCCAGCCGATCAAGACGAGTCTTTGAAGGAAGCAGCCGCTCAAGGCCTTGCTGTTTCAAGCTCTCCGAGCTTCCCTGCTTTACAAGGGAGCGAGGATGAGGCTGATGAGGCTCTGGCGCAGCTTTGGGTAGGCATACCCGATTGCAAGCGCAGCCAAAAAGTTCTGGCAAGGTAGCACGCAGAGTCACAGTTGCACCAAGGATCGCTCTCTCGAAGTGACCTGTCCAATAAGGCCAGGTCACCCACATGATCCTGCCGTTGAGCAGCATGAAGAGACCGGTCAAAGCAAGGGGATACCACCTGCACCAGGCCGCACCCTCTTAGCGTAGCTACATGGTCCCTTAGCCTTACAAGGGTACTCCTTGTATACCCCCTGTATACCCTTCGAGCACCAGAGGCCCACCAGTCCCAGGCGGGCCGCGCCTGTTTGGAATCTTGACCTGGCACGGCCAAGTCAAGATATAATCATATAACAGTTTCTAATAATAGAAGAATATAACAATATAATAATGGAGTAATGGAATAGTATAATAATGGAGTGGTAGAGTAATGGAATAGTAGAATGATATTGCAGTATAATAATCTAGTAACCTAATGAAAAACATAATAACATACTCATCAAATAACCTAATAATGGAATGAAACAATAAATTGATATACTACTATAACAATACAATAAAATAATAACATAATCATATAATAAGATAATGACATAATAACAGAATATGACGGTCATAGGGGCTGGTTTGCCCGCGCCACATGGGGTAGAATCCGGGGCAACGTCGTTTGGACTGCGCAGGCGCGTACTGTTGCGGCTTGGCACCTTTCCAGATACGCGCAATGTCGCACGTCGAATTCGTAAATTGGATGCTTGAGACGTGGACGTTCTGGTCTGTTACAGCTGCTATTCCCCTGAGATGGGCAGCATTTCTGCATCTTTTAGGCTGGAAAGGGTGTCGGTGCAAAAACGCTTGTTTTCAGACTTCGCCCGCAGACTCCTGATGGAAGACTCAGGAAATGTTGTTGACAGCATTCCAACCCCCCGTTCTTTTTTAAATTCTCCCACGTTTGCTCCCGTCCCTCCCCGCTTTTTTTAGTCGCGCAAGCTTGCTTCAAAGCACATGTATATGTTAGAAAACCATGATGCCAGCAATGTGTGCAAATGGGGGGGGGGGGGGCTGCGCCCCCCCCCAACCCCCCCGCTTTTTTAAGTCAAGCAAGCCTGCTTCAAAGCACACGCATATGTTGGAAAACCATGATGCCACAGCATTGTGTGTGCAAATGGGGGGGGGGGGGGGGGGGCTGCGCCTCCCCCAACCCGCCCGCTTTTTTAAGTATGTTGGAAAACCGTGATGCCAGCACTGTGTGTCGTGCAAGCTTTGAAGCATACGTATGTGTTTGAAAACCATGCAACCAGCATTGTGTGTGTACAAATGGAAGGGGGCTGAGCCCCCCAACCCGCGGCTTTTTTGAGTCGTGTAAGCTTGCTTCGCACACACATATGTTGGAAAACCATGATGCTAGCAGCGTGTGCGCAGATGGGGGAGGCTGTGCCCCCCCAACCCCCCTGCTTTAAGTCGCGCAAGCTTGCTTCAAACCACACGTTTTTGTTGGAAAACCATGATGCCAGCATTGTGCTTGCAAACTTTTTTAAGTCGCGCAAGCTTGCTTCAAAGCGCACGTATATGTTTGAAGACCATGATGCGAGCATTTGTGTGCACAAATGGATTTTTTTAAGCCGCGCAAAGCCTACTATAGATAACATTGTCTCCGAAGGGAGGGCTTGTGGGCATCTCATGATCTAATAATACACTAATATAATCATATGTATATATAAGAATAAGAATAAGAGTAAAAATGAGAATAAGAATAAGCATAAGAATAAGAATAAGAATAGCTTGATATAATGTAATAATACAAACATATACTATACTAATTCGATAACATGCCAAGATCTGCAATAGTCATCGAAAACAAGAATATACACTGAGACTTGCTGAGCCGGTCGCGAGGCCCCAGAAGTTCGTGGCGCCGTCTGGATTGCTCAGTGCCGACAATGTTAAGCACACCTGACATTCAACTCTGCTCGGCAACCTGTGCGACGTAAGTCTTCCCCTAAAGCCGCGCTGGCAACCCAGCAGCTAAGGTGATGCGGACGCTGCAGGCTTCTGGAAGCTTGTGAGAAGTGACGACGCCAAGCCCCAGGCCATGACCATTGGCCACAGCCTCGGCAAAGTACGGCTGAATGAGGTGACTATCCCCCAGCATCAGATGGCAACATAAGTCCAGGAGCACGCCTTCTTTGGGTCAGATTGAGTCGGCTACCATGTGTGCTGCAACACTCGGCATCGTTCAATGAAAGTGCGCGAACAAACCCCGAGGCGTGCTGTTTGCGGACCGCTGAGCGCAAGGGCCCAGCCCGAACAGAATCGAAGCAGCTGGACAAGATTGTAAAGGAAGGCTCGATATGGGGGCCTTTGGAGCAGAGAAGGCTTCTTGGGGGTTCATTTGACAAGGTGGACCCCCTATATGAAGAAATGTCCATAAGGCTCGATGCTGACGTGCGACGACTATGGTCTCTAGCATATAAAACAGATGCTACCAGAGGTAGAGAGCATGCTCCCCAAGAGCAACTTGCACTTTCACAAAGGAACCAAGCACAGATTGCCAAAGATCCCGGCACGTGCACAGAACAAGCCAGAACGCCTACGTAGAGTCTCCGAGCACCACACCCACGCAGACTTTCGTGGCTGAAGGCCATGGGACTGTGGTAGTACATGCCAAGGCAGAACCTTAGCCAGCCAGCTCGGTGCGATGATTCACAGGCCAACCCATTGCACAGAGGGCACATAGCCTTCCTTCAAAGGCTAATCCTGCAGAGTGACAGAATGGGCAGATACACGAGACCTGAGCACAAGGAACATCACTGCTCGCTTTTTTAGTTGCAGCTCCTGCAATTGTGGCAGTTACACTTGCAGGTGATGAGCAAGTCTTCCCGGCAGCGTGGCTGCCAGGAACATGATCTGATCTACAAGCAATGCAGGCGAGCATCTAGTGAGCGCATTGATCAGGAACATCCACAAAAGAAAGCAGGTAGAACCCATCTCCTCGATACAGAAATGGCTACAGGAGGCTCTCACATGTTGCGTCGATCGGTTGAGTCCTTCTCCAGCGTGGGGAAATAGCTCATTGCCATGTACATCCTGAATGCGATCGCTGCTGCACATCGCACGTTGATAACAAACACACAGATACCCAAGGCCACGCAGATGGTGTTCAACATAACTTCACGTAGAGATCGCCAGGCTAAGCGGCTTGATCAACCCAACGACGGGCAGGTGCCAAGGTGCTCAAAGAGAATCATGACGAAGGCCATACCGCTTCTCAGCTCGACGTAGAAGGGACCCCACAGAAGCGTCCACAACCTCGAAGACAAGGTGTGCAGCAACGATGGAAAACATGCAGCCCAAATTGGACATGCTCGAAGGCGTTGCTTTCAGCACCAACACTTGGAAGCCGGCTTGAACTCCATCAAATTGGCCTAAGCCGCTTTAGCTCAGGACATCTATCTCCATGGCTACTGCTGCAGACAGTTGCTAAGGGGCCTGAAAGACACAGAGAAGCGAATCATTGCTGCAATGATCTCCCCCTCCCAACCCGGCAGTTTCCCGAATCACGTCTGAATCGCATGAAGCCGGTTTCCTGAGAATCGCCTGAATCGCGTCCAGTTTCTGAATCGTGTGCCGTTCGTCCTATGATCTGTGCAGTTGAGACGCTATGCTGCAATGGAACAAGCTGTCCACAAGCCAGGCAGATGTTGATGAAGCCGATGCAATCATGAAGACACCGAGGGACATTGCAGGGTAGCCTGCAGCTGCCCGACCCCAAAACCAAGTCTCAACAAGAGTGCATAGAAGTACAAGTAGTGGCTTGCCTGCAACCACCATCCGCGTCAACATCGGGCATTCTGCCCACAGCGGATAGATGACCTGCCACAGCTTGCTGGGCTTTGTCAAAAACATGGTGCAGGCGTCTGCTTAAACAATTTCGGCTTTCGGGGCTTGTAAATTAAGATTCCACCTCTGGATGCCTGAAATCACTGTGCCTACGGCTCCAGCCCAGAATGAGCCGCGATGCGAAGTTTTTGGGTGAAACACCAAGTTGCAAGAGAAAGCGGTGGAAAATGCCGGGGTTATGGGGCTACCTAGGCGGCCGGCCGTAGCCCTTGTGCCACCAAGGGTGCTGGCAGTGCTAAGGCTTAGCTGCGTGCGTCTCCGGGTCTGCGTCCTAGAGTCAATCATGCCGGCGGGGCGTTGCCCATGTCTTCTTGGCGGTTCACAGCACTGGATGACAGGTAAGGGGGCTGCAGCTGCGTGACTGTTTCAGGGTGACATTCCGGTTTAGGGGCACCTCATGCAGGGTGCACGGTACAAAGCGCCCAGAGAAGGCTTGTGGTGAGAGGAGTTTGCTTTGCTTGAAGCGCGTAGCGGTGTACCTCAGGAAGCTTGAGAAAGACCATTGCAGCGGTTCAGGAGAGTATGTCACAGCATTTTGCTAAGCAAGTTCGAGCTGGTCATGGAAACGCCTTTGAGCATTCACCTGTCCTAATCAGCGCATGTCGAAGCACCTGCACAGGTCCAACTGTTACCACACATGTTGTCCAGGATGTTCAAAGATCAAGAAGTATGTGGCGTGCTCGATTTACTTCTGAGCGCCGTTTCTTTCTTTTCATCGAACGCTTGCGAACTGCATCAGATCGCGCGTCTGAAGCTTGAGAGGGCACACCTCACAGGTCACAGTGAGTCGATTAGCATGACGACCCCCAAGCAAAAGGAAACGAACCTCCCGTGGCACTTCCGCGATCGAGCGCGTGGAGCTTCGCGGGCCCAGCACCTAACGAGGCAGATTTCTCCAATACATGCTCCAAAATTTCAGGTTGAGGAGCTCGGCCTTGATTTGACGGATATGCGTGTCGCGTCCGTTCCTTAGGCCACTCTTTCACACCTTCCCCCACACTCTGTTCACAGTTCCATGTGTCTGTCCCATGGACATCCCAGGAACATCCAATGAACCCATGCGCATCCCAAACCTCCGTGGTACTGACAAGGAACTGATGGTTGGTCAGCACGGCCAACCTTGTCTCCAAAGCTGCGCGTGCAGTCTCCCCACATTTTGTAAGGTTCCACTTGTCACGTCGTGCTGCAAATTTGGTCCAGGCTGCTGGATGAAATGTGTACGGACAAATTCTCGAGCACCCCCCATGTCCGCGTCGCGCAAGGTGCAACTTGCTGGAAGCTCCTCACTGATGGCTGGACTGATGTAGCTAGATGCAGCCTCTCTGTGGTCGCACACAAAAACGCAGCAAACAAGGTGAACACCAACGCACAACCAGCGCTCGCGCACATTGCAAAAAATGGCACTCCATCTGGCCGAACTCTTGCTGGTATTGGGCGGGGAGGAACTGGCCGATCATCACCCGTGCAACTAAATAACATCTGTCCGAAGCCAGCAGTAGAATTCCAAATGACCAGCCTCCCATCTCCCCTCGTCAACCCTGTCCAAGCAGTTCCCTGTTGGAAAGCTGGCTTTGGTGCTCCACTTTGCACGTCTTCATATGCTGGTCATGAAGAACCCAGAAACTTTCCGCCCACTCTGTTATCCTGAACTTGTGGTGAATGCACTTCTACGAAACCGGTAACACGTCGATAGGCCCCTCATCACCAGCCGTCCGTAGGTCGGAAGCTCGATTTGGCAAGCGGTATGGAGATCCAACCTTGGGAAGGGCGCAAGCATCAATACGGCAAACGAGCAATGTCCAGGCACGCAGAAGCTTCAAGCACTCTCCGTCTTCATCTTAAAGAAGCGATATACTCTTCACCGAGTCTGGAAATCCCATTCCCGATCACAGCATCGCACCATAGCTCAATGACCTGCACCTGCCCATAGATGGCGGAGGTGAAAGCACAACAGTACAACAGTGAGACGGTCCGATCCAGGCTGCTTGCCTCTTGTAGGTCGTGATGCGCGGTGCCTATCCGGACTGAGATTCGCGAGGGCGTGTATGACCTCAGCCGGTGCGCAGATGCGGAAGCTGCAGATGCTCCAACACCAGCACGACTCAACAACAAGTCACCATAACTCGGGATGCGGCTCGTCAATCTTGAAGCACACGTAAAAGCATATTTCGCTGACCTTGACCTGTCAAGGTGGGAAGTGGACTTTGGACAAAACAGCTCACAGGGGCCTTGCCTTGCGTTGGAACTGGATGTTGATGAGGTGCGGCCTTTGGTGAAGACGCAAGACTCCAGATAAGCTCCACAGCAACCATTGCTCATCGCACCCAAGAACGCCAGCACCTGGGGCTTAACCGGAACCTGAACCGTAACTCGGAATCCGGCCAGACCCCTGCTTGGCATCAGCTGGATATCTGTTACATAGTAGAAAAGTACACAAGTTGTGCAATATGCTACTATACAGACTACCCAGGGTAGTCACAATGCTGCAGAACTTTCATGAGGAACGTGAGGGCAGGACTGAGGCCCGTCTGATTGCCAGAAGGTGTCAGTACTTCCATCACGCAGTTGCTCCACTCCTGGGCTTCTTAAGGTTTAGGGTTCAAGGTTCAAGGGCTTAGGGCTTAGGGCTTCGAAAGGTTGCAGGTTCAATCAGAATCTGTGCCCTCGAGTTGGTCCAGCAAGGACTGTAAAGCTCAGAGTTGTGATGACACTACAGTTCCTGCTTAGGCTGCTTAAGTTTTGCCCAGCATCCGTTGCCTTGTTTGGCCGAGGACAAGGACCAGGCTGCCTCGGGGCCCAAGTCCCGAAACTCGTCGTCCACCTCCAAGCCCTGCCCACCGTGGCCACCCTGGCCACTGTGGCCCTGGCCCTGGCCTCCCTGGCCGCCCTGGCCGCCCTGGCTCTGGCCTCCCTGGCCCGGGCCCTCCGACATGAATTAAAGGCCTTCTCTCCAGGGTCTCCAGAGAAAGGCAGAGAGCTCTCGAGTGATCTCTACGCTATGTGGCAAGAGTTTAGTTGGATCCTCGGGACCATCCTAACGCTCCACATCTCTTTTTGAAAGTGTCTCTGCGCACATTTTCTTCAACACATGTTCAACACATCCCATCTCATCTTGGAGGCTTCTTGAGCCTCTGAGCTGCTTCCGAGAGACAAAAAGAAACATCCCTTTACAGCCGCCTTCCCACAGGGTCGTGCAATTCTGCGAGAATGCAACCAGCATCACGTCAGCGCTGTTGGGCTCAACTAAGCATGCCACTCTCTTTTGAGCTGAAGCTCGGCCGGACTGCGAGATGAATGCGTCCCCCTTGGAGGGTTCCAAGCACGCTTCAAAGGATGAAAACATGGAGCGGGCAGTGAGCACTGATGCGCACTGCCCAGCTCGAAAGCAAACCTTGAAAGCTTCCACATGCACGTTGCTATGAAACGATGTTTCCGACATGTCACGACACCTGGCATGTGTTGACAGCACAGGTGCAGTTCGAAACTACCGTGTACTGGACTGGATATGAGTGGCAAAGCCTAAACCCTGTGATCACCGTCATCCCCACACACCATGCTCTGGAACCTGCGAAGCAGGCCGTGAGGTAAGAACTACTCGAAATTGCAACCGGCAGCTCCTGTCTGCAGGTGAGACCAGCAGAGCCTGTGTTGCGATCTGTTGCAACCCCCACAGGGTTTAGGGTTTAGGGTTGAGGGTTGAGGGTTGAGGTTTGAGGAGTTTAGGGTAGGGTTTTTGAGGCCTGGTGTCATTCTGGGAACTGTGCGGGCTGCGAACGTTGCAAGCTTATCTGCAATCGCCGTGCCGCGGGCATCTCATGGCCCGTCGGCAGGTCACGGACAACTGCCCATAGAGCAACTGAACAGCACTTGTCAGATCCGATAAACAGGCCCAGTGCTTTGAGCACATTGGTTCGTCTGCACCTACATGAGAACACTATCAAACTAAAGTCCTACAGCTTCTCAGGTCATCTCTATACGACTGGAACTGCACACCTGGCATAGCAGCCTCTTGGATTGGAGCAAGATAACAACCACTTGAGTACTCCGCCATCGAGCCTGCGAAGAACTCCTACAGAAACGCTGGTCTCCGTCAAACACCCAAAGAATCAACCTTAGTCAGGACCCACGGCAGCTCCACTATGAGATGAGACTACATGGTCCACTTGTCCAAACTTGGCCGAAGGGCATAAGAGTCCCAAGTGCCATCCCACTCATTCGATGGTGGCACTTCAGCCAAGGTGGTACAACGCTTGGCCATCCTTCACACGGGAAGCCCGCTCCAATTTAGAGCAACATGCAGCAGAAGCACAAGTCAGCTCACCACAGTTTGTGTCTTATGTGCAACTCAGAGTCAGGGAAGATGGTACGTCATCTTCTCCATTGAAATCTGCCAGGATGGTATTCACCTGCTCGAACTTCCTTGCCGCGCTGGAGAACCTGAGAGGGCCCCCCCGTCTGCACGTTCCCCCCTAAACACTAGCAGTCCCTAATCAGGATTTCAGTACCCCTGAACCCTAAACCCTAAACCCTGAACCCTCAACCCTAAATCATAGAAATCCTGCTGGAAGAGGGGGGAGCATCCCAAGCTACTGTTGTAGCTGGGGGACTCCCTTCGCCTGTACTCGCAGATGCCCTCTGCATGCAGAGAGAGGATGCGCTTTAATGGACTCGATGGCCTGGAACAGCAGACACATGGGTTTTTTGGGTTTAGGGTTTAGGGTTGAGGGTTGAGGGTTGAGGGTTTAGGGTTTAGGGTTTAGGGTTTAGGGTTTAGGGTTTAGGGTTTAGGGTTTAGGGTTTAGGGTTTAGGGTTTAGGGTTTAGGGCATGCAAAACACGGTAACAAGTCATGATCACCTCCCGCCATCAGCCAAGATGGGGTTTCCGAAAATTTAGGGCACTCCTGAAAAAAAGCCCAAATAGTAGGATTCCCTTATCATAGGGCCCGATAAGGTACCCCAGTTTCGGAAACCACCACATAGAGGGCAGCAAGTATGCGCTTGCAGACAGGGCTCTTCTTTGTTTTCATCGGCATTACCTGGCATGGCGGGTCTCAAACCCTGCCACAGAAGGGCACAGGCTGCGCCCGAAATCCCACAGCTATCCATATCCCCCTTGCCTGTGGAGGAACTACCGGAGAACAAAAACAAAAGCATATCCATCTGTGTATATATATATATATATACTTTGTCTTCTTCTTCTTCTTCTTCTTCTTCTTCTTCTTCTTCTTCTTCTTCTTCTTCTTCTTCTTCTTCTTCTTCTTCTTCTTCTTCTTCTTCTTCTTCTTCCTCTTCTTCTTCTTCTTCTTCTTCTTCTTCTTCTTCTTCTTCTTCTTCTTCTTCTTCTTCTTCTTCTTCTTCTTCT
Organism: Symbiodinium natans; assembly: GCA_905221605.1. Taxonomy (NCBI): domain Eukaryota; class Dinophyceae; order Suessiales; family Symbiodiniaceae; genus Symbiodinium; species Symbiodinium natans. The sequence goes on from CAJNDS010000281.1 coordinate 93,730, forward strand.
TCTTCTTCTTCTTCTTCTTCTGCTACAGGGGCTTGAGGAACCCCTAAGGGCCCTCCGCGCACTGGGCGCGCCCAGACCAAGTCCAGTCTCTCTCTCTCTCTCCCCCCTTTGCCTCATACACGAGCTCGCTTGTGGCCTCCTGTACCTGCATAAAGAGTGACACACAGGATGGCATCAACTAGAGCGCGCCAGCATGCTTCAAATTCTTAGGTTTAGGGTTTCGGGTTTAGGGGTTTAGGGTTTAGGGTTTAGGGATTTGGGGTTTAGGGTTTAGGGTGATTCCGCCAGGGCAAGGAAAGAGTACCCACTCAAAGACTGGACAACGTGGACTTGCTGCGGTTTGGACAGCTTCGCCTGTCTTAGATACGTGAAGTCCACAGGGCGAATGAAGAACTCATTCGGATCGAGCAGTTCATAGGTGCTTTCCTGACATGACGGGTGGTCACAAAGAATGCTACTAGGTTCACACTCGTAAACAAACATCACAGCCAAGCGTCCGATATCAGTATACGAGTCTTGTACGTCTTATTCAGCTCCTCACATCGCAGGATCGAACAGACTGCGCGTTCTGTTATTTTTCTTCAAGCTCACCTGATCCACAATCGGCACATGCGGTCCTCGAGCTTGCCTGCAATGGTAGACTCTTCACCTTTGCAAGCAGCTGTGCTCTGTGTCGGGTGCTCCCTGCAATCTCACCTCAGGAGCCTCAATACATGGGAATCTGGATGCAGACAGGGTTCCCACGATTCCGTACTTCATGCGAGAGGAGAAGCCCATGTTGCCAACCAGCACACGGCCTGTGTGAACTCCGCACCTGTGGCAAGTCTGGTCAAACTGATAAAATTATCTGGGAACTTTTCGGGGTGACGAACTTTGAACTGAATGACGCTTGCAAAAAGTCCCGCCTGTATACCATTTGCGCCAGTCTAACTGTCTTAGTGTCGTTTTTTGCGCGCAGCTGAGTCTCATCGAGCGAAAGAACGATGTCCACAAAGCGCGTTCCGCGCTGCAGGACGGCTGAGGCTGCCTTGCATGTCTCAGCCTGAAGGGCCTTGTCCTCCTCCTCACCAAGCCGTGCAGCGTAGTCATCTTCCGCAGCAGCGACGTGTTGGAGCGCAGATGCCAGCGCCCGGCAGCCATGCTCGCAGGAGACCTCCGGATGCAGCCATGGTAGGCTGGGTTCTTCCTCGGACGACGTTGAAGCTGCAGTCTCCAATGCCTCAGCTACCTGGGGGGGGGTTCCGAAATCCGCCGAGGCCTCGGGTCGGAGGTGTATAGGTTGTCAGAACAGGCACCACACCCAAAACCATTTTTCGGACCCTTTTTTTGCCTCAAATGGGTACCCCCCCTAAGAAACCGGGGCCCACCTTTTTTGTGCTGGGCTGCCCCCACCCCCCACAACCGCCGCCCCTCCCCCCCTTCCGCACCCCCCCCCCCCCCCCCCCCTGCCCCCCCCCCCCCCTAACCCCCCCCTGCCCCCCCCCCACCCCCCCCCACCCCCCCCCCTTTCCCCTGCCCAAAGCCACTGCAGGTTTTCGAGGCTCAACTGGTGTGAGCACGGCCGGGATGCATTACCCGAAGAGTCTTCGACCTCAAACCATCCTCCACCCCCCCCCCCCCTCCTCTGCCCCCCCCCCCTCCCCCCTTCCCCCCTTCCCCCCCTTCCCCCCCCCACCCCCCCGCCCCCCCCCTGAGAAGGCCTGGCTCACCCTCGATCAACAAGCCGAACCGTCTTGAACCCTAAACCCAAAAAAATCCTAAACCCCCAAAGCGTGAACCTTGAGCCCTAAGCCCTCAATCCTAAACTAACCCTCAAACCCTAAACCCCAAACCATAAACCATAAACCCGACCCCTAAACCCCTAACCCAAACCCTTTTGCTTGGGGTCCAGCGACTTGGCGCTGCGAATCACCATGCTCACGCGGATGCGCTGGGCCCGGGCCGAGCGGGTCGCGTAGCGTTAAAATAGAGGTTCCTTATTGGGGTCCTTATCGTAACGGAATCCTACTATTTGAGGGACTCTATTCGGGGTCCCTTCGTAATCCCCACCTGGACAATCCAGTTGGGAAGACTTTTCCACTGCTTTGGAGAAGGTTTGACAGCAAAGCGTCGTGAAGCTCAGCATGAATGAAGCGGCGCCGTTTGGGGCTCACAGCTACTCTCCAAAAGCACAACGAAGCTGCTGGCCTACCACCTTCAGCAGCCGCCCAAAACTCCCCACAGCGGATCTTTAGACTCATCTGTGCCACTTTGGTGAGGCAGCAAAGGCTGGCGAAAGCCCAGCAGCGGAAAGCAGAAGTCGAACTGGGAGGGCTCCCTGGCCACCAGCTCCACACGAAGTGCCCACTTGGCCTGCCAGCTCGGCACCTCATCATCGGCCACCATGGGCACTCCATGCAAGACCTCGGCTTCGAGGTCCTTGGCCAGGGCGTGGAGCAGCCGCGCTGGAAGGCCACCGACCACAAGGAGGCCTTCAGCGCGGCACAGCTCGCACACAGCATCCGAGACATCACCTGAAATCAGCAGCGCCTCTGTACCATGCTCTGACAGAGTGCGGAGCGCTTCGGACAGCAGCCGTTGTTCCCCAGTGTTGGAGACCAGCCGGGTGCTAGCATTCTGGTAGACTTGCTCCTTGGTCCGGCGTTGCAGCGGCGCACAAGTGTCATAGGCCGCAGAAAGAAGGTCGGCATCCAAACAAACACTTCGTGAAAAGCGTTTGATCGCATCCGCGGTCTCCCCTTGCAGTTGGCGAAGCATTTCGACAGGGCCAGACACATAACTTTGTGGAACATGGCAGGCAACGCCCCGAAACAGCCGCAGGCGTGGCTGCTGCACCAGCTTCTGACGTCCGTATGCGAAGCAGTGCTGGTTCTCAATAGGGCCGCTGTGCCTCTCACATAGTGTTGAGCAAATGTCGTTCAGCACAAGCCTCACGTTGCCAACCATGCAGGCAGCTGAGGCTGTTTCCAGATTGCATGTTGTGTGCTGGGTCTGTTCTGGCGCGTGAACCGGTGGCTCTTCAGGAGCTGTGAAGAACCAGCTCACATCATCCTCCTCACCAAGCCCGACCACAGCGTTCCCGGTCTCGATGTGGATCCTACTTGGGTTGGGGGCAGGAACGGCAGGAAGATGCATCTTTCGGAGGGCTGCTTCTGCTAGGGCAGCTGCACGCCGCAAACCTGTTTGCAGGGTCCAAGCTGACAGGCCAGCCCGGCGAAGCACAGCTGCCTCAGCCAGGAGTCCGGCGCCCAAGAGCACGAGGCGCGCCTGCTCACGTCGACCGTGTGCTGCCGCCAGGCCATCCATGGCCTCACGCAGGAGCTCCACAACCACCTCGTCGAATCCATGCGCATCCACCACTTCAGCGGGGTCGCACGACAGGACCAGCTCCTCAGACGTTGCGGCGGACACAATCTTGAAGGACGGCTGAGAAGGAGCTGCTGCGAAAGGCAGCACGGATGCTGCCAAGGTCTTCAGAGTTCCCACGCAGCCATCCAAAGCATGCCAAGTGTCAGATTCTCTCATTGCAGACATGTCCATCAGAGGGAGAAAGCCGCATTGGTTCCCTATGGATCCCTAGATCTCATCCCGAACCAAGCGCCGAAGTGTGGCAAATGTTCCGGCATCCTTTCAATCGGTCAATGTGTCAAGGTGTCTTGCACATCGCCCGTCTGCGACACACGGCTTTCCCCCAAAAAGGCTGATGCTCCGAGCAGTGGCCTACATGTCTTCCGAGAAGGGCTAACTCAAACAAATCCTCACCAAGCCCAGCCAAAGAGTGACCCCACAATTCGCTTTAGAGACTCTACGCTCTGCCATCGCAAACGTCTAGAATCTTTCCTTACATTTCTTTGGGGTGATCGTCCCAGTTAGAAATCACCCTTGAAAACAGCAACCCAGGCCGGCTCAAACTCTCAGAAACGATGCAAGGCCTGATGTTCACTTCGGGAAGGCGATGCTCCTTGCACCAGTCGCGGATGCGCCGCAGGGCGCCCAGCATCCGCAAGGCAGCCTACGACTCCGGAGCATGCGCAACATGCTCTGGGGAGCTGAGCCTTGACCTTTAGGGTTTAGGGTTTAGGGTTAGATTTTAGGGTTTAGGGTTTAGGATTTAGGGTTTAGGGTTTAAAGGTTTAGGGTTTAGGGTTTAGGTTTAGGGTTTAGGGTTCAGGGTCCTGCAAGCCAATGCAAGCCCGTCCCCCTCGGGCCTCCACGGCCAAGGTCGGATGGCGCTCGTTCTCCAAAGGTGCGCCGTAGACGCATTGGATCGCATCTCCAATGAACTCCAGCACAACGCCGCTGTGTTCATCAATGACCTACCACCCCACACAGAGTCTCAAAGCTTAAAAAAGTTGCTTTTTTGCCTCATGAGGACTCTTCCGGCCTTGGACATGTCATTGAAGTAGCGGCTGAGCAGAAGCAGGCAGGCAGCCGGCTCAATGCTTTCTACCTCGGCTGGAGCAGCTTCAGTCTTCGGAGTCTTCGGCCGTGTCCATGCCCCTCTCGACAAAACGAAGGTTTCCAGATGTCTTCAGCCAGCAGCTATCGTTGTGAAGTTCGCGATATCAGAGAAAAACATGGTTACCTGTGCAGCAGTTGATGAATCGGTAGCGTACTGTGCCACAAGGGGATAAACTTAGACCACACCGGCGACTCGCTGCAGAAATGTGCGACTTTTACGTCTAGACACACCAAAAACCGGGCCTCTCTCTCCTTGACTTCCAGCTTGGCCTCCTCCCCATCTCTCAGAAGCAGCTGTACGACCTTGGAACACAACACAGCCAAAGCTTGCAAGCACGGGCTTCTGCGAGAAGGCCATTCATCCGGCTGGAGATTTTAGGATGTTTAGGGTTTGGGGGGTTCGCAAAGACAGAAGAAAGGACGGAAGGAAAGAAAGAAATGAAGAACGACGTAAAGAAATCACGAAACACAGAGAGACATAGATAAACAATAAGTAAGTATCGCGAAAGAGCGAAAGGAATGTAAACGCAAGACATGTCGAGGCAAGCCGATAAACAAATACATGCTGGGAAAACAACCAAAAAGAGCCCAGCAAATGCATAAGTAGAGACATAAGTAGATATCATGAACAAATTACAACTAAATACTGCAACAAATACATAAACACAAAAAGCAATACTGGAAAAAAAACAAAAACGGAGAACGACATGCACAACTAAAGAAACAGCTAACTACGGAAATGCATACATAAAGATGCACATCAATACAGAACAAAAGATAATTCAATAACGAAAGACATAGACGACTAGAGAAGACCGACAGAACGAAATGGCGAAACAAAACATAAAGACAGAAGCGCATAGATGAAACACAAGAAATTACGACTACTAAACAAGACTGCTGAAGCGAACACATAACAAACGAAAGCAATGCACAAATAAATGTTTGTAATCAAACACGTAAAGAAACCATGCAAAACGACACATACAGATCCACATAAGTAAACAGAACATTGCATCAACATGAACGACGAAATAACTAAGTAAAACATAGAGAGAGAGAGAGACAGAGAGACAGACAGACATAAATAACTGAATAAAGAAGGATACACACGACTGAATGGCATCTGTACGTAAGAAAAATTTGTAAAGAAATACGTCAGCAAAGAAATCTGTCCAGAAATGAAGGAAACAAAAGGAAAGAACAACAGGCAGACAGCCAGACTGGCTGGCAGACAGACGGAAGAAGAACAAGAAGAGGAAGAAGAAGAAGAAGAAGCCAGACAGGAACGAAGAAACTTGCAGGAGGAAGTGAAGGCGGGAAATACGTAATGAAGAGCTAAGCAAGTGAAGAACGAGAAGTAAGAACTGATGAAATCAAGAATAACATAGCAAAATGCAGAATTGCAGAAAGACGTAACCAGCTACGAACGCAATGCAAAAAACAACAAGCAAAGTAACACAGACGGAAAGACATAAAGACAGAGGGCAATACATACACAAAACAGAAGACACGAGCACATGATGACACATGAGTCACATGAGGGACAAAGGCGAAAGTGCAGATGCGCTGTGTGTAAAAAAAACTCCCAAACCCTGGCCGAGCTAACCCTGAACCCCAAGCCATTCACCCATTCCAAGCCCGTCATGCGAGCACCTCTGCAATGGGGAGACCCTAAACCCTAAACCCTAAACCCTAAGCCCTAAGCCCTAAACCCTAAACCCTAAACCCTAAACCCTAAACCCTAAACCCTAAACCCTCCCCCCCGGCAGCTTCGGCCCTGCACAGCTTGCTATGAAGGGGACCTCCTGCCATCAGAAAGAGTTGCTTCGAAACCCGCATGCATCTTTTTCAGACCCATCAAATAAGAACCTGGTGCTTGCTAACGTCCCTTCTTTTTGATTTAGTTCTGTCGTTCTTTCTTTTCTTCATTTCCTTCGTGCTGTCAGTCTGCCTTATTCCCGACAGCCCCCCACTCCCACCCCCGCCCAAACCCCAGTCACCCCACCAACCCCCCCAAACTCTCCCCCCGAAAGAAGAGGGTCCCCGTTCAGGGTCCTGCCCAACCTGCATGAATGCGTCTGGGCACCGGCAGGGGAACATACTTTCCCCACGAGCGGACGGCCTTCTTCATGTTGTCGAAGGTCCTGAGGCTGCTGGATGATGCCCACAACATGCCGCAGCCGGCTTCGGAGGTCTCCAAAACAGGTGGGGGGGGGGATATGCAATGGGGTTAATATTCCTTGTAGCCCCAACAGGACACCAGCTATATACAGTCACCCATATTAAAAAGGAACCTTAAAAACACTCACCAATAGCAGCAATATACACTCATATATACTCATATGAAGCGATGGGATGCGACGTGAGCCCACCTTCGGATCAGAAGCACCTCGCTGGTCTCGGGCTCACCCCCAGCCTGCGTCAGAGCCGAGGCATGGTAGGGAAGCAGCAGTCGCTCAGTTGCATAGCAGTGCATGATACAGCGCCAAGAAATATTGCAACTGCGAAGGGAAGATCATCGGGCGCCTCCTCCTCACTGCCCACACCCGCAAACTGCGCGATGCTCTCCATGTCGTCGGCAAGGTCACGCAGGGGCCTCCGCGCTCACCACAGCAGCTCGGTCCCTGCGCATCTCAGTGGAACACGATCGGCCTCAGCAAGTGGTGGGACAGGTAGGTGAGGTCCCTGGTGAGGAGGACGATCCCAAGGAGGATGATGACGATGACCTTTGCAAAGCTTGAAAACTACGATAAGACAATGGTAGCGTGATCAGACAAGCTCATATCAGACCACTGATAACCCTGTCAGTCCTAGCAAGTCCATGGACGCTATCTGAGAGCAGCCAAACTGCCGAGGCTGTGGTCGAGAGCGACATCCATGCCTGGCAAAGCTGCATGCGTCGTGCGTTGGCCACAAGCTGGGACACGCTCTCGCTCTAATGGAGTGTGTTAAAGCTTGACATGCGCCTCTGTTGAAGTTCGAGCACGATCAAAGATCACTGCAATGGCAGTTGTCCGAAGCCTGGAAGACGGCGGAGATAGGCCATTTGTCACTAGTGCGAATGATCACTCATGGATGACGCAATGATGCTGTAGGGGGCCAAGGAGCTCCAACTCCTCTGGCGAAACTTCGCTATCAGAGAAGTCCTTGGTTGAAGCATTCTGATAACTGCAACTGGATACATCAAGATTCTTTCCAGACAAGGCACCGGGAATCGGAGCAGCACAAGATCAACTTGCCTGAATCTAGCGTTGCTATGAGGCAAAGAAACTTGATGCATTGGTTTGAACAGCACACGATGAGCCCAGAGCCCGCCTGATGCCCGTGCTCCTCACGTCATCATCCAGGTCATTAAGGACACGTCGTGGCCCCTTGAAGAACTGGACGGAGGAGCATGAGCCGCCTCATGTCCAAGCATCCGACTCAGAACCAGCTGCGGTTTTGTCGACACGAAGGTCTCTGATCACACCCTGCCTGAGGAGATCTCATTGCAGTACACCTGCGTCCCCACATCTCCGTACATGTCTGGGATAAACTCTACACCGACAGGAGGACAGTTTTGGAGTGGCTGAAATGGAGCCTCTAGTGCGCACCGGCACAACGCCCTGGCCTTCTTGTCCAAATCGAGATAAAGCAACGATCTTGTGCCGATGCTCTTCTCCATTGCATGAAGCCACACCTGCCACAAATTGCCAGGCATCACACTGAACTCCTGCCCTCAGCAGTTCTGAATATCCCAAGCAACACTGGAGCTACTTGTACGCCCTCCTTCTTTCGAACTCGTTGAATCGCACTGGATCCCTGTAAGCGGCCTCAACCTGCTCATTGACAAGTTCAGGAACTTCAGCATGATCCCCGATGTCGGGAAACTCGGATCGAACCTCGGAGTCGGACAACTCTGCTGCACTAGCTCGAGACTGCCACGAGCAACCTGGGGGTGTGCTGCAAAAGCTGATTTATGTCTCGACTCAACCTGTCAGGTCAGTCAGATGCACACGAAACACTAAACTACACCCGAGCAGCCTGCTCCCGCTGACTTGCGCTGCAAGCGACAGGTGCTAAGGCTTAATGGCCCTAAGCCCTCACTCGCCCTGAGCCCTATAAACCCTAGGACTCACGGCTTCACAGTGGGCAACGCCAGTAGTGTTGTTTCCAGGACTCAAGCCAAATTCCCCCCCAGTCCCCAGGAGGCTTGATACCCACCCTCGTGCTGCCGAGGCCACCAAGTTGTCACAGAAGCCCAGGCCGCGAAGTGCCGAGTTGTTGGTGAGAGTCGGTTCGATGATGTTGAGGACGAAGAGAAGCCTCAGTGCTGCGCCTTCCGTGAGGCGAGAAAGACCCTTCGCTCCAACCTTCCTTCCAGGGCACGCCAGAACACCCAGCGCCACCTGGACGGCCACATATTCCTAAGTCCAAGGAGCAGTTGATGACAGTGAGCTGAATCTGAAACAGTGTGAACCACGAAACAACTAAGCTACAGCCAAAGCTCAGCATGCCTCGAGGTGAGGTTCTTCATGTTGCTCGCCTGCTTCAGCTGCTGCTCGCAGGAGCGTCGCAGCTTCTCTTCGACCCACTTATCTTCCAACATGAGCTCTTTGAATGCCTTGGAGCTGCAAAATGCCAAGATTTCTGCAGCAAACTGCGTGGGGGGACCTTCCGCGCACATGATAAAATCATGTTTGCAGGTCAAGTCTCTTCAAAATCTATCATCCCGACATCCTCCTCCTCTTCTTCATCGGGAGTTTGCTTTGTTAGCTGGGACGCGGTGCTGGTTGCCAGACTGACCTGCCAAGTCACTGGAAAGCTGGCTGTGTGCAGCTTTGCACGGCATTGGCTCTTGTGGCCCACAAGAGCAGTTGCAGAAGTGAAAGGAACCCTAAACCCTAAACCCTAAACCCTAAACCCTAAACCCCAAAACCCTAGTCAGTGTGCTCAAACGATGTCATGTCAGCCCCCGATACGGGCCTTCATCCTGGCCTGAATGGTGTGTGCCCTGCTGAGGGGCGACCGGCGCCGCGGGCCTTTGTTTCGTCTGATCTCTGAACTGGGTTTAGGGTTTAGGGTTTAGGGTTTAGGGTTTAGGGTTTAGGGTTTAGGGTTTAGGGTTTAGGGTTTAGGGTTTAGGGTTTAGGGTTTAGGGCTTAGGGTTTAGGATTTAGGGTTTAGGGTTTAGGGTTTAGGGTTTAGGGTTTAGGGTTTAGGGTTTAGGGTTTGGGGCCCCTATAGAATTTAAGTTTTTATGGGCTATAAAGAGTACATAGGGATTAGGACCCATAGAAATCTAGAATTTATTCTAAATCCACCCAAGTGAAACCACCAGGCGTGGCTTACTGTTGGATAGTAGGGAATGAGGTTCCCTATATCCCCCTATATATACCCTTTGAGGGATTATATAGGCTACCTCATTCCCTCATTCCCTACTAACCGCCAGTAAGGTGATTGCACTTAGATGTCGGCCTTCATCTTACCCTTGATATTCAAATCATGGATGACTTATGATGTTCGCGCCACCGGCCTTTACTCATGCTTGCCCAATCAATGCTAAATGTCTGGGCGTAGAAGTCAGCTTCTGCAAGCGGGGAGATCCTGCAGGATTCCTAACATCAAGAGCAAGACACCGGTGGCGTCCAATGGTACCCATCTAAATCTGACTGATTTTTACCTCATCTACTTCCAGATGCAGCCTGGAGACTGGCGTGGCTGCTTTCTGGCTTGGGTGGAATGCTCTGATGCTCTGTGGAGAACGGAGTCGGAAGCGCATCCATCGGGCCTGCAACCAGAGAAACCAGTGCTTAGTCCACCCTCCCAGGCCCAAAGGGCAGTGGAGAATCCCGAGCTGAACTCCGCGCCTGGTCCTGAGGTTGCTTGTGATGGGTTTGGCGACTCTGGCTCGAAGTCGAAGTCAAGCATCCGCTGTGATGTCTTCGACCTGCAACACATCGCGCATCGGCTTGGTGACTTCGAAATGCTGTCAGGTAACATGTTCCACTTCAGGACGAGTTGCCATGAGGATGCAAGGAGGAAGCATGCAAGAACCACAGGAAAAGAGGGAATGGTGAAGGATTGGTGACGTCTCGGTGGTTTCAGCTCTGGACTTGGACTTTCCCGAGCACTCCCTGCTCCTATCTGGACACATCCGGGGCGAAACTTTATGGTTTAGGGTTTAGGGTTTAGGGTTTAGGGTTTAGGGTTTAGGGTTTAGGGTTTAGAATTTAGGGTTTAGTTAAGCATTCTGAACTTTGTACCTTTGCAGGTGGATTAGAGCACGCACGTCGAATTTCTCCTCGTGGAACTTGCTACTCGTTGTTGGGGACTCCAGCGTGCATCCCTCGGCAACTTTGCCGCTGCAATTTCGGTTCAAGGGTCTGGATACCTTCCGGGTGGGATGCTGAGCCTTCTACGAGCAGTCCTCCGTAATAGGGATCATCATCGGGGGTACTATAGTCCCTATTACGGGCTGTTAGTATAGCTTTATGAAACGAACTTCCCAACTTTCAGTTCGCCCAGTTTTGCCACTTCTTGGGAGAGCGGCGCACGGCGCCTAGATGCCCTCAGCGCACAGAACAACAAACCCTAAACCCTAAACCCAAAACCCAAAACCCTAAACCCTAAACCCTAGAGCCTAAACCCTAAACCCTAAACCCTAAACCCTAAACCCAAAACCCTAAACCCTAAACCCTAAACCCTAAACCCTAAACCCTAAACCCTAAACCCTAAACCCTAAACCCGAACCCTAAACCCTAAACCCTAAACCCTAAACCCTAAACTCTAAACCCTATAAACCCTAAACCCTAAACCCTAACCCTA